>LR738712.1:237964244-238014852 GCA_902687465.1 Secale cereale
AGCTTAGCCCCTATGGTCTGGTTTGTATGGTCGTATTCGAACCATAAGCTCAGTGGATCGTATTCGAATCCACTGCTTGGCTAAAATTAAAATGGCCAGTAGGGGGCAGGATCGTATTCGAATCCTAGCTTAGCCCCTATGGTCCGGTTTGTATGGTCGTATTCGAACCATAAGCTCAATGGATCGTATTCAAATCCATTGCTTGGCTAAAGTTTTAAGGCCAGTAGGGGGCAGGATCGTATTCGAATCCTAGCTTAGCCCCTATGGTCCGGTTTACTGATCATATTCGAATCAGAAGTCTTGATTTGGAGCCTGGCAGCTCGCAAAAAGCCTCGACTACATATTTTTCTTGACAAACTTGCATTTTTTCGTATTGCGTTTTCTGATTCTTTAATCCGGAGGGGGATAATTCCAAAGTTGGCCACATATCTTCAAGGTCTGGACAAGGAATTCCAGCATTATTTAAACCGGTAGTTTCTGTAAACCCGGAATCATTGTTGGGTCTGTCCCAATGGCTCCCTTTGAAAACTACAAAGTTCGCCGGATTAAAAATATCAAGCATACTTAAATCAGGTATGAAGTTATTTCTGGTATAAACAGACACTTGTTTGACATATTTCGTGAGCCATTTAATCGGTCCGGCGATAAACCGCTAGGACATCTTTTAAGTGTTCTCTATGCAGAAACAGATAGTATGCAAGTCAAAATATATCAGACAAAGGATTCAAGTTGGCAGATACCAAAACAAAGTTGGGACATCCGGATCAAGACGGACAATAGTTCAAAGCTATCCTATTACAAAGGCACAGGAGGACCTGAACGGATTAAAGTTTGTTCCGGCAAAATAAAAACCAAAACTATAAAGATAAACTGTTTGGCCTATGCTTCCTTCTGCTGGGACGGTTGAGGATCGACCTGTTCCGGAGCTTCTTCGTCTTCTTGAAGCGGCTGAAAGTCAGGGACGCACCAATCGATTTTCGTTAAAGCGCGGAAGTACATCTCTTCCGTAATAAGTTCAGACGGATCAACATCTGGGGCGAAAGTATGGGGGTGCACTGGTGGGATTAGATTTACGGTATCATAAACCAACCGATCCACCCGCTCGTTCTGTAAATCATACCCCGGATGATACTTGGTCAAGTCTGATTCGGCAGCAAGCTTGCTAGCAAGAGGACACATCTCCTTAGTCAAAGCGTGAAGGTCTTTGGCAGTGAAAGCTGATCCGTCTTCTTTAGTGGGATACCCATTCAAGGCTTCTTCCGGATCAAAATCTGGAACCCACGCTTTGGCTCTGGTGAGCGCTATGAGAGAACCGGCTCGGGTAGCAGACTTCTTCACTTCCTCCAAGCGCGCTGGCAAGACAGAAAGTTTCTCTAATGTGCCTTGGATAGTGGTGGGGACCGGTTTATTGAAAGACATTGCGCTTATGATCCTTTGAGCGTCGGAATACTACTGCTCGACCAGAGTATAAGATGCCTTGAGTTTCTTCCGTAAATCATCCCCAAGATGGGTAACACGGCGCCCTACATATGGTCATTACAGTTAAACCGGACCGGAATACAGATTGCAAGGATAAAAGCAGGCATGCAGGTTAAGGGTTTACCGAAGACGGCAGAAGTCATCAGTTCGATTTGCCGCTTTAAACCAGTCAGTTCTTCTGTCACCGGATTAAGAGCTTCCTCAGCATCCTTTGCTCTTTTTTCCAGCGCGTTCTTTTGCACTTCAAAGGCTGTCCGCTCCTCTTCAAAAAATTTCTTCAGTTGTTCAGTAGTAGTTAAGCTCAGCGCCAAGTCTTTTTTGGCCTTGGCAGCAGCAGATTCAGTTTCAGCAAGTCTGTTCCGGAGTTCAGTGATTTCATCAGCTTTCCGGTTTAAATCAACCTGCAAGGAAATTCAAGTGGAATAAGCAACATAAAGTTCAGACAAAGTCTCAAGTACATAACCAAGTTATCCACTTGACACTTGGGGGCTAATGGGCTATTGAAGTATCAAAGAGTGGCAATTCAAAATAAGTCTCAAGCACACAAACCAGTTGTCTACTTGACACTTGGGGGCTAATGGATAGCTGAAACATCAAAGGAAAAATTCAGACAAGTCCCAGGCACATAAACCGAGTTATGCCCCTGGCACTTGGGGGCTAATGTAAGATCATTTGCTCAAATTGGAAGTACCGGTTCACCTTCTAAACATAGCTAAACCGGAACTTGGGGGCTACCATGATATAGACAGAAACACAACAAGAGCAAACACAAAAGACAAGAGGAGATATCTCGTATTTTTTCTTCATCATGCTGATTAAGCCCGCTTCATAATCCCGACCTGTATGAAGCCGGTTCAGATACCCGGAATAGAGCTCCTGGGCACTCAGCTCGGCGAAGCTAGACAAGCCAGTGCTCCATTTGCCCTTCTCTTGATGGAGCTTCTCCGCTTTAGCTGTATGCTTGGCTAAAACAGTAGGCTCCGCACGAGCGGTGTAAGCTGTGCCGGTTATTTGAACATCCGGAGAAGGAGCAGCAGCCGGTGGTGGAGTAGCAGTGTGAACCGGGCTAGTGGGAGCCGGGCTAGTCCTAGGAGGGTTGGCCCGGGCAGGGCTCGCCGGTTCATGGACGTTTTCAGTGATGGGGTTCTCAGGAACAGTGGCATAAGTGTGCTCCATGGGAGCAGGATCTTCAAGCTGAACTGTGGGCTCACCTTCCGGAGGGACGGTTGTATCCTGATCAACCGCCGGATCATCAGTGGCAGTCTCAGCAGCCGTTTTGTTGGTCTTTGCCTTTTTTCTAGGCTTAGGCTTGCTGAAAGAAATTAGAAAGTAAATCAGAGTCACAGAAGCAAATGCAATCATAAACCGGATAAGATGAAGGACTTACCCTGGGACAGTTTTCAGGGCTGGGACTTGTGTGGCAGTGGATTCGCCAGAGGAAGATAAAGGAGTCTCCTGATAATTTGGGTCAGACGGTTTAAGTGGTTTGCGTATAAGCCCGGCCTTGGGATGAAGAAGAGTTGGAGAAAGTATAACCTCAGAGCGGCGCCTCCGGGCCGGAGTAAGAGATATTCCGGAAGATTCGACTACAAGGCCACTATGGCGTGTAGCCCGGCGAGCTTCATGTTGTTGTTTCTTCAAAAGAAAATTGGGGTCCAGTTGAGCGTAAGGATGAGAAAATTGATATTTCCGGACTACCCGACGAATTTTTGGTGGAGGGGGTCCCGAGTCTGAAGAAAGAGTAATTACCTCAGTTTCTGCCGCTTTATCTCCTTAAGCCAAATCCTGTGAAAAGACACCGTTAACACAAGTCTGGATAAAAGTGAACAAATCATAGCCGGATTAAATCATACCTCAGATTCCGGATCATCTTCTTCAGCATGTGAACCGGAGCCAGCAGCCGCCTTTCTCTTCTTAACAACGTAAGTTTTTCGGCGCGGCTGTTTGCCTGCTTTATCCTGAGGTTTACTCTGCCTAAAAGGATCATCAGCCTGTACACAAGAAGAAAGATAAATAGAAGATAATTTAAATGGACGGATTAAAAGCGAACAGAAGGGATTAAGGCTTACTGAAGGCAGCTTGTTCTTCTTATAGTATGGAGCCAATCCGGTTTGGCTACATTCTTCCAAAGAGACATTGAGCATCTTCTTGGCAGATTCAATGACTTCCGATTCTGAAAGCGTTATTTTGGAAAACCGCTGAGGATCATCCGGCTTTCTGGAATACTTACACATCATACTAGAGCGTGGGCTCAGAGGGGGGATACTCCAGGTAAGCTAGCAGCGCATAAAATCAATTCCAGTTAATCCGTTGGCCATAAAGGCCTTCAGCTTGGCGAGTTGAGAAGCGAACCGGGGCCGTTCTGAAGAACTGAGACGCTGCGGCAGAGGGTGATCTTCAGGAAGACGATGTTCGTGATAACCCGGCAGTGGATTCTCTCCTTCAGGTGATGTATCAAGGCAATAAAACCAAGACTTGTTCCATTCCTTGGGATGTGTATGGAGAGCGGCATGAGGAAAGACTGCGTCTCTTCTCTTCTGAATGTTGACCCTGCCCAGTTCTTGATGAGGTCCACAAGTAAACTCAGTTCGCCGGTTCAAATGGAAAATATCCTGGAACAAGTCGACTGATGGCTCCTCTTGCAGATACACTTCTGAGAAAACTTGAAAATTGCAGATGTTTGAAATGGAGTTTGGACCTATGTCCTGAGGGTGAAGTTGAAAAGCGGCAAGCACGTCTTGGAAGAATTTAGAACCGGGAGGGGTAAAACCCTGGGCCATGTGGTCAAAGAAGACAATAACTTCCCCTTCTCTGGGAGTAGGGGGACATTCATTTCCTGGGGCCCGCAATTTTAGGACTGATTGAGGGCCCATAGTGCCAACTGCAGCCGCATTAACTAAATCTTCTTCCGTAATGACGGAAGGGGCCCAGTCGCAAGAAACAAACTGTTTGGTAGACATAGTAGCAGAAGGGAAGTGCTGAAAAGGCGAAGTATAAAATCCGGATAATTCAAGTACAGATACATAAACCGGATCACATATGCAAAGTCACACCGACGGTTTAGACAAGGGACTAATGACATTGCTAACCCGGCGGTAAGCAGGAAACGCATTACTACCGGTTCATGATAACAAAAGAGAGGTGCTAAACCGTCGCGTTCATCGTTGATGCATTACAGAAGCAATACATGACTGACTAAACCGGTGAATATAGTACAGATCTATAAGGATGAAGAAACAAGTTTCTACGGAAAGCTAAGGTAAAACAGATCTAAGCGGTAAGGAAAAGAGAAAACTTATTCAGGTTTATTACAGAAATAACTACAGGGGTTTTATACAGAGCGGGCGCTCTGGGCCCATCTGACACGGAACATCGGGACCTTCTCTCCAGCGTAGCTCAACTCCCAGATCTCCTCGATCCTTCCGTAGTATCTGTCCTTGTCGTTACCGGTGTAGAATTCCATCGTTACCCAGGAGTTCTGATAACCATCGCTCTTCATATCCTTGCCCTCGGTGTAGAATATGTAGCCGTTGATATTGTACGCCTCATAGGTCGTCAGGTTGTGCTCGGCGCCCTGTGACAAGGCGAATATGAGTTGTTCTTCCACAGAAGAATCCTCATGTAAAGGGTACGACAGAAGCTTCTGCTTGAACCAACACGTGAAACATGAGTTGTGCTCTTTGATTATGTCTCCGTCCGTCCTCTGTTGGCCTCGGTCATTGTACGTCTTCTCAATAAAGGTTTTGTGCTCTACCACCCAAGGATCGACCACGTCTATGTGTTGTAGCGCGACTAGGTTTGCTCTTTCAAAGTCGGCGATTCGACCCTCGAAGTCGACATGCATTTCGCGGCGACCCTCCTGGTGACCCCATCCAGCGAGCTTGCCGAGGTGCCTGTTGACGGGCATACCAACGCGGTTCTCGATGCCTAGATAGTTCGTGCAATAGGAGATGCGCTCTTCGGTCATAAAGCCCCTGGATATGCTTCCCTCTAGACGTGACATGTTGCGAACGTATTCTTTGATGACACCATTCATCATTTTGAATGGCATCATGCTGTGCAGGAACGTCGGCCCGAGTTCGATGATATCCTCCACGATATGGACCAGCAGATGCACCATAAAGTCGAAGAATGCAGGCGGGAAGTACATCTCAAGCTCGCATAGTATCACCACGATCTCTTCCTGTAGCCTTCTGAGTTGCCTCACGCCAACTGACTTCCGAGAGATGACGTCGAAAAAGTTGCATAGGCCAAATATCGTTTCAAAGACGTGCGGGTCCATGACCCCACGGATTGCAACTAGAAGTATCTGCGTCATCAGCACGTGACAGTCGTGAGACTTCATCCTGCTAAACTTCTGCTTCACTGCGTCTAGGTATCTGCTTATGTTCCCCGCGTAACCGTAAGGAAGTTTTACTCCTACGAGGCAGGTGAAAAACTTCTCGATCTCCTCCCGACTTAGAGTGAAGCACGCGGGAGGGTAGTCATTTCCGATCTTCTTGGCCTTTTTGCCTTTGCGATGACTTTCCGTGTCCTGCTTCGCCTCATCATCATCATCATTAGCATGAAGCTCCTGCCTGATACCCATTGATTTCAAGTATGCCCTTGCTTTTGGCCCATCTTTGGTCCTCTCTAGTATGTTGAGCAGGGTACCAAGAACACTCTCGCACACGTTCTTCGTGATATGCATGACATCAAGGCTGTGAGGCACATGGTGAATCTTCCAGTACGACAAGTCCCAGAAAACAGACCTCGTTTTCCATACCTTCAATAGCGGCTCTGGCGCCTTTCGCTTCTTTCTCGGCTCTAACGCCTTTTGCTTCTTTCCCGGCAGTTGGCAATCTTTCCAATTTTTCATGTGCAACAGCACAAACATATGCAACACCTCAAACATACATAGATCTAGCTAGGCCATAAAAAGTGCATGTGCACGGTTGTTGGAGCTCGAGGGAGAAAAAATGTAGATCTACAACATAAAGATAGCTTTCCCCCTTACTTACCTATCAAAAAAGGTAATTTAACCACTTAATTTTGATTAATCTATGGTGCAAATGAGATGAGGAGGAGGAGGCAGCCGACACAAGCTTGGAGGAGGAGGTGGAGAGAATGAAGTGGGGAAAGTGAGTGTGTAGGTGTGGCTGTCCAAAATATCTAGCTGGTCCCAGGTTACTAATGGCGCACAACTCACTAATGCGCCATTAGTAACCAGGGTTACTAATGGCGCACCATCTTGAGGTGCGCCATTAGTAGTTTTGCAAAAAAAATAGTACTGGCGCACTGAGTTGGAGGTGCGCCATTAGTAGTTAAACTAGTAATGGCGCACTATGCCACGGTGCAGCATTAGCATTTCTAAAAAAAAAACATTTGTTACTAATGGCACACCGAGGGTATGGTGCGCCATTAGTGTTACCACTCTAATGGTGCACCAACATATGGTGCGCCATTAGAGGCCATATCATCTATAGCCCTTTTCCTAGTAGTGGGAGGGCGGGGCAGCGGAGGCAGGGGTCTGGGCCAGTGGTCGCTGGCAGTTTGAGAAAGATCGTCAACAGTGACTGGCGGGAGGTAGACGAAGGCCATCTGCCCATTCTTTATAGATCGGACGGTTCATTAAAAAAATTGACCGACCTATTTATTTTCAGTCGACTGTTATCTTGATAAGACCACATGTGGTGGTGTCCTGGAGGAGTACCTGCATTTCCTGTGCTCATATATTTCAAAATCATACGGAGTAGAAACTAATTTTGTTTGCCATGCAATGTTGTAGAGCTATCATATGTCTCCTGTCATTTATTTTTCAGCCACCTGCTATCTGCTACTTTTACAGTGCACTAGTTCTGCACACACTTCACCCATACTCTCACTATTGTGTTTTTATGCAAGGGTATTTCAGACTCTGCTACTATGAGAGAAGCAAAAAATAAAAGAGAGAAGTCGCTCCAGCGTGCTAGCCAGTTATGCCATACACGTTTCAGCCTTATTATACGGAGCAGATGGAGACGGTAAATGTAACTCTTAAGTTGATGACCTCGCTCGCAATGAACCACCATCCAAGGCGCTTGCTTTAACTTTGCGTTGTCATATGTGGTTGCATGTTCCATATGGTGTCTAGCTTGTATTCAAAAGGCCGAAGTTAGTCTTTATTAAGATAAGGAAAGATATTTTGTACATGAACCACCATCTCATGAGCACCAGAAGACAAATAGCTAGTCAGGGCACTGGCCGAGCCAGTCACGAGCCCAACAAAGAGAGGCATCACCTGGAAGCCAACTAAAACGCCGCGATGGTGGCGAAGCAGCCCGCCTCCCACCAGGCTCTCAGGTCCTAGATGATCATGCTCACCACTCCAGCCGGATGTCTACCTTGTATTGCTTCCAAATTGGTTAAATTGCATCTGCTTAGCTTACACATTATACCTTTAAATATGACATGCCTTTCTGTTTTTGGTACATACTAGTACTTCTGTGTATTAACCATGTTCTTTCATCAAACTAATGTTCTTGTGTATCCCTCATCAATCACTTATGATGAGGCATTGCAGTTAAACCGGACCGGAATACAGATTGCAAGGATAAAAGCAGGCATGCAGGTTAAGGGTTTACCGAAGACGGTAGAAGTCATCAGTTCGATTTGCCGCTTTAAACCAGTCAGTTCTTCTGTCACCGGATTAAGAGCTTCCTCAACATCATTTGCTCTTTTTTCCAGCGCGTTCTTTTGCACTTCAAAGGCTGTCCGCTCCTCTTCAAAAAATTTCTTCAGTTGTTCAGCAGTAGTTAAGCTCAGCGCCAAGTCTTTTTTGGCCTTGGCAGCAGCAGATTCAGTTTCAGCAAGTCTGTTCCGGAGTTCAGTGATTTCATCAGCTTTCCGGTTTAAATCAACCTGCAAGGAAATTCAAGTGGAATAAGCAACATAAAGTTCAGACAAAGTCTCAAGTACATAACCAAGTTATCCACTTGACACTTGGGGGCTAATGGGCTATTGAAGTATCAAAGAGTGGCAATTCAAAATAAGTCTCAAGCACACAACCAGTTGTCTACTTGACACTTGGGGGCTAATGGATAGCTGAAACATCAAAGGAAAAATTCAGACAAGTCCCAGGCACATAAACCGAGTTATGCCCCTGGCACTTGGGGGCTAATGTAAGATCATTTGCTCAAATTGGAAGTACCGGTTCACCTTCTAAACATAGCTAAACCGGAACTTGGGGGCTACCATGATATAGACAGAAACACAACAAGAGCAAACACAAACGACAAGAGGAGATACCTCGTATTTTTTCTTCATCATGCTGATTAAGCCCGCTTCATAATCCCGACCAGTATGAAGCCGGTTCAGATACCCGGAATAGAGCTCCTGGGCACTCAGCTCGGCGAAGCTAGACAAGCCAGTGCTCCATTTGCCCTTCTCTTGATGGAGCTTCTCCGCTTTAGCTGTATGCTTGGCTAAAACAGTAGGCTCAGCACGAGCGGTGTAAGCTGTGCCGGTTATTTGAACATTCGGAGAAGGAGCAGCAGCCGGTGGTGGAGTAGCAGTGTGAACCGGGCTAGCGGGAGCCGGGCTAGTCCTAGGAGGGTTGGCCCGGGCAGGGCTCGCCGGTTCATGGACGTTTTCAGTGATGGGGTTCTCAGGAACAGTGGCATAAGTGTGCTCCATGGGAGCAGGATCTTCAAGCTGAACTGTGGGCTCACCTTCCGGAGGGACGGTTGTATCCTGATCAACCGCCAGATCATCAGTGGCAGTCTCAGCAGCCGTTTTGTTGGTCTTTGCCTTTTTGCTAGGCTTAGGCTTGCTGAAAGAAATTAGAAAGTAAATCAGAGTCACAGAAGCAAATGCAATCATAAACCGGATAAGATGAAGGACTTACCCTGGGACAGTTTTCAGGGCTGGGACTTGTGTGGCAGTGGATTCGCCAGAGGAAGATAAAGGAGTCTCCTGATAATTTGGGTCAGACGGTTTAAGTGGTTTGCGTATAAGCCCGGCCTTGGGATGAAGAAGAGTTGGAGAAAGTATAACCTCAGAGCGGCGCCTCCGGGCCGGAGTAAGAGATATTCCGGAAGATTCGACTACAAGGCCACTATGGCGTGTAGCCCGGCGAGCTTCAGGTTGTTGTTTCTTCAAAAGAAAATTGGGGTCCAGTTGAGAGTAAGGATGAGAAAATTGATATTTCCGGACTACCCGACGAATTTTTGGTGGAGGCGGTCCCGAGTCTGAAGAAAGAGTAATTGCCTCAGTTTCTGCCGCTTTATCTCCTTCAGCCAAATCCTGTGAAAAGACACCGTTAACACAAGTCTGGATAAAAGTGAACAAATCATAGCCGGATTAAATCATACCTCAGAGTCCGGATCATCTTCTTCAGCATGTGAACCGGAGCCAGCAGCCGCCTTTCTCTTCTTAACAACGTAAGTTTTTCGGCGCGGCTGTTTGCCTGCTTTATCCTGAGGTTTACTCTGCCAAAAAGGATCATCAGCCTGTACACAAGAAGAAAGATAAATAGAAGATAATTTAAATGGACGGATTAAAAGCGAACAGAAGGGATTAAGGCTTACTGAAGGCAGCTTGTTCTTCTTATAGTATGGAGCCAATCCGGTTTGGCTACATTCTTCCAAAGAGACATTGAGCATCTTCTTGGCAGATTCAATGACTTCCGATTCTGAAAGCGTTATTTTGGAAAACCGCTGAGGATCATCCGGCTTTCTGGAATACTTACACATCAGACTAGAGCGTGGGCTCAGAGGGAGGATACTCCAGGTAAGCTAGCAGCGCATAAAATCAATTCCGGTTAATCCGTTGGCCATAAAGGCCTTCAGCTTGGCGAGTTGAGAAGCGAACCGGGGCCGTTCTGAAGAACTGAGACGCTGCGGCAGAGGGTGATCTTCAGGAAGACGATGTTCGTGATAACCCGGCAGTGGATTCTCTCCTTCAGGTGATGTATCAAGGCAATAAAACCAAGACTTGTTCCATTCCTTGGGATGTGTATGGAGAGCGGCATGAGGAAAGACTGCGTCTCTTCTCTTCTGAATGTTGACCCTGCCCAGTTCTTGATGAGGTCCACAAGTAAACTCAGTTCGCCGGTTCAAATGGAAAATATCCTGGAACAAGTCGACTAATGGCTCCTCTTGCAGATACACTTCTGAGAAAACTTGAAAATTGCAGATGTTTGAAATGGAGTTTGGACCTATGTCCTGAGGGTGAAGTTGAAAAGCGGCAAGCACGTCTTGGAAGAATTTAGAACCGGGAGGGGTAAAACCCTGGGCCATGTGGTCAAAGAAGACAATAACTTCCCCTTCTCTGGGAGTAGGGGGACATTCATTTCCTGGGGCCCGCAATTTTAGGACTGATTGAGGGCCCAGAGTGCCAACTGCAGCCGCATTAACTAAATCTTCTTCCGTAATGACGGAAGGGGCCCAGTCGCAAGAAACAAACTGTTTGGTAGACATAGTAGCAGAAGGGAAGTGCTGAAAAGGCGAAGTATAAAATCCAGATTATTCAAGTACAGATACATAAACCGGACCACATATGCAAAGTCACACCGACGGTTTAGACAAGGGACTAATGACATTGCTAACCCGGCGGTAAGCAGGAAACGCATTACTACCGGTTCATGATAACAAAAGAGAGGTGCTAAACCGTCGCGTTCATCGTTGATGCATTACAGAAGCAATACATGACTGACTAAACCGGTGAATATAGTACAGATCTATAAGGATGAAGAAACAAGTTTCTACGGAAAGCTAAGGTAAAACAGATCTGAGCGGTAAGGAAAAGAGAAAACTTATTCAGGTTTATTACAGAAATAACTACAGGGGTTTTATACAGAGCGGGCGCTCTGGGCCCATCTGACACGGAACATCGGGACCTTCTCTCCAGCGTAGCTCAACTCCCAGATCTCCTCGATCCTTCCGTAGTATCTGGCCTTGTCGTTACCGGTGTAGAATTCCATCGTTACCCAGGAGTGCAGATAACCATCGCTCTTCATATCCTTGCCCTCGGTGTAGAATATGTAGCCGTTGATATTGTACGTCTCATAGGTCGTCAGGTTGTGCTCGGCGCCCTGTGACAAGGCGAATATGAGTTGTTCTTCCACAGAAGAATCCTCATGTAAAGGGTACGACAGAAGCTTCTGCTTGAACCAACACGTGAAACATGAGTTGTGCTCTTTGATTATGTCTCCGTCCGTCCTCTGTTGGCCTCGGTCATTGTACGTCTTCTCAATAAAGGTTTTGTGCTCTACCACCCAAGGATCGACCACGTCTATGTGTTGTAGCGCGACTAGGTTTGCTCTTTCAAAGTCGGCGATTCGACCCTCGAAGTCGACATGCATTTCGCGGCGACCCTCGCGGTGACCCCATCCAGTGAGCCTGCCGAGGTGCCTGTTGACGGGCATACCAACGCGGTTCTCGATGCCTAGATAGTTCGTGCAGTAGGAGATGCGCTCTTCGGTCATAAAGCCCCTGGATATGCTTCCCTCTAGACGTGACATGTTGCGAACGTATTCTTTGATGACACCATTCATCATTTTGAATGGCATCATGCTGTGCAGGAACGTCGGCCCGAGTTGGATGATATCCTCCACGATATGGACCAGCAGATGCACCATAACGTCGAAGAATGCAGGCGGGAAGTACATCTCAAGCTCGCATAGTATCACCACGATCTCTTCCTGTAGCCTTCTGAGTTGCCTCACGCAACCGACTTCCGAGAGATGACGTCGAAAAAGTTGCATAGGCCAAATATTGTTTCAAAGACGTGCAGGTCCATGACCCCACGGATTGCAACTGGAAGTATCTGCGTCATCAGCACGTGACAGTCGTGAGACTTCATCCTGCTAAACTTCTGCTTCACTGCGACAAGGGACTAATGACATTGCTAACCCGGCGGTAAGCAGGAAACGCATTACTACCAGTTCATGATAACAAAAGAGAGGTGCTAAACCGTCGCGTTCATCGTTGATGCATTACAGAAGCAATACATGACTGACTAAACCGGTGAATATAGTACAGATCTATAAGGATGAAGAAACAAGTTTCTACGGAAAGCTAAGGTAAAACAGATCTGAGCGGTAAGGAAAAGAGAAAACTTATTCAGGTTTATTACAGAAATAACTACAGGTGTTTTATACAGAGCAGGCGAATCTAAAGGTTGAATCTAATGTCAAAAATCTAAGCATAAGGTAGCGGAGCAGAAGCAGGTTTTGAAGACAAATCTAAAGGATTAAAACCACTACGAACATGGCGTCTAGGACGAACAGATGAAGCTTTTTCTAGGTCTAATGGCGGAGGCATGAGAAGAACCCTAAGGCTACAGATCTACAACAAGGGAGAAAGAATACCTGAGGCAGCAGGAAGCGGCGACGGAGTTATCTGGTCGCGTCCAGGTTGATGCAGCGGCCGGACTTGCTGGCGACGGCGAGCTTGACGGACGACGGCGGAAGCTTGAGCTCGGGTGACAGAGGAAGAAGATGATAGGAAAGAGATGGAGAAGAGATGCGGCGGTATTTATAAAGGGGGAGAGACGAAACGGCAGGCGCGAGATTTGAGGAAGTGAGAGATTGGATAAAGATTCCCTGTCGCCTCGATTCTCGGGATGGCCTTTAAACAAAAATGACAGACAGCTGTGTGCGTTAAATGCGGAAGTGATGTCACGGTCGAATTAAGTGATTTCCTACTGAGAAGACACAAGAAAGAAGATCATGCAAGACTGAGAAGATTGATGTGAACAAGTTCAAATCATTCTGGGGCCTAATGTCAGGGATATTACTAGCAGGTATAAACCGGCTAGTATAAACCGGATTATGATGATATAATTGTGTGATTGTAAAACCCAGTAGAGATTACGGCCCATGAAGATTTAGGGCCCATGTATAGAACTACGGTTTGTAAACCGCCTGGTCATGTAACTTGAGAGACAAGGAAGAAAGAACAGGGACCGAGGCGGACACAAATATGAGCCGGCCTCGGGACTCTGTAAACCGGACCGGGCGTCACCTCTATATAAAGGGACGACCCGACGACGGTTCAAGGACAAGAAACAACCCGTCAAGAGACAGGCAAGCGATCCGCTCCCTGTTCATCGACGCCCAAGCAATACCAAACCAAACTAGACGTAGGCTTTTACCTTCCTCGAAGGGGCCGAACTAGTATAACACCTCTGTGTCCTTTGTGTGCTTTTAACCCCTTCAAGCTAACCCGTGCGATGGTTCCTCAACTAAGTCCGTTAAACCGGACATCTGCCGTGTTAATTCCACGACACAGACTACAAACCAGAACACCTAGATGTTGATGCAGATGATGGCAACAGATGCAAGCAAATCAAGCAAATCAGGGTGCTCCAGGGAACCAAGGCAATCTCTTCAACCAACAGCACCATGCTACGCTCAACCAGTTCTTGGCTAATCAACCAAAGGCTTTCAGTTACTGTGTCGACCCTCTCGATGCTGAAGATTGGATTACCGATATCAAGAAGCATTTTGAGTGCAGCAACGTAAGTCCTGAGGACTATGTGAAGTTTGCAGCCTTCCAACTCAAGGACCAAGCAGCTGATTGGTGGCAGCAGTACAAAGACTCCAGAGAAGGGCGTGTGATCTCTTGGGATGATTTCTGCAAGGATTTTCGCTCTCACCACATTCCAACAAGTGTCATCGAGGGTATGCGTGAGCAATTCCGCAACCTGAAGCAAGGCTGTATGACTGTCTACCAGTATAATCTCAGTTCCAAAATCTTGCCCGCTATGCTAAGCAAGACATCCCAGATGCCAAGAGCAAGATCTATCAGTTCCGTGGTGGTCTGAAGGATGAACTTCAACTTGCTCTCACCTTGTTCGAGCCCGATGAGTTTGACAAATTCTATAACATGGCGCTTAAGCAAGAGGCAGCCCAGCTCAAGATGGAAGCTTCCAAAAAGAGGATTCGAGATGCTATTCACTCCTCCTCATCTTCTCAAGTGGTCGTGAAGCAACATAAGTTTTGGCTTCCACCTCCTCCTGTGATCCGAGCTCCCTACAATAACAACAACAACAACAACAACAACAACAACAACAACAACAACAACAACAACAACAACAACAACAACAACAACAACAACAACAACAACAACAACAACAACAACAACAACAACAACAACAACAACAACAACAACAACAACAACAACAACAACAACAACAACAACAACAACAACAACAACAACAACAAGAATGCTGGTGGCCGTGGTTTCTCCCACCCACACAACCAAGGCAATCAGTCCAAGTCGCAGTTCCAAGCTTCCAAGTCATGTGTTCCTCCTGCTCGTCCTCTTTCTGAGGTCACTTGCTATAAGTGTGGCCAGAAGGGTCATTATTCCAACAAGTGCAACAACCCAAGGCGCCTTGCGCCTCCTCCACCTGTCAGCACAGCTATTGTCAAGCACAATCCCAAGCAAGCAAGGGTGAATCTGATGAATGCAGCGCAAGAAGAGAATTCTTCTGAAGTGATTTTGGGTAACCTTCCAGTTAACTCTTTTCCTGCTAAAGTGTTGTTTGATTCGGGTGCTTCATGTTCTTTCATGTCTCAACCATTCGCATCCAAGCATAATGTTGACGTCCAAAGTCTGCCTCAGAAGTTGCAAGTCATTTCTCCGGGGAGATGTATGACTTCTAATATATTTGCTCCAGATGTTTCTATTCGCATGGGTGATTATCGATTTCTGGCCTCTCCGTTGGTTCTCGGCAATTCTGACATCGATCTTATCCTCGGAATGGACTGGCTTTCTCAGCATGATGCTCAAATTGACTGTGGACAGAAGGAAGTCAAGATTACTCATTCCGACGATGATGTGATTATCTTTGCCTCCAGGGATAACACAATCAGGCTTTTCTCTCTCAATGACAAGGGTGAAATGAATGCCATCTTTCAAATTCCGGTGGTTAACGAATACGAAGACGTCTTTCCTGAAGAACTTCCAGGCATGCCTCCACACCGTCAAGTGGAATTCGTCATTGAACTCGAGCCGGGTACTGAGCCAGCATGCCGGCGTCCATTCAAGCTCTCTCCTAAAGAGTTGAAGGAGTTGAAGAAGCAGCTTGATGAACAGGAGCGTATGGGTCTGATCAGGCCTAGTACGTCTCCTTGGGGCTGTGGTGTCTTATTTGTCAAGAAGAAGGATGGCACGGAGCACCTCTCCGTTGATTATCGGCCATTGAACAAGAAGACAATAAAGAACAAGTATCCGCTCCCCAACATCAACGAACTGTTCGAGAAGCTCAAAGGAGCTAAAGTGTTCTCAAAGCTCGATCTCCGAATGGGCTATCACCAGATTCGCATTCGTGAAGAAGATATCCCCAAGACTGCCTTCAGAAGGAGTTACGGCTCATATGAGTATACAGTCATGTCCTTTGGTCTCGCTAATGCTCCACCTACCTTCTCGAGAATGATGCACTACATTTTCAACCCCTACACCGGCGAGTTTGTGCTTGTGTATCTGGATGATATTTTGGTTTTCTCCAAAAACGAAGAGGATCACGAAAAGCACCTCCGTCTGGTTCTCGACAGACTCCGTGAACATAAGTTCTATGCCAAGTTCTCCAAGTGCGAATTTTGGCTCGATAAGGTCTTGTATCTGGGCCATATCATCTCTGCTGACGTTATTGCGGTAAACCCCAAGAAAGTTGAAGCAATTGTCAACTGGGAACCTCCTTAGAACGTCAAGCAACTCCGAAGCTTTCTTGGTGTTGCCATCTATTGCAGAAGGTTCGTTCAGAACTTCTCCAAGATTGCCAAGCCTCTTTCCAACTTGCTGCAGAAGAATGTCAAGTACTACTGGTCTCCAGATTGTGAAGTGGCATTCAAAACTCTCAAAGAAAAGCTCGTCTCTGCTCCAGTTCTTACTCCCCCAGATTAGTCCAAGCCCTACGAAGTATTCTGTGATGCTTCTCTTCAAGGACTTGGTGGGGTGCTTATGCAGGGCAAGAAAATTGTGGCATACACTTCTCGTCAGCTGAAGTCAAGTGAGAAGAACTACCCCACACATGATCTTGAACTAGCAGCTGTGGTACATGCTTTGATTACGTGGAGACAACTTCTGTTGGGTAGAAAAGTCGACATCTTCACCGATCACAAGAGCTTGAAGTACATCTTCACACAGCCGAATATGAACCTCCGCCAGACTCGTTGGTTCGAAATGATCCAAGAGTATGATCCAAGCATCGAATACACACCTGTCAAGGCGAATGTGATTGCAGATGCTTTGAGCAGAAAGGCATATTGCAACAGCCTCCTTATCAAGCCGTTCCAGCCCGAGCTTTGTGAAGCATTCAGGAAGCTCAACCTCCAAGTTGTTCCGCAAGGTTTTCTTGCAAATCTTCAAGTTGCTCCGACCTAGGAAGATCAGATCCGTGAGGCCCAACTCAGTGATGCTATGGTGCAGAAAGTGAAACATGGTATTGCAAAGGGTACTCCTAAATACAAGTGCTATCGCGTTGATGAGAGAGATACCTTGTTCTTTGAGGATAGACTTGTGGTTCCCAAAGGTGATCTCAGGAAGCTCATAATGGACGAAACACATGATTCCCTCCTTTCCATTCATCCTGGCAGTTCCAAGATGTACCAAGACCTCAAGCAATCTTACTGGTGGACTCGCATGAAAAGGGAGATTGCCCAATTCGTGAATGAATGTGACGTCTGCAGAAGAGTGAAGGCAGAGCATCAACGTCCAGCCGGTCTTCTCCAACCTCTTCCTATTCCCGAGTGGAAATTCGACCACATTGAAATGGATTTCGTCACTGGCTTTCCTAAGTCCAAGAGAGGGAATGATTCTATCTTTGTGGTGATTGACAAGCTTACCAAAGTCGCTCACTTCCTTCCAGTCAAAGAATCCATCAATGCAGCTCAATTGGCAGAGTTGTAGACTTCCAAAATCGTGTCCTTACATGGCATTCCTCAAGTTATCTCCTCAGACCATGGAATTTTGTTCACTTCTAAGTTCTGGGACTCCTTTCAGTCTGCCATGGGCACTAAGATCAGGTTCAACACTGCATTTTACCCTCAGACTAGTGGTCAAGTCGAGAGAGTGAATCAGATTCTAGAAGACATGCTTAGAGCCTGTGTCATATCTTTTGGCATGAAATGGGAAGATTGCCTTCCGTTTGCCGAGTTCTCTTACAACAACAGCTTCCAAGCAAGTGCCGGCAAAGCTCCGTTTGAAATCCTCTATGGCAGGAAGTGCCGTACCCCTCTCAACTGGTCCGAGACTGGTGAACGTCAACTTCTTGGCAATGACTTGATCTCAGAAGCCGAAGAAATGTGCAAAGTCATACGTGAGAATCTCAAGGCCGCTCAGTCGCGTCAGAAGAGCTACTATGATGGCAAGCATTGTGATTTGGCCTTCAACATTGGGGATCATGTTTATCTCCGTGTTTCTCCTATGAAAGGCACCCAAAGATTCGGTATCAAAGGAAAGCTTGCTCCTCGATACGTCGGGCCTTTCAATATCCTTGGCAAAAGAGGCGATCTAGCCTATCAACTTGAGCTCCCTTCCAACTTCGCCAATGTTCATGATGTGTTTCATGTGTCTCAACTCCGCAAGTGCTTCAAGACACCTGAGCACACCATTCCGTTTGAGGAGATTGATCTTCAACAAGACTTGTCTTACCGAGAGCATGCCGTTGCTATTCTCGAAGAAACCGAGCGCAAGACCCGCAACAAGTCGATCAAATTCTTGAAAGTCAAGTGGTCACACCATACCGACCGAGAAGCTACGTGGGAACGAGAAGATCACCTTCGTTCCGAGTACCCTTCCTTCTTCCAGTCCTAGATCTCGGGACGAGATCTCATTGTAGTAGAGGAGAGTTTGTAATGCTCCGGATGTAATACTTTCCCTTTTGGGCAATATATATATCTTTGGCTTCATCTTTTCCATTCCGGGTTCTTCGTCTTTTCGGGTTTTCGTCTTTTTGTCGTGTGCGTGTGTTCATTCATCCATATCATGTAGTCATGTGCATCGCATTGCATTTGTGTTGTCGTTTGCATCCGGTCCCACTCGTTCCTTCCCGTTGTCCGTTTCGAGTTCCGGAGCTCTCTCACGTGTCCGTGGCGTCCCCGAGGCCTACTTTGGTGTTTGGCCGTGTAACGTTTCCGGTTTGGCGTGAGACTTGTCGTGCGATGTTGTTTTATTATGTGTAACCCGCCTGTCAAATCTTGTCGCGTTTGGAGTTTGTTTGATGCTCCAATAGTTATTCTCGTGGGCTAAAAGTACCTCCTCTTTGAGGCCCAAGACACCCCTCCAACAACCCACCAAACCAACCCAAACCCCTCCCTTCATCTAGGCCATCCAATTGTGATCGCGTGGCGGAAAACCTCACCTCTTTTGGACAACCCTAGATCCTTGTGCCTATATAAACGTCCATCTCCCCCAATTTTCGCGTCTGAAACCCTAATGCTTCCACAGTGCGCCGTTGGTGCTTCCACCGTTGCACCGCGGTGCTTCCACCGTTGAGCCGCCGTGCTTCCGACGTCCCAGCGAGCCGTGCTTCCGAGGTCTCCGTCCGTGCTTCCGAAGTGCACTCGTCGTGCTTCCGAACTCCGCCGTGTGGGCCCGCGCGTCATCTTCGTCCTCCACCGCGCCGGTCATCTTCCTCCACTCCGGCGGAGCTCCTCACCGCGCCACCCTTCGCCGCCGCCCTCTCCACCTCGCCTCGCCGCCGGCCGGATTGGGCCTGCCCCGGCCGGATCCGCGGGTCCCCGCCCCGCCTCCCTCTTCCTCCGGCGAGGGCGCCGCCGCGCTGCCCCTGACTCATCTCGATCGGGATCGGGAGGGGCGCCGTCGCCCGCTCGCCCCCCGTGGGCCTCCGCCGCTTCGTCCCACCCCGCTGGGCTCCACCAGGCCGGGCCGGCCCAGCTCCCGCGGCCGCCTCATCTTCCAGCCCCAGCCGGCCCACCTCGCGCGCAAGGCCCAGATCTGCCTCCTCTTCCCGGGCCGAGCCCGCGGTGAGCATTCCTCCTATCCGTCGCCTGAGCGCTGTTTAACTATATTGCGCCCGTGTGTTTTTTCCCTAGTTAAAATCTGCTAAGTCCTGGTATTTTCAGTTTCTGGTGCAGTTTTGCAATGTGGATAACTTTTTGTGTGCATGTCCGATTTGAGCAAATGATATGTCAAAATGATCGCGGTGACTTGTACTATGTTTTATTCCATTGTGCCATGCATGTTTGAGGTCATCTAGATGTCTTAATCTTCATGAGAAGAGTGTTACTTGTTATAAACTGCTGTTAGTAGATGTTTTCATGCCATGTTTGCAATGTGATAACTTGGTGCATGTTTATCCAAATGAAGCAAATGATATGTCCACGTGGTCATCATGTTATGCTCTACATGTTGGTTGCTTTAGCTTGCTTGATAGATTTCATCTTGCCATGTTTATCTCCTTTGCAAAGTGCTATGTGGCTGTTATGTCGTTAAACTTGTTACGAGATGCCTCGTAGAGGAGCTCCTTGCTATTGATGTGGTTGTCCCCTTGATGCATGCTTAGATGTTTTGGACTCCCCATCATGTGTACTTTGCTATGGTGCAAACCACTTGTCTTGTTTAGTTTTGAGGTGAATTAAACTTGCTCACAAAGATGCCATGATGTTACTGCTGTTTTAACACTTAGTGAAATTTCACTAAGTCTGGAATCTGTTATTTCAGATGCCATGTTTGCTTGTTGTTCTAGGAAAATCCATGCTAGTTTTGGGGTGTCTCTTGATGATTCCTTGTTGTATAAGTTGTTGGCTATCCATTCATGCTCTCACATGCTTATTTGGGTGGCTGTAGCGTATTTATCTTTTGCTCCCAAGTTGCAACAAATTACTGCTGTCAGGATTTTGTTGTCAAGTTCAATATGTCATAGCTTGTTGCTATTGACCCATGGCTCCTTTGGAGATGCTCCAATGGAATTGTTTGCTGTAGGATATGTCTAGTTTGTGTCCATGCTCCTTGCCATGATGATTGAGTGATGTAGCCTATTTATCTCTTTCTCCGAAGTTGCTATGTGGCTGTTAATTTCAGCTTGTGCATGTTTATTGTTTCGGGTGTAACTTTTAGCCCGTTGCTCCGTTTTGAGCAAGTCCTATATGAAACTTGTGTGTTTTTGCATGTAGTTTCATAATATCCTCATGTTATCATGTTTTGAAGCATTTTGCTTGATTGCATATTGCCATGGTCCTTGTGCTGTAACACTGTGCTTCCTATGTAGACTTTCTGTGCTTCCATAGTGCATCTGTTTTGCTTCCATAGTGCATCAGTCATGCATCCAGTATTTTTTCTGCGCATTGCATTTTGTTTGATTTCGTGCCTTGTGTGTTTGTGTTGAGTAGAGCCGGAAGCTGAGTATGAGTACGAGCACGAGGTTACTACCGAGGTTGAGAACGAGCAGCTCTCTTACGATCCCATCGACAACTCTTCAGGCAAGATGACCGAACCCCGATAACATTACTATCTTTGCCTATTGCTAGAACTATCGCTCTATAGTTTTGCCTCGATGCCCATGTTTTCCTGTCAGCCTCCTATTGTAACCATGAACCTGTCTAACCACCCTACCTATGCAAACCTTTGACTGGCTATTAGTAGGCTTCGCTCGGCCCCTCTTATAGCATTGTTAGTTGCAGGAGAAGATTGAAGATTCTTGCTTCTTGTTGAAGCTTGTTGGGATATCACACTATATTACTTATTAAATGAAATCATCTATATATTGGTAATGGGTGGAAGGCTAAGCCTTTTGCTTGGTGTTTTGTTCCACTCATGCCGCCTAGGAACCGTATAAACCGGTGTTAAGTTCCTTGATTATGCGTTCCTCACACGGTTGGGGTTATGGGACCCCCTTGATAAACCGCTAAGTGCTAAGTCTTTTCCAGCAAGTCCCAACATTGGTACTATTCGCCTAATAACTAAAAAACTTGCATAGGGTCTTGCAAACCCGAGTTCTTAATCAATAACCCCGGGCCAGTGCTCCACATGAGTGTTGGTCCGAAACGGGGAGCCTGCGGGGCCACCACGAGGAAACTCGAGGATTGGTAAAAACCCGTAGCTTCACCCATCCGGTCGTGGCATGAGACAAGATACGCGGGGCTACTGTCAGGGTGTCGGCACGCTGGGATGATTTGCTGGATTAGCCTTACCTTAGTCAGAGTATCTTGAGCACGGGATTCCGAGGATACTCGGGCCTTCCCACCTTGGAGTTGCGACTCCACGGATCGTGGGCTTGTCATGGGCCAAGTTGGAACACCCCTGCAGGGTTATGAACTTTCGAAAGCCGTGCCCGCGGTTATGTGGCAGATGGGAATTTGTTAATATCCGGTTGTAGAAAACTTGACACCATGTTCCAATACACTACCAATGTGAGTACCGTGACAGTCATTTTCCGAAAGGGATTCGGGAGATGAACACGGTGGGGTTATGTTTGACTTGCTTTAGTTAGGATCACTTCGTGATCATCTCTCGACCGAGCCACCTTATCTTCTCGCTCTCTTTTACGTAAGCTAGGCTAGTGCTGCTGCAAACTCTTGTTCTTTCTTCAGCCTTGTTCCACACCCAAGGATTGGATAGTCGTGTTACACGGGAACGGGATTGCTGAGTCCTCTGTGGCTCGTAGTTACTTCACCACACCAGATGCAGGTACGATGGTGAGCTACACAGGCGATGGCACTGAGCTAGACTGGGAGTACGACGAGGAGCGTAGCCGTTACTTTGTGAACTATCCGGTTGATCAGTAGAGCTTCTACTAGGATTCGATCTAGACCCGTGGTTTAATGTTATGTTTGGTATCTTGTCATTTGGATCTTACCCTTAGATGGGCTGTGATGTTTATTTGAATGATGATTGGATATGTAATGGAATTTGTGTGACGTGGCGAGTGTAAGCCAACTATCTTTTCAGCTTTCATACCTATTTTTACATGAGATGCGCAAAGCCCCCTTCCCCTTGCGTCCTACGGGGCCCTCCGGGATGGGTGGCTCCACCGGTGGACCCCCGAGACCCCTCCGGTGGTCCCGGGACACTCCTGATGACCCCCGGAATTCACCCGATGGACGAAACTGGACTTCCTATATATCATTCCTTACCTCCGAACCGTTCCGGAACTCCTCGTGACGTCCGGGATCTCATCTGGGACTCCGAACAACATTCGGGTTTCCATGTGCATGTATCTCTTCAACCCTAGCGTTACCGAACCTTAAGTGTGTAGACCCTACGGGTTCAGGAGACACGCAGACATGACCGAGACGACTCTCCAGGCAATAACCAACAGCGGGATCTGGATACCCATGTTGGTTCCCACGTGTTCCTCGATGATCTCATCGGATGAACCACTGTGTCAAGGATTCACTCAATCCCGTATGTTATTCCCTTTGTCTATCGGTACGGTACTTGCCCGAGATTCGATCGTCGGTATGCCCGATACCTTGTTCAATCTCGTCATGGCAAGTCTCTTTACTCGTTCCGTAATCCATCATCCCGTGACTAACTCCTTAGTCAGTTTGAGCTCATTATGATGATGTCTTACCGAGAGAGCCCAGAGGTACCTCTCCGTCATACGGAGTGACAATATCCCAGTCTCGGTTCGTACCAACCCAACAGACACTTTCGGAGATACCCGTTGCATACCTTTATAGCCACCCAGTTACGTTGTGACGTTTGGCACACCCAAAGTATTCCTATGGTATCCGGGTGTTGCACAACCTCATGGTCTAAGGAATAAATACTTGACACTAGAAAAGCTTATGCATTACGAACTATACGATCTCGTGCTAGGCTCAGGATTGGGTCTTGTCCATCACATCATTCTCCTAATGATGTGATCCCATTATCAATGACACTCTATGTCCATGGTCAGGAAACCGTGACCATCTGTTGATCAACGAGCCAGTAACTAGAGGCTTACCAGGGACACGTTGTGGTCTATGTATTCACACATGTATCGCTGTTTCCGTACAATACAATTCAAGCATGAATAACAGACAATTATCATGAACAAGGAAATATAATAATAATCCTTTTATTATTGCCTCTAGGGCATATTTCCAACATAAAGCACATTATACATACGAAAGTTACACAATGAACATTATAAATAGCTACCTATGGACTAGCATACATTTGACTTCAACTTAAGGTGGTTTGAAAAATTGAATTCAACATGAAGTCCATTCAATTATTTGAATTTGATATCATGGCATTTGTAAATCATACCTAAATTATGGGGGCACCAATCTTTGCTCTGATTTTGTATATAATAGCATATGTAGTCGTGTACAAAATAGATTCTAATTTAGCTCCTCCATTCCAAAATAATCGTAGTTATAGGATTTTCAAGTGTCAAAATTTTAAAAAGAAGTGGATAATTTAATGAGATTTTCAAACATACAAGGTCAAATTTAACGTTGTCTATTTAGGTCAATCCTCAAAGTTCAAGAGTACTCTAAACATGAATGCCCGTGTTTCAAAATTTCGAATGAAGCGCCAAAAGAGCCTTTACTCGCCCGAAACCGCGTGAGACCAATGTTTGGTAGTACAAGGAAATTACTTTTCTAACAACTCTGACCCGTGAAACCTACCGGCCCGATGTCGAAAGGTCTAAGCCGGGGTAGGTTCGTAGCTTCATCTAGACGCCACACAACCGCCTCCAAAAAACATTCATACACAATGGCCGCCTAAGCACACATGCGCGCGGCTGAAATCGCTCCCGCTCACTATTTGGGACACCTGGGATTACCATCCTACCCCCAACCCGTAGTAGGTCCGAAATATATGAGGGGGGCAATGTTTGTACTTTCCCCAAATTTCAAACAAGCGCGTCCCATCTTCTATTCAAAAAAGGCAAAAACAAGTGCGTCCCAGACCCGAAACATGCTTCTCCCCCTCCCCCCGCCCACCCGTCCGATTCCCCATTCGTACTCCGTGGGCGCAAAAACTACCTCTCCACCAGCCACGAAATCCCGGCGTCCTCCGTCCGCCACCCCAATCCACCCATCAACCGCCGCCCCCTCCATCACGACGGAGCCGATACCCCGACGTCGTAGTCCACCGCAACCTCAACCGCAACACCCTCCACGGCTAGTAGTTGAAGACGAGGCCGAGCGATCCATACCCGAGCCAGTTCAACCACGCCGTCCTGCGCCTCACCGCTGCCGCTCCAACTTTGCCACCCTCCACCGCACCGGAGCTGTTCCTGCTACGCCGTCCTTCGCCGCCTCGGATCTACTTCCCCTCCGCTAACATACGGCCACAGCAACACAGTCAAAAATTAGGCCATGGGTTCGTCCAAGCCTGCACCCTCCTCCAGAACATCGGTTTCCTCAGCAGAAACAAGAAGATCAGCGCGACATGTGGAGGCAACCACATCGGCAACCGAAAATGGTACTCCTCTTCCCTTATTCATGCAAATCTTATGTGTCTACTTGCACAATATTCATCCCATAGAAGACACTAGTTGACCACTTCTTCTTGATACTAGATGTTCCTAGTAACTCGTGATACACAAGGTTTCTCCTCATATACTATTTCACCTTAGCTAGAGGTCCGTCGCCCCCCTGAATTTCAATTCCTGGTCAGTTGATTCTCAATTAACGGAAGCATTCCCTGGCGTAACAGGCGCTAGTCCGCCTATTATGCCGGGGAAGCAGCGCCTCAGTGTTTATCTAAGGGGCGTGTGGGGCCTAGAGCTATTGGCGCCCGATTTGGAGGTCGACCGGGATTAAAGGGATGGCCTGGGGGCGCTGCCAAGCACGGCGGTGGTGTGAGGTCGAGGGGACACTACTAGGAAAAGGCATGCTAGTGGCGCACCACTTTTGCCTGCTAATGGCGCACTAGTGGTGCGCCACTAGCACCACGCCATTAGAATTAAATACTAATGGCGCACCCCTAGTGCGCCATTTGTATCTGGTGTACTAATGGCGCACCACACAGTGCACTATTAGTATAGCCCACCATGCACCATTAGTATGCCTCCCAGGGGGCCATATGTGCCCATGTGCTTTGGCATACTAATGGCGCACTAGAGGGTGATGCGCCATTAGTTTCATTTGTACCGTGCGCCATTAGAGTCTTGGGTGGTGCGCCACTACTATGAATATTAGGGATTTTTTTTCTTTTCTGATATTTTCACTGGATACAAAATATATTATTTGACAGAATTTAGACAACATCACACAGCAACAGCAGATTCATCGAATACAATAGACGATTAGTCTCCGAATACAATTCATCATATTAGTCTCCGAATTCAATAGACCGAACAAAGATAGAACATTACATGTCTCGAGACCGCGAGTAGCGAGTTTGTCTTCACATTACAAGTCGATATGGATAATCTAAACTACCATCACATAGAAGAGAGTTGCGGTCATCATGATGAAATTCGTCTTCATCCGGTTCCTCCAACGCTCCCTCCTCTCTCCCGCTAGATAGCGCGCGTATCTAGATTCCGCCTCCGCCCTAGTGGTGTACCCTTTGTAACTGTTACCGCTGAAACGGTGAATCTGTCTCCGACACTCCTCCAAATTTTCGTAGACACCGGGAACCTTATCCTTGTACACGACATACGACGGCATCTCTATGCACTAGCCAAACAAAACGTTAGTACCAATTCACAGACAATACATAAGAAATATATAAGTATGCAACAAAAGGATCGGAAGAGAAAAGCAAGACATTAATAGCATCGATTACATCTAAGTTGAACGACTGTCCAAACCAAAGAGACATACAAGTTCATTAAAGTTTAATTACAACATGAGCAAATCGATGTTTCAGAACTAGACATAGCATCACTACTTTCGACTCGACTCAAGGGACCGGAGCGTGGATGAAGCCGCCGTCTATCATGGGAGTCATGAAATCACGGGCGTTGTCAGCCTGCATTTGTAGCATTGTGTCTATGTCACTGTTGGACGGTTGATTTCTGAGGTTGAACTGCCCCGAGGTATGAAGGACATCTTGGTGGATGATTTCCGCAAACTCCAACTTGATATGAAAGAATTCTTGTCTGATGTCCGCGTCCTAGATTGCCGACAAGCTCGCGACCCAATCTTTGAGTTTATCTGGTAGCAGAAGGTGATTATGGTCCCGTACGATCGCCCGCATGTGATGGATGGCGTAATAGGCATCCACTGACCACCAGGCGGCTGCTTGACGCAGCAGAATGCCGTATTGTGGGCGAACACGTGCTTGCCGTACTTACGAACTGGCCTGATGAAGGTGCCACCAGATTTGGCGTAGCCGGGGAGAACATCATCAAGTACTTTCTTGACATTTGTGTAGTCTATCTTCGACTGACGATTCGAGTCGAAATACGTGGCCATGGCATATTTCGGGCTAAAGAGGATGAGTGTGCAATGTGTGTCACTGCACAAAACACGGAATGTTAAAAAAACGATCGAAATCTAAGAAATCATATGTTACAGGGCGGCTGAGGGGACGACTTACTCGGAAAGTAAGGCACGAGGAAGTTATCCTTATCTCGGTTTGCCAGAATGACGCCTTCGAGGTAAGAACTCGCGACTGGCTGGTCCCCAGCGCTGCCCAAGATCTTGGCACGCATGTAGAAGGGGTCGACTATCACGATGTCCGGGGTCTTGTCTCTAAGGATTCACATCTCCATACTGAGCGAAAATAGCCGAACGAAGGTGTAGTGTAGCGAATGAAGGTTAAACATAGCGAAGATGTCATCAAACCGCAGGACGATCGTACCCCCGATGGAGTTATCCACAAAGCCCTTGCCCTCTGGCACCTTGGCCACGAAAACTGGGTATGCCACATCCTTCTCTCTGAGACGCCGCTTCTCTAAAGAAAGAACACTGTCATGCAGACTCCGCATAGCACCGGTTGCCGCATTGAGCATATTAGTCGGTAGCATTGGCCTACCCGCCACATGCACCCTCCTCATTATATCCTTAGGTGAAGGTTCCCGTCCTGAGAACGGATCGTACTCGGTGCCGGCTGGCTCGCACCCTTCTTACTCTTTCTTTTCCGTCTCTTCTTGTTCTTCTGTAATGGGACCGAGTTCTGCTCACAGACCGCCTTCTTGAGTGTGTTGGGGCTGATAATATTTCGCACCTTGGCTATCTGAGGCTCGGTGAAGTCGGCAGCTGGAGGCGTCTCCTGAGAACTGAACGCCAGACGACGCCTGTTGCAACTGGGTTTCTCCGCGGTACCAGCTAGATCGCGATCGTCTTTCGTAGGGTTGGGTTCTTGAGAAGGAGGCCCCATGAATTCGCCATCGTACCCATGATCGCCAAAGTACTTATCGATGTTGGCAGATGTACCGTCGTTGTCGTCGTCGTCGTCGTCGTCCGGATCCTGTGTCATATGCATGTTCGGATCCTGTGCCATAGGGATGTCCGACATGTCCGGTAGCGTTGCGGCGGTCTTGCCATGGCTTGGTGCCGGCACGACTAGCGGTGTTGTCTTTGGGGTGGTGTCCCCCGCCCCCAAACAAATCTGGCTCTTCGGCCAAAGCAGGGGCCAGCTTAGGCAGGTGCTGAGGGTCATCACATCATCTTCGTCGGCCCCGGCGAGTTGAATCAGAGGTAACAACTCGTCGCAGCCTGGCAGCACCCGAACCAGTTGAACCCTATACACGGTGGGTGGCATCGGATTACCGTGTAACATGGGGATGCCCGGTTGAATGATTCTGCCATTGGTGACATCGACCAACTCGTCGTTCACGAAGTGCAAGAGAGTGCACGGAACATCGGCGGCGCCCTGCGAAAACATGTAGGGCATTAGGGATGCCCAGTCAAAGGCAAGGAGATGAAGTCCTCGGCCGAGAGGCTTAATTAGTTACCGTGATGATGGTGTCGAGCTCGGCTAATGTCGAGGCACCGCCAACGGCGGGCGTGCAATTGACGGAGGGGCCGCTTGCTCAGAGGTGCCGGCCGGCGTACACCCGGGTGCATTAAGCTCCAATGCCCGTGCCGGCGTTGGAGACGCCAATGCCGCCTCCATCGGAGACACCAATGGCCCCGCCTGCGTGTTCTGCGAGTTGCTGGTCGTGAAGCTGGGAATCGGGTGCGGCCCCTCTTGGCCGCCTGCAATCCATGTCGTCAGCCCATGAATCAAGGTAGGCATAATGCCGGTGAGCGTTGATCCCAGTTGTTGTTGCACTTGCTCTTGGACAATCTCTGGAATCCGTGCCACTTGTGCCTTGAGTTCTTGAACCTCGCGTGACTGGCTTTCCGAGCTTGTCTTTTTCTCCTTTCGCCCACCAGCGTTATAGTATGATGACCATTTTGTGGACAAGCCTTTGCCGGCCACACGACCAGCTGGCGATGGCTTACTGAGCTTATCCTTTTTTTCATTACGTTCAACGCCCTATCTAGAGTGTTGTCCCAAGGGGTGCTCTGAGTCGACCCGGCGCTACTGCTTCAGTCGCCTGCGGAAGAAATGTGAACCATTTAGAAATTTGGCTTCATTAATTAGAATGCAACCATATGGACCTAATTATGTGGGGGTTCATTCCTTACCAGAACAACCACAAGGGCCGTGGTCTTCGGATCCATGGTGATCTCCTTTGTTACCGGGTCCTCCTTGTACCAGGCCCTGACAAAGTTCCTCGTCTGCTTGTCATGGTATTTATCGAAGAGGGGCGGTAGGCCTTGCTTTGTGAAGAGGAGGTTGCGCAAATTCCCTCGGTCCTTATGCCTTAGGTTCTCGATGTTGATCGAGACGGTGCTCCGGAGAATGCACCCGAGCTGAACCGAGTACCCCTTGACTATTTCTTTGGGGGCCGTTGGATGCCCGTCGGAGTTCACTTCAGTAAATTCCTCTTTGACGGTGCAGAGCACGGTTGGGCACCGGTCCTTCCGTTGCCTCTTCGGTTGGTTGCCATCTGTGCGTGCGCTGCCATCATCAGTGGTGGCATCCTCGGCGGCACCATCAGTGGCGTCATCCCTGACGGCACCATCAGTGGTGTCATCCTCGGCGGCACCATCAGTGGTGTCAGGATTGGTGTCTTTCGCGGTGTCCTCATAGCAGTGAGGTTGTTCCTCCAACTCCTGGGACAGCTCCCAGAATGCCTTGCCGCCCGAACCGCCGGCCTCATCGTTGTGGGCCATGTTTCTCTCTAAATAGGAAAAAAGTTTGGTCAAAAAGTTGGTTATTGTCAAGGAACAAGATCATGGCCTCATCATTTAGGGTTTGTCGACATCGAGGCATCCTAAAAGCTAAGATTTTATCATTTAGGGTTTTCCGATGCCGAGGCACCCTAAAAGCATAAGCTTTCACCATTTAGGTTTTTATCGACACCGAGGCTCCCTAAAAGCCAAGGTTTTATAATTAATGGTTTGTCGACACCGAGGCATCCTAAAAGCTAAGCTGGGAGGGAGAATTCTAAGTTGGGCCTAATCACTTGGCTCTATTGTCGCTTATGGTTTAATGCAGCAACAATAAAGGGGCAGTTGATCCTACTTAATTAAGTACTAAGATACCCCGGCCCATGCATTAGTCACAAGTACCCCATATGTCCTATTTTTAGCAAAGTCATGCTAAAATTCACAGAAAATTTTAGCATAGCCTTTGCTGAAAATAGGACATATGGAGTACCCGAATTTGCCGGAACGGAAGTTGATCGACATTCCAAAAAACTCAAGGGCCTCTCGGGGTACCTGCAAAATCATCACGACACGATGGTCGGAGACAAAACCCAGCAAAAATCTGGATGGAGTGCATTGGGCTTTCAACTCCACTTTAGACTATTCAAATTCTAGTTTGCATAGGCTTGAGCATATCATTTCAAATAGCTGTGTATAGCTTGCAAAAGCATATATCAGATCGAAACACAAACGCAGAACAAAGGCTCAATTCCAGTTTGAAGTACATTCACAGCAGAGCTGAGCTCATCTTTCACTATCCATAGCTATACGCAGTCTTCACTATTCTTGCCTAAACCATTTTGGTTCTACCATGGAACTATTACAGCAAACAACTTGCAACAATTGTTTGACAAGGAAAGAAGCACTTGCAAACAGCACCTCCCGCCCCCTCTGATCCTCTCTGCCAGCACAGCTGAGCTCATATTTCACTATGCATAGCTAAACAGTCTAACAAACAAACGGTGCGCCATAACGACCTCCAGGGCACTTGTAACTAACCGCAGCGCTGCAAGCCTGTGCAACGACACATTCCCCCAACTACAACAACTTCACAGCAAAATTGAAAACTGCAGTAGGACAAACCAAAAAGACCATATATACTACTCCCTCCGTTCTGAACTAAAACACAGATAATTCTTTTCCAATGGAGGGGGTACTAAAGTACTTGAAGCCCTGCACACATTTGACTGCAAGGTACACAAAATGGCGATGTGAATGATAACTAATGCAAACTGGGCCTTCAACTTAGTATCTAAGAAGCTTTTTAACTAATGAAATTCCAAACTAGGATCTATATCAGTGAACCAAGCCAATTAAGGCCAATATTATTTTCTTATTTGCAAACCAATTTGATTTTGTAAAGAAAGAGAAGTGTTTTGGGTTTTGTACACTGTGAAATGAACCATCAATTTATGTTCTGATTAAACTTGCTATAGAGTAATGTTCCATTTTACAATGGAAGTGATGAGATAAACTAACATCCTATAAGGCTATAAGCTTTATATAAAACTGTGACAGCCATATTGTCTGGTACTGAAGCTTCATAAAGACAAGCACCAACATTGTATAAGAGAAAATAAAAGCGGTACTAGATTACCACATGCTTCCTACTCATGGCCACGATAAGTAATTGACAATAATCATTTTTTAGAAGAAAAAAAGAGAAACAAGAAAGTGATGTGCATCTGCTTCCAGTCAACCCATGTTATAAAAGATGGATAATGTAGCAAAGAGAAAACATGATACTATGACCTATACTTGTTGCAAAATGGAGGAGAGAAAACAAAATAGCAAAGCAAGTTGATTGCCATGGTTCCATCTTGGCCTTTGGATGTGAGTGAAATTGCAACAGGTGGGATTGAGAGACACGGGATACTGCTCATATATAGGGGCGAGCGGGGGCACGCGCAGGTGGCCAAGAGCATGGCCGGACGTGGCCAGGGGCGCGCGGGAGCGCGGACGGAGACGCGGTGAGCATGCGCGGGGAGCGAGGCTCCATCCATGGCGAACATCGATGTGTGGGGGCGTCTATGGCGTCGAATCGAAATGAGAAACAAGGGGGAAATGGAGGGGACAGATGAGAGGCTCACCGTGGAGCTCGGTGGCGTACTTCGGGAAGCCGGGGCGGTGCCGGAGCGAAGGATTGAGGCGGCGGGATGGCGGAGGCCGACGCGGAGGGAGTCGCCCGATCCGGCGTAGGGGAGCTCCTGGGTTCCAACAGAAGGGGGGAACCGACGCTGACGACAACGACGGTCCTCCTGGACGCCTCCGGGCGGCGCGGGGCAGCCGGTGGTCGGGGAATCGACGCGGAGACGGCGACGATGGCGCTCGGCCGTGGTGGGGGAGGGAACTCGCCGGAGATTGGAGCGGCCGGCGGGCGTGGAGTTTTTGGCTGGGGAGAGGGAGGCGGCGGGGGGGAGGAAGGGGAGGATGGGGAGAGGGAGGCGGCGGGGGCGCGTGGGCGGGGGCGCGTGGGCGGCGGCAGCGGCGCGGTGGAGAAGTATGCGAGAGGGAGGGACGAAGGAATCTGGCGAGGGAGGGACGAGGGAGGTCTAGCTATAGGGGGAAGAATACTAATGGCGCACCCCCTGGTGGTGCGCCATTAGAATGTTTTTTTATAGCAATGGCGCACCAGCGGGACGGTGCGCCATAAATAATCTTTTTTTAGATAGCAATGACGCACCAGCCAGCGGTGTGCCATAAGTAATTATTTATTATTTTTTTGTTGCATCTAATAGTTTTTTAGAAAATGAATATGAATATGAAACAATAATAAATTTTTATAAAAACAGTAATAAATTTTAAAAAAATATCATAAGATTTTTTTATTTGAAAATATTTATGAATATAAAAAATATCATCAAATTTGTTATTTGAAAATACCATCAAATTTGTTATTTGAAAATATAATCAATTTTTTTTTTGAAAATATAATCAAATTTGTTTTTTTTTGGATTTTTAGTTGCATTCATTTGTGACGGTGGAGCGAGGGAGGGGTGCGGGGGTCGTCGACAGTGGTGGAGCGAGGGAGGGTGCGGGCCCCGAGGGTGCTCGGCGGCGAGGGGGATCTGGCAAGGGGGATCTGGCGAGGGGGGATAGCGATCGAGATGGAGGAGGATCGAGATCGAGTGTCCTCATGAATATTCAATATTTTTTCATGAATTCAAAAAGTGCCCATGAAATTTAAAAATATTCATGATAGTTCAAAAAGTGCCCATGAAATACAATCGAGAAATGAAGATTACAATTTAAATACAATCGATCTTAGCTAGCTAGCTATATGTTCACAATCTTCTTGCCCTTCTTTTTCGCAAATGGAGTTTTTCTGTGGAACGGACGTCCTTTAGGTAGGGTGGTCCTGCTTCTTCTTGTGGTGTGTGCTGCTACTTCATCGTAGTCGTCATGTTCCATCTTCGGGTCGCCGTACTTGTCGAAGTCTTGCTCATTGGCGACTCCATCCATTGCGATGATCTTCCTTTTGCCTCTCCTCACGACAACACGACTGGGCTTTGACGGGTCGGTAATGAAGAAGCATTGGTCCACTTGGGAAGCCAGTACCCATGGCTCATTTTTCGCGATGACGTTTGCGCCCGCGGTCTTGGATTTGGCTTCGAGTATAACCATAGTGGTGAAATACCGGTCCTCTTTTAGGACGCTCTTGGCCCATCTGACACGGAACATCGGGACCTTCTCTCCAGCGTAGCTCAACTCCCAAATCTCCTCGATCCTTCCGTAGTATCTGTCCTTGTCGTTACCGGTGTAGGATTCCATCGTTACCCAGGAGTTCTGATAACCATCGCTCTTCATATCCTTGTCCTCGGTGTAGAATGTGTAGCCGTTGATATTGTACGCCTCATAGGTCGTAAGGTTGTGCTCGGCGCCCTGTGACAAGGCGAATATGAGTTGTTCTTCCGCAGAAGAATCCTCATGTAAAGGGTACGACAGAAGCTTCTGCTTGAACCAACGCGTGAAACATGAGTTGTGCTCTTTGATTATATCTCCGTCCGTCCTCTGTTGGCCTCGGTCATTGTACGTCTTCTCAATAAAGGTTTTGTGCTCTACCACCCAAGGATCGACCACGTGTATGTGTTGTAGCGCGACTAGGTTTGCTCTTTCAAAGCCGGCGAGTCGACCCTCGAAGTCGACATGCATTTCGCGGCGACCATCGCGGTGACCCCATCCAGCAAGCCTGCCGAGGTGCCTGTTGACGGGCAGACCAACGGGGTTCTCGATGCCTAGATTGTTCGTGCAGTAGGAGATGCGCTCTTCAGTCAGAAAGCCCCTGGATATGCTTCCCTCTAGACGTGACATGTTGTGAACGTATCCTTTGATGACACCATTCATCCTTTCAAACGGCATCATGATGTGCAGGAACGTCGGCCCGAGTTGGATGATATCCTCCACAATATGGACCAGCAGATGCACCATAACGTCGAAGAATGCGGGCGGGAAGTACATCTCAAGCTCGCATAGTATCACCACGATCTCTTCATGTAGCCTTCTGAGTTGCCTCACGCCAACCGACTTCCGAGAGATGACGTCGAAAAAGTTGTATAGGCCAAATAGCGTTTCAAAGACGTGCGGGTCCATGATCCCACGGATTGCAACTGGAAGTATCTGCGTCATCAGCACGTGACAGTCATGAGACTTCATCCCGCCGAACTTCTGCTTCGCTGCGTCTAGGTATCTGCTTATGTTCCCCGCGTAATCGTAAGGAAGTTTTACTCCTACGAGGCAGTTGAAAAACCGCTCGATCTCCTCCTGACTTAGAGTGAAGCACGCGGGAGGGTAGTCATTTCCGGTCTTCTTGGCCTTTTTGCCTTTGCGACGACTTTCCGTGTCCTGCTTCGCCTCATCATCATCATCATCATTAGTGTGAAGCTCCTGCCTGATGCCCATTGATTTAAAGTATGCCCTTGCTTTTGGCCATCTTTGGTCCTCCCAGGCATGTTGAGCAGGGTACCAAGCAGACTCTCGCACACGTTCTTCGTGATATGCATGACATCAAGGATGTGAGGCACATGGTGGATCTTCCAGTACGGCAAGTCCCAGAAAACAGACCTCGTTTTCCATACCTTCAACAGCGGCTCTGGCGCCTTTCACTTCTTTCTCGGCTCTGACGCCTTTTGCTTCTTTCCCGGCAGTGGGCAATCTTTCCAATTTTTCATGTGCAACAGCACAAACATATGTAACACCACAAACATACATAGATCTCGCTAGGCCATAAAAAGTGCATGTGCACGGTTGTTGGAGCTCGAGGGAGAAAAAATGTAGATCTACAACATAAAGATAGCTTTCCCCCTTACTTACCTATCAAAAAAGGTAATTTAACCACTTAATTTTGATTAATCTATGGTGCAAATGAGGTGAGGAGGAGGAGGCAGCCGACACAAGCTTGGAGGAGGAGGTGGAGAGAATGAAGTGGGGAAAGTGAGTGTGTAGGTGTGGCTGTCCAAAATATCTAGCTGGTCCCAGGTTACTAATGGCGCACAACTCACTAATGCACCATTAGTAACCAGGGTTACTAATGGCGCACCAGCTTGAGGTGCGCCATTAGTAGTTTTGCAAAAAAAAAATAGTACTGACGCACTGGGTTGGAGGTGCGCCATTACTAGTTAAACTAGTAATGGCGCACTATGCCACGGTGCAGCATTAGCATTTCTGAAAAAAAAACATTTGTTACTAATGGCGCACCGAGGGTCTGGTGCGCCATTAGTGTTACCACTCTAATGGTGCACCAACATATGGTGCGCCATTACTATATAGTAGTGGCGCACCATGTGTCTGGTGCGCCATTAGAGGCCATATCATCTATAGCCCTTTTCCTAGTAGTGGGAGGGCGGGGCTGCGGAGGCAGGGGTCTGGGCCAGTGGTCGCTGGCAGTTTGAGAAAGATCGTCAACAGTGACTGGCGGGAGGTAGACGAAGGCCATCTGCCCATTCTTTATAGATCGGACGGTTCATTAAAAAAAATTGACCGACCTATTTATTTTCAGTCGACTGTTATCTTGATATGACCACATGTGGTGGTGTCCTGGAGGAGTACCTGCATTTCCTGTGCTCATATATTACAAAATCATACGGAGTAGAAACTAATTTTGTTTGCCATGCAATGTTGTAGAGCTATCATATGTCTCCTGTCATTTATTTTTCAGCCACCCGCTATCTGCTACTTTTACAGTGCACTAGTTCTGCACACACTTCACCCATACTCTCACTATTGTGTTTTTATGCAAGGGTATTTCACACTCTGCTACTATGGGAGAAGCAAAAAAGAAAAGAGAGAAGTCGCTCCAGCATGCTAGCCAGTTATGTCATACACATTTCAGCCTTATAATAGGTGAAGTGTCAGCAGATGGAGACGGTAAACGTAACTCTGAAGTTGATGACCTCGCTCGCAATGAACCACCATCCAAGGCGCTTGCTTTAACTTTGCGTTGTCATATGTGGTTGCATGTTCTATATGGTGTCTAGCTTGTATTCAAAAGGCCGAAGTTAGTCTTTATTAAGATAAGGAAAGATATTTTGTACATGAACCACCATCTCATGAGCACCAGAAGACAAATAGCTAGTCAGGGCACTGGCCGAGCCAGTCACGAGCCCAGCAAAGAGAGGCATCACCTGGAAGCCAACTAAAAAGCCGCGATGGTGGCGAAGCAGCCCGCCTCCCACCAGGCCCTCAGGTCCTAGATGATCATGCTCACCACTCCAGCCGGATGTCTACCTTGTATTGCTTCCAAATTGGTTAAATTGCATCTGCTTAGCTTACACATTATACCTTTAAATATGACATGCCTTTCTGTTTTTGGTACATACTAGTACATCTGTGTATTAACCATGTTCTTTCATCAAACTAATGTTCTTGTGTATCCCTCATCAATCACTTATGATGAGGCAGTCAGGCAAGTCGATCACTCCTCATTTAAAGAATGCAGCGTCAGCCTCCCGACATGATTCTCAAGAAACAGCAAGGCTAGATGAAGATAGTGAACGTAGCTCTGTAGTTGCATATGGTGTCTAGATTGTAATTTTTCCAATTTGGTTAAACTGCATGTGCTATTCTGCTTAGCTTATACATTATACCTGTTAATGTGACATGCCTTCCTGTATTTAGTACATAGTACATCTGTCTATTAAGCATGTCCTCACATAAAACTATTGTTTTTTTGTATCCCGCATAAATCAATATGACGAGACACCTTCAGTATATGCAGTGTGATATTAGTTGCATCCTTGATATGATTTATAGCATGCGCTGCTTCTACTTTATTGAAATGCCATTTATGATGGGACACTTTTTATTAGGCAGAGTCATATTGGTTGCATGTTTCACGTGGTGTCTAGCTTGCATTGATTCTTATTTGGTGAAATGGTTGCTGCTTAGTTTACACAAACAGTTGTGAATATGCCATGCCGTCCTGTTTTTCGTATTATTCCATCATGGAATCATGTGTTTGCCTTACATCAAAGTAGTGATTGTCAGTATCATGCACGAATGAGTTCTGAAGAATGAATTTTATTGCTTTTTCTTGTCGATTTTACTTGAAAATTCAAAATCAATAAAGCAGAAGGAAGTTAGCAAGGCATCGGATGAAGGTGCTCCTTCCAAATGGAGGGCCTCTACAGATTCTAATCCTCCATCCCCCCAAGATGATTTCCAAGACAACACATGCATAGACACTCAACGTAGCTATGTTGGTGATGAGCACGTCTCCCCTAGTGCACCATCACAGGTGCTCCCTCTAACTTGGCACTGTTATATGTGGTTGCTTGTTATGTATGATGTATAGCTCGTATTGCTTATAATTTTATCGAATTTCATCTTCTTACTTTACACATTATACGTGTGACTAAGACACGTGTTCCTGTTTCTAGAACATACAATATCTGTCTATCACACCATGTTCTTACATCAAAGTACATTTGTTCTGAAGAACTAAATTGATATTCGTTTTTCTTTTCGGCTTGACTTAACATGGCACAGAGCAAGAGGAAGCAAGACAAAACGACAGGGAAACGGAAGCGGAACAATCCCGCAGATTCTGCTGGTACTGATGGTGGAATAGAAGGTCAAAGTCCAGCAGAAAATTGTACCGACAGGGTATCCCGTGCTACACAAGCTGGAAAACAAGCCAAATGGAAACAAATAGCTGCCACCAAACAAGAAGAGACAACCCTTGTTGTTGCAACACCTTCCATAGTACCACCAGCTGCACGATTTACTCGTCGGTCAACTCAGCTAGCAGCACGTTCCCAAGCTCCCTTGCCACCTGACACTACTTCCAAAGGACTCTTGACACAAGATGAGTTGCCAAGATCAGATGAACTTTGTGAGCTTCAACAGCAAGAAGGTAGTTGCTGGAGTCAAGTTACAGTTGCATGCTTCTTTATATGTAGTCTCGCAGTCTGATGTACATCAACACTTCCTATGTTTGTTGTTGGACTAGCACCTAGGCACAACAGGTAATTAACATCAGGGATAATGCTTGATACGTTAACTAAATCTAGAGGAGGAAGAATGGAGATCGGTTTTGAGGCAGGTTTAAAAAGGCCACATGATGCTACAGAGTCAGCCAAGTTAGTATCAGAGGCAGCGGTTGCTGTTAGGTGTCATGTACGTATCCTCCCAACATGGATTCAGTACAGGAATGACAAAGACGAAACCCAGTTCAACACCTTCCTCTATCATTTATCTGTAAGTATGGTTATGTATGGAAACTAATAATATCGTCTTGCTTTGTCCAATACTTTCTATGTTGCTGATAATGAGACTCCCATAATTTTATATAGATGAGGTTCAAGTTGGATAGCCGAGATGATTCAACCAGACAAGCTTGCACCCATGTTTTCAAGTCTACTCTGCCACAGTATCGGTATAACTTGAGGAAAACTCACTTTGAAGGCAAGGCTAACAGTGAACTTGCCCAAACATCTCTAGTGGAAAATATATCTGATGAAGACTTGAGAGGCCTTGTTAAACACTGGTCCGATCTGAAGTATCAGGTACATTATATATATGTGATCAGATCACATGTTGAACTCCTATTTATGCATGTGCCACACAAATCTATCTTCTTATAGGTGAACTATTCAAAGAACAAGGTGAACCGTACGAAAGTAAAATTCTAACAGACGACAGGATCTCGTAGCTATATTGGACACTGCGAGGCTCTTGTAATTAGCTGCTATTTCACTCTTTTCGCTGTACCATATTATCAGATCTATATTAACTTGTTACAAATGCACAGGAAAGCCCGTAATGACCAAAAAGTACCTGAACCAAGTGATGTGGAAATCTTCAAGGACTGTCACACCAGCAAGAAGAAGGGCATGACTACACCAGTGAAAGCCCCTGTTGTAAGTCCTTAATCCTCATGCCTTTTAACTTCTACTAACTCTGACTTGTGCCTTGAACTGCATGTTTTGCAGCCAATGTCTATTACTCTTTTCAATTTTTAACACAATTGTCTTAGCGTATCATTGCACCTTATAAGGTTTAAAACAGAGGAGTGATGTTCCTTTGATCTTGACATGTAATCTAATTCCGTGCTGGACTTGCCCACACAACGTTACAATTGCCTGTTTGTCTGTTCTCAGTTGTTTTGTGATATGAATGATGTCATACTATGCTTACCGTATTATAAATTTCGTCTCTTTATCCTTAGCCCTCAATACAATGTGAAGAAATAGACAATACATTAGCGATGGTACATGGTCATATGTTTGGAACCTGGTTTTATTATGTACTTTGCAATAAAATACAACTATTATTTTACATGGGTTCACCAGAATAAGTTCTATATATAAACCAAAGCTATTTTGTTTGGTTTTGCTACCTCCTTAATATCTTCTATTCTGGTACTACTAATGTAAAACCTCAACTTTTCAGCGAGCTATGGAAAAAATGGTGGAACCGCCACCTTCTGAAGGTGACGAGGCAACTATAACCGCAATGTCAGCTCTTGCTGCAGTGGGCCAGAACCTGTCCACTAACAGTGCCAAAAGCACGTTCCTGCGTAATACTGGCTTGGTTGTTAAGGAAATCTCGTCCAAACTGTCTCATGATCAAGATATGCAAGCTCAAAACAATGTTGTATCTGCGCTCCAGACACAAGTCCATTCCCTAACAGAGACCCTTTGTGAAACAAGGAGAGACATTGTTCGATGTTGTCAAGATATGCATGGTTTTGAAACCAGACTATCAAACATTTTCTATCTTGTTCAGGAGCCTAGGAGAACTGAAGGCAAAGGTTATGGTGCTCCATCGGACAATACAGCATGAAAACGTAACAGTTAGGTCAAATGAACTGAGCTTCTTAACTTTCGGTGGTGCATTTATCTGCTAGACTGTTAACTTTTATGCTAACCTTCCTTTTGTTTTATAGTTGTAATTTGTTTTGGTGCCATACAAAATTTGTTCTTAACATGCAGCCACCTGCTGAAGAAAATAGCAAGTCATTTTTGTATAGTTTAGGGTGTTCCCTATATTTGCACTGGTGGCGTACTTTGATGCCCACCGGCTGTAGTCAACATGGGCCTCCTACGGGCCATAGAAACAATGGGCCTTCTTTCTTTCAAAAAAAAATGGGCCTTCTACATGGCGTAGAAACAATGGGCCTTATACAGGCTATAGACACAATGGGCCTTCTATGGGCCGTATCATCAATGGGCCTTCTACGGGCCGTATGATCGGTTGGCCAAACATGGGCCAATCACAGACCACATTATGGCCGTAAATGGGCTAGAGTTGAAATCGTCCGTTCATGGGCCGACCATAATGGGCCGTCGTTAATCGACCGTATTTTGATGATGCTATGAAAACGGCCCAACGTACAAACGGGCCACAAACGGGCCGACTGTAACCACGGGCTGAATTTGGCCCACAAGCAGAAAATTACATTAACGGGGCGTAAGTAAACGAATGTGGAAATGAGCCCAAGAATAAATGGACCTCGAGAAGGCCAAAAGATAACATGGGCTGGAATCGGCCCAACGGAATGATGGGCCGTTACTGGGTATAAAGTGATACATTGTTCATTACGGACCAGTTTCACCATGTGCCATTAATGGTTATAAAGTGATACACTGTTCATTACGGGCCAGTTTTACCACGGGCCGTTAATGGGCTGAGAGTAATAAGGGCCTCATATGGGCCGAAAGACGTCATTGGCCATACATGGGCCGGAAGTTAAAACGGGCTGGATTTATATTGGACGGCCGAGATGACGTTACTGGGCCTAATTCGGATAGGCCGTAAACATGCCCTGGGTTAGCGGGCTGTACATGGGCTATATGCGAACAAGCTGTTAACAGGCTTGCCTTGGGCTAGCCCACCACCTTTTGACCAAGTCAAACTAGTCGGCCTTTTCACAGGAATGGGCCTCTGTTGGGCCGTGCCACGTGTCGGCGTATCATAGGCGCTTTGGGTCCAATGAGTGGATGACATCTGTTCCAACGACGAGCCGACACGTCTTTCCTCCAGCCAATGATGATTTTACACGAGGAAAATCCCCATTGGTCAGGGCTGTTAATGGGTTATCGGATCCAAAACCGGACCCGATAGCTTAATGGCGTTCTGTTATGGTGGATGGCACGTGTTGGTCACCCTTGACGAAAGCACTTCTGTGACGCGCAATTTATCGTCATGGAAGTGGACACTTCCGTGATGATAATTTTGGTAATGTCATGGAACACTTGTAAGACAGCACATGTATGACTATCTTGATTCTGTCTTAAAATCGTCATGGATGTACATGCATGACAGATTACGTGACCTACTGTGACAAACACGTATCATCACGGAAGTGTATTTTTTGTAGTAAGAGGCTACAGCGTCATCCCGTTCGCTGCCTCTTGCAGAACCTCAGGCGGGTGATGTGGCCCGCGGCGCACCCCCTCCACCGCTCCGGAGAGAGGTCGTCCCCGAGCCAAGGCGTGAGGCCCCCCGGAGTGACCAGCCACGCAGGGTGGCTGCGTGCGATGAAAAAAGCTGTCAAGTGGTGCAACGGCCTCATGGCGAGGCGCGTGCGCTCCCGACTCCACTTCGTCAAAGTCGTGCGCCTCCTCATGCGGTGGCATACGAACACCCGGACCAGGCTCCACCTCAGCAAAATGCGCCGGTCAGCACAGCGGGCTGCTGAGTCTTCACCACGGAGCTCTGTCGTGTCATCTGGCCCGGCAAGTTCAAGCTAGATCTACCCCATGCTATGATGGAACATTCGACCCTGCAGAGTTCCTGCAGCTCTACGAGCTGAGCATCAAAGGGGCCAGTGGTGATGAGAAGGTCATGGCCAACTGGTTCCCCATGGCTCTCAAAGAAGGCGCTCGTTCGTGGCTCCTAAACCTCCTGAAGGTGTTGATCTCCTCCTGGGGTGAGCTGCGCGAACGTTTTATTTCCAAGTTCGAAAGGACTCGCGACCGCGCCCCGACCATGGGCGACCTGCGGTGTATCAACAGGCATCCAGGAGAGAACCTCCGCAAGTACATACATCTTTTCACCAATGTTTGCATCAAGATCCCCAAGGTATCTGATGAGGCTATCATCTTGGCGTTCACTGATGGCGTCCGAGACATCAGGATGAAGGAGGAGCTCGCCATTTAGCAGGACCCGTGCTCAGCTCCGGAAATGTTCAACCTAGAGATCAAATGCGCAAAGGCAGAAGAATGTTATCTCTTGCTCGTCGAGCTTCCCGAGGACGATCCAAAAGACAAGAAGGCAAAGACCAAGGAAGCCAAGCGCAAGGGACCGGCCGTACTCATGGCTGAGCCTGAGATGAAACGTGGGTGTGACTACCCCGATTCCTCTAAGGGAAGCCGCACATTTTGCGTCCTCCACAACACGCATAGCCACAACATCAACGACTGTCAGGAACTCAGGGCCATCCATGACGGATGCCTCAGAAGCCACCTCGAGCGGGGAGACCGAGGCTACGGTCGTGGGGGTGGCCGTGGAGGGGGACGCTGGGAAAATCGCGACTCTCACCAAGGTGTGAGTGGCCTCACGAGGACCACTGGGAGGGCCAGCCTCGTGAGGGCCCTTGGCGGGACCAACCTCATGAAGAGCACTAGAGGGACCAGCCTCGAGAAGGTCACCCTCGAGATAATGTGGCCCTTCCTCCGCTGCCACCATGGCCGAGAAGGAACAACGACCGCCACCAAGATGAAGGGGCTGGGAGCTTTCAGGAGCCGCGCGCCATTGCATGCATCCTAGGAGGCGCTCAGGCCCCGGCGTCTCATCGCATCTTCAAGCAGTTTGCCCAAGAGGTGAATGCAGTCCTTCCCAAGCTCGAGATAACGCGTCCACTCGGATGGTCCAAGTGCGCCATCACCTTTGACTCCGCTGACCAGCTCAAGTGCGCGGTCGCGGCCGGTGCCCCCCCTCTGCTCTGCTCACCTACCATCAGCAACGTGCTCGTCCCCAAGACCCTCATCGATGGCGGAGTAGGACTCAACGTCCTCTCCGACGAGACCTTTGACACGCTCCAAGTGCCATACGACCAGCTCCAGCCTATCAAGCCCTTCTCCGGAGACCGATGGCTCTACAACACCAATAGGGCAGGTTCGTCTTCCTCTCACCTTCGGTGACCGCAAGAACTACCGCAGGGAGCTCATCGACTTCGACGTCGCCCACATCCGACTCCCATACAATGCCATCCTTGGCTACCCAGCCTTGGCCAAGTTCATGGCGGCGACTCACCACGGCTACAGCGTCCTAAAGATGCTGGGAAGCGGCGGCATCATCGCGGTTGCCTGCAATGAGAAGGATGTGGTGTGCGCTCTCGATCGCACCTACCAAGTTGCGGTAGTTGAGAACTCAGATGCTGAGGGCTTTGCCTACCCTCCTAAAGCCGGCCCGAAGAAGAAGAAGAAGCAGCTTGCCCTGAAGCCACACGAGAAAGCAACCCCCGACGATCGCGCCCCGGGATCTGCACCCATGGATGGGGCACCTTCCTCCCTCGCATAGGAAGGCGTGCCCGGTGCCCCTCTTAGGTTGGGCTCGGGGGCTCTCCTTTGGAGGGCCTCCAATCTTTTCAACGCCACGAGGGAAGCGCTCGGGCACCATCTACAGGCGTGCTTCAGCGCATGTTTCCGCGAAGAGGGCACAAGGTGCGAGGCACCGAGTGCTCAGGAGTTCATCACCCAGATCATCGAAGACCAACAGGTACCAAGGACTATGCGAGGCAAATGTCGCCCCACACCTCCGAGTGCAGCTGCAGCCCCATGCTCAGGAGGCGGGCTACATGTATGCGTTAACATCCCATGGCTCAACAGAGCCGCGTCTGAGGAGCTCTACTGGCCGTCTTAGGTGGGCCGGTGCAAGGGCCCCCCTCACAGCTATGTTTGCATGCCTTTCGGCCTGCCGAACCGCGCTGCCCTGCAACAGCGCCACGTGCGGGGCGTCCTTGCGGCTCATGAGGCCATGCATCAGGAGATCCTGGCGGAGGAGGCACTGGTCCTCCGCGAGTTACCTAAACCTCAGGAGCCTCGCGAGGTCCCGGAGCCAGGCGACTCATGAGGAGCGACTTCTGCACCATGCGTCTTCAGCTACTCCAGCAGTTCTCCTGCAACGGTGCCAGGAGCCCTTCATACTCTCCTGTATAGTTGGTAGCTTCTTCCCGAAGAAAATGCATTTGGACGACGTACTTCAAGTGCTCCCCGGAGGGGGCAACAAGAAGCACTCCTGCTCCAGCACCTTGCAGGGAAAAAGCACCATCAAAATTCATAATCCATTCTTGGGGTGATTCTTTGCTGGGGATAGTTGTGTCTATCATGTCCTCATCCCGGTTTGGCGTCCATTCTAGAATAAATTCTGCTAGTTTATGTGCTCTCATATTTCAATCCAAAGTAGGATAACTCCAAAGCCTACTCCACTATTCTGCCAGTTGCCTCAGGGTTTCGAAGTATCCTTTGCAATGGGAAACGAGTGACAACTGTGATCTCATGGGCTTGGAAGTAGTGGCGCAGTTTCCTTCAGGCCATAACGAGACCAAATATCAACTTTTGAACACCAGAGTACCTTGATATAGCACCCTGCAACAAGGAGCTGACGAAGTACATTGGGCGCTGCAACACTTTCTTCCCAACCACGTCCTTGGGGTTGCTCTCGTTTCTGTGTTCATTGCGATCCTGATTCTCTTCTGACGGTACTCTGTTGTGCTTCCTCTCTGTATCTTCCACTTCTTGTTGTTGTCAGCATTCTGGGAATCAGGGTACCCAGACTTGCCTGCCTGCAGCCTGCGACGTGGATCCTTTTTAGGCCTGGTACGGCCCATCTTTAGCATCGACGCTTAACACCCTCGCGGGGCGAACGACGCCAAGACCTCCGGAAGGGGCAGCCTCGCCTCGCGGGCTCCTGAGGAGCAGAGAACTCTATGCAACACCCACCTCACGAGGTTTGCATGGTGCAAGCCATGACGACCAAGGCCAGGCAGGCGTCAGCAGACGCAGTACAACCGTTTCCTCTTTGTTGCTAAGGAGGCGGCCTTAGGCGGAGAGGGCCGAGGAATATGCCAAAGGTTTCCATTTCCACACAAGAAGACCAGGATCGCCAAGACGGCAGGACAGAGGCCATCGCCGAGCCCACCATGGCGTCAGGATCAGAGGCTTTGCACGCGAAGACCACCTTTAGTTAGGGTAAGATGTACTAGTTGTCTCCCTTCAAAATTGGCCGTTGTGGGATCCCATCCCCCCAACATTTTGGAGGAAGAGGACCAAGGCCATTATATAAGTAGGATAGCCACCACCCAGCAAGGGGAAAGATCATTCAGACCTTGCTCTCCACCACAAAGCAAGAACACACCTCCGGAGGTTGTTCACCCACTGTACTAGTTCATCCTTAGCCCATCTTGAGGCTAATCCACCACACTGCTGGAGTAGGGCCACTCGCCGCTAGGTGGCCTGAACCAGGATAAACTGCCTCATGTCTCTTCTACTTTCTTGTTCATCCAGCTACTTCGTGGGACGGCAAGTAGGTAGATAGGCGAAGTTGAGTTCTCTGCACGCACCCCCAAGTTTGAACCTAGAAGGGTTTTGTGGAGCCCTGAAGCCGACAGTTTTTCTATCAAGGTTGTACTGACCACTTAGTTGGTTGCCGCCAAGTATAGTAACAACAGCTCTTGGGGCTTGGGAGCAACGAAATTGGGTACAGAGGAAAGGTAGGCCTTCAACTCATGCAAGGCTGCATCCACTTCCGGGGTCCACTTAACAGGCCCTGCCTTCCTCAAACTTTTAAAGAATGCGAGGGCATGCTTGGCAGACTTGGAGATGAATCTCTTAGTGCGGCAATGCATCCTATTAGGCGCCTCACGTCCTTAACTATCCTTGGTGCTTGGGTCTGCTCAATGGCTCTGATCTGGTCGGGGTTGGCTTCGATCCCCCGGTGGGACACGAAGAACCCAAGTAGCTTGCCGGAGGGAACACCAAACACACACTTCTCCGGATTGAGCTTCAAATTTATCTTGTGCAAGTTGGCAAATGTCTCCTCCAAATCCTGGATAAGGGTGGCCTTATCCTTGGTCTTGACCATGATATCATCCATATAAACTTCTATGTTTCTGTGCAACTAAGGTTCAAAACCAATCCGGACTGCCCTCGCAAAAGTTGACCCTACACTCTTTAATCGGAGTGGCATGTAGATAAAGCAGTACGTACCACATGGTGTAATGAATGATGTCTTCTATTCGTCTTCTTTGGACATGAAGATCTGGTGATACCTGGAGTATGCATCCAGAAAGGAGAGCGAGTCACAACCTGAAGTGGAACCCACAATCTTGTTGATGCGCGACAAGGGAGATGGATACTTCGGACAAGCCTTGTTGAGATATGTGAAATCAATGCAAAGCCTCCACTTCCCTTTAGCCTTCCGGACTACCACTGGGTTCGCTAACCAAGTAGGGTGCAACACTCCTCTAACCAAACCAGCTGCCTCCAGTTTCATGATCTCTTCAGCAATGAATTGCCAGCTCTCCAAGGCCTGCTTCCGAACTTTAGGTCGGGTGTGTGGGCAGACAACAAGGTGGTGCTCAATTACCTCCCTGGGAACACCGGGGATATCAGATGGTTGCCAGGAAAACACATCGATATTCGCCCGCAGAAGGCAACAAGCGCGCTTTCCTATTTGTCATCAAGGGTGGCGCTGATAGTGAAAGTATCATCAACGCCAGCCAGCACTGCTGGGACCTTTTCCAATTGGGGTGCAGGAACCATGGATCTCTAGCTATTGGAGCACTCTCGCACGTCGTTAATGGGTGTCGTGCACTCGGAGGGGGCATGCTTCCTAGACTCCTTGCTGGAGGTCCTACCATCCTTTCCCTTTCCTTTGCTTTCCATGGTGAAAATTGTTGATGCCACTGCCTCTGCCGCAACTACATCCCGGTACATCCTATCCACACAGATTTGCATCCTTCTCATCTGATGGGATAGTGATGACTCCCAATGGCCCATGCATCTTCAAAGTTTTGTAAGAATGATGAGATGCTGACATGAATCTGGCCAGGGCCAGGCATCCAAGAATCCCATTGTACGACAGGGGGAGATCAACCACATCAGACACAATCTTCTCAGTCCGATAGTTCAGTTCTCCCCCAAACATTACTCGCAGTGTAATCCTTCCTTTGGGATAGCTCCTGTCGGGATTTACTCCTTGAAACGTGCTGGTAACCTCTAGCTCTTCTTCTCCTATCTGAAGCTTGTTGATGACTGCCGGGGAGATCAGATTCAACCCAGCCCCGCCATCCACCAACATCTTTGTAACCTTGAGGTTACTAATTGTTGGGTAGACCAACAATGGCAAACACCCTACCGCAGTGGTGTAGCCAGGGTGATCCTCCTCGTCAAGTATGATGCGCGTGCGCGACCATTTGAGCGTCTTCCGGGCCTCCGGCGCTGGCTCCACATCATTGATCTCTCGTGCCCACCGCTTGAGCTGGCTGTGAGAGGTGTGCAAAGATGCCGCCCCCATCAATGCATAGGGTGTCAGTGGCCTTCTGAAACTCCTGCTCACTGGTTTCCTCTTCATCCTTTCCATCACTTACATTATCACAGACTTCCTTCTCTTGAACCCTGGCGGGTTTTCCTTGGTTTCGAAAGAGCTTGCCGGGGTGGTTTGCTTCACCACCTCCGCCCTTACCACCAGTGGCATTTTGATTCTTTTTCTTGTCCCGCTTATCATATTCTGCCCTCTGCTTCTTGACAAGCTGCTCAACCTGGTAACACTCACGAAGGTCATGTTCGTTGGTCTGACGGATCTTGCAGTATGGTCCATCACCCTTCCCAGCTTTCTCAGCGGCAACGGCTTCTCGGTAGGCAGCGCAAGCAGCAGCTTCCTTACCGAGGGCCTCTGCCTTGTCCTTCTTGCCAGTACTAGGTGTGGTTGATCCTTCCATAGTCATACTGCTTTGTCTCTTGGCTTCTTATTGTGCTTGTTTCCCATTTTCTAACTGGTTGATTCATCCTCATCCTCTGGATCAACATCAGCACAATCTTCCTCTTTGGGAAACTTCCGTCCTTCATCCATCCGAGCACACTTATCCACCAGTGTGTATAGCTCCTTCACAGTCTTGGGCAGCCGCACGTTCATATTGGAACGAATGTGATGGTTGCGCACATTGGAATGGAAGGTTGCTATGACGGCTGTTGGATGGATATTTAGAATATTTATAAGAACTTTACTGAATCTGTGTAAATACTTAGGGAGAGTTTCTCCTTCCTTCTGCTGAAGGACTTGTAGGTCGCTGGGCCTGCTGGGCTCCTGGTGACCACCTGTGAAAGCACCAACGAACTCTTCTCATAGGTCTACCCATGACGAAATGGAGCCCTCTGGTACGTGCATCAGCCAAGACCTCATGTTGGACTTGAGGGCCAAAGGGAAGTAGTTGGCAAACACCTTCTCGTCTCTTCCCCCGGTAGCCTAAACAGCGATGGTGTAGATGCTTGGGAACTCTGCCGGGTTCAGCCTCCCGTCGTACTTCTCAGGTATCTCTGGCTTGAATGTGCGAACGGATGGCCAACGAACTTGCCGCAGCTCTTGTGTGAAGGCAAGGTAGCTGACCTCAAATGGCACGCACCCGCCAACACCGAGCGCGGGCTCGTCGATGTTGAGGCCGCTGCTCCCGTTGTTCTAGCGGAGGTCACCGCGGCGCCGATCTGTGATGACGCACGCGTCTCCCCGCCGACTATCATCCGGGGCTTGATATTGGCCAGGACGTGCTCGAGGGCCAGAGGAGGCCATCAAGATATTGTCTGGTTCTTGATTCTGCACCGCCTGCATCGGCTGCCATGGCGGGGAATGGACCATGGGGACGGCGCCCTCCGTTTGGCCAGCGGTACGGGCGGTTGTTGTTGCTTGGGGAGGCCGAGGCGGGCCAGCTTTCCGAGAACCCCCAGCTTCGACGAAACCGAGAACTCTTTGGATGGTGGCACGCCATTCATCCATCTGCTCGGCCGCTAGCGCAAACCTCAGCAGTAGCTGAACTCGCGCCATAGCCTCCGTAGTTGTGCTTGGCATGGATGTTGATGCCGTCGAACGCATCGTCACCTGGCTCCTGATAGCGCCAGCGGTGGCAGTGGCCGCAGCGCCGTGCCCATGCTACTGTGGGGTGGCCACTTGGGCAACGGGGTTGCGTGGTTGTGGTGCTCGAGGATCAGCAGCTCCATTGGGCGCAGGGCCACCAGACCATCCCCCTGTCCTGGCCGTTCGCAGTCTGGGGGCTGGACATCCAGGGCCGGTTTCCCAGGGCGCCTGGGGGCTACCGCTACCTCCACGTCGCCAAAAAGACCATATATACTACTCCCTCTGTTCTGAACTAAAACACAGATAATTCTTTTCCAATGGAGGGGGTATTAGAGTACTAGAAGCCCTGCACACATTTGACTGCAAGGTACACGAAATGGCGATGTGAATGATAACTAATGCAAACTGGGCCTTCAACTTAGTATCTAAGAAGCTTTTTAACTAATGAAATTCCAAACTAGGATCTATATCAGTGAACCAAGCCAATTAAGGCCAATATTATTTTTCTTATTTGCAAACCAATTTGATTTTGTAAAGAAAGAGAAGTGTTTAGGGTTTTGTACACTGTGAAATTAACCATCAATTTATGTTCTAATTAAACTTGCTATAGAGTAATGTTCCATTTTACAATGGAAGTGATCAGATAAACTAACATCCTATAAGGCTATAAGCTTTATATAAAACTGTGATAGCCATATTGTCTGGTACTGAAGCTTCATAAAGACAAGCACCAACACTTTATAAGAGAAAATAAAAGCGGTACTAGATTACCACATGCTTCCTACTCATGACCACGATAAGTAATTGACAATAATCATTTTTTAGAAGAAAAAAAGAGAAACAAGAAAGTGATGTGCATCTGCTTCCAATCAACCCATGTTATAAAAGATGGATAATGTAGCAAAGAGAAAACATGATACTACGACCTATACTTGTTGCAAAATGGAGGAGAGAAAACAAAATAGGCAAAGCAAGTTGATTGCCATGGTTCCATCTTGGCCTTTGGATGTGAGTGAAATTGCAACAGGTGGGATTGAGAGACACGGGATACTGCTCATATACAGGGGCGAGCGGGGGCACGCGCAGGTGGCCAAGGGCGTGGCCGGACGTGGCCAGGGGCGCGCGGGAGCGCGGACGGAGACGCGGTGAGCATGCGCGGGGAGCGGGGCTCCGTCCATGGCGGACATCGATGCGTGGTGACATCTATGGCGTCGAATCGAAACGAGAAACACGGGGGAAATGGAGGGGACAGATGAGAGGCTCACCGTGGAGCTTGGTGGCGTACTTGGGGAAGCCGGGGCGGTGCCGGAGCGAAGGATTGAGGCGGCGGGATGGCGGAGGCCGACACAGAGGGAGTCGCCCGATCCGGCGTAGGGGAGCTCCTGGGCTCGAACATAAGGGGGGAACCGACGCTGACGACAACGGCGGTCCTCCTGGACGCCTCCGGGCGGCGCGGGGCAGCCGGTGGTCAGGGAATCGATGCGAAGACGGCGACTATGGCGCTCGGTCGTGGTGGTGGAGGGAACTCGCCGG
>LR738712.1:238015030-238033703 GCA_902687465.1 Secale cereale
GGATGGGGAGAGGGAGGCGGCGGGTGCGCGTGGGCGGGGGCGCATGGGCGGCGACGGCGGCGCGGTGGAGAAGTATGCGAGAGGGAGGGACGAAGGAATCTGGCGAGGGAGGGACGAGGGAGGACTAGCTATAGGGGGGAGAATACTAATTGCGCACCCCCTGGTGGTGCGCCATTAGAATGTTTTTTTATAGCAATGGCACACCAGCAGGACGGTGCGCCATAAATAATCTTTTTTTAGATAGGAATGGCGCACCAGCGGGACGTTGCGCCATTAGAATGTTTTTTTATAGCAATGGCGCACCAGCGGGACGGTGCGCCATAAATAATCTTTTTTAGATAGCAATAGCGCACCAGCCAGCGGTGTGCCATAAGTAATTTTTTTTGTTGCATCTAATAGTTTTTTAGAAAATGAATATGAATATGAAACAATAATAATTTTTTATAAAAAAAGTAATAAATTTTTAAAAAATATCATAAGATTTTTAATTTGAAAATATGTATGAATATAAAAAAATATCATCAAATTTTTTATTTGAAAATACCATCAAATTTGTTTTTTGAAAATATAATCAAATTTGTTTGTTTTGGATTTTTAGTTGAATTCATTTGTGACGGTGGAGCGAGGGAGGGGTGCGGGGGTCGTCGGCGGTGGTGGAGCGAGGGAGGGTGCGGGCCCCGGGGGTGCTCGGCGGCGAGGGGGATCTGGCAAGGGGGGATAGCGATCGAGATGGAGGGGGATCGAGATCAAGTGTCCTCGTGAATATTCAATATTTTTTCATGAATTCAAAAAGTACCCATGAAATTTAAAAATATTCATGATAGTTCAAAAAGTGCCCATGAAATACAATCGAGAAATGAAGATTACAATTTAAATACAATCGATCTTAGCTAGCTAGCTATATGTTCACAATCTTCTTGCCCTTCTTTTTCGCAAATGGAGTTCTTCTGTGGAACGGACGTCCTTTAGGTAGGGTGGTCCCGCTTCTTCTTGTGGTGTGTGCTGCTACTTCATCGTAGTCGTCATGTTCCATCTTCGGGTCGCCGTACTTGTCGAAGTCTTGCTCATTGGCGACTCCATCCATTGCGATGATCTTCCTTTTGCCTCTCCTCACGACAACACGACTGGGCTTTGACGGGTCGGTAATGAAGAAGCGTTGGTCCATTTGGGAAGCCATTACCCATGGCTCATTTTTCGCGATGACGTTTGTGCCCGCGGTCTTGTATTTGGCTTCGAGTATAACCATAGGGGTGAAATACCGGTCCTCTTTTAGGACGCTCTGGGCCCATCTGACACGGAACATCGGGACCTTCTCTCCAGCGTAGCTCAACTCCCAGATCTCCTCGATCCTTCCGTAGTATCTGTCCTTGTCGTTACCAGTGTAGAATTCCATCGTTACCCAGGAGTTCTGATAACCATCGCTCTTCATATCCTTGCCCTCGGTGTAGAATATGTAGCCGTTGATATTGTACGCCTCATAGGTCGTCAGGTTGTGCTCGGCGCCCAGTGACAAGGCGAATATGAGTTGTTCTTCCACAGAAGAATCCTCATGTAAAGGGTACGACAGAAGCTTCTGCTTGAACCAACACGTGAAACATCAGTTGTGCTCTTTGATTATGTCTCCGTCCGTCCTCTGTTGGCCTCGGTCATTGTACGTCTTCTCAATAAAGGTTTTGTGCTCTACCACCCAAGGATCGACCACGTCTATGTGTTGTAGCGTGACTAGGTTTGCTCTTTCAAAGTCGGCGATTCGACCCTCGAAGTCGACATGCATTTCGCGGCGACCCTCGCGGTGACCCCATCCAGCGAGCCTGCCGAGGTGCCTGTTGACGTGCATACCAACGCGGTTCTCGATGCCTAGATAGTTCGTGCAGTAGGAGATGCGCTCTTCAGTCATAAAGCCCCTGGATATGCTTCCCTCTAGACGTGACATGTTGCGAACGTATTCTTTGATGACACCATTCATCATTTTGAATGGCATCATGCTGTGCAGGAACGTCGGCCCGAGTTGGATGATATCCTCCACGATATGGACCAGTAGATGCACCATAACGTCGAAGAATGCAGGCGGGAAGTACATCTCAAGCTCGCATAGTATCACCACGATCTCTTCCTGTAGCCTTCTGAGTTGCCTCACGCCAACCGACTTCCGAGAGATGACGTCGAAAAAGTTGCATAGGCCAAATATCATTTCAAAGACGTGCGGGTCCATGACCCCACGGATTGCAACTGGAAGTATCTGCGTCATCAGCACGTGACAGTCGTGAGACTTCATCCTGCTAAACTTCTGCTTCACTGCGTCTAGGTATCTGCTTACGTTCCCCGCGTAACCGTAAGGAAGTTTTACTCCTACGAGGCAGGTGAAAAACTGCTCGATCTCCTCCCGACTTAGAGTGAAGCACGCGGGAGGGTAGTCATTTCCGATCTTCTTGGCCTTTTTGCCTTTGCGATGACTTTCCGTGTCCTGCTTCGCCTCATCATCATCATCATCATCATCATTAGCATGAAGCTCCTGCCTGATACCCATTGTTTTCAAGTATGCCCTTGCTTTTGGCCCATCTTTGGTCCTCTCTAGCATGTTGAGCAGGGTACCAAGAACACTCTCGCACACGTTCTTCGTGATATGCATGACATCAAGGCTGTGAGGCACATGGTGAATCTTCCAGTACGACAAGTCCCAGAAAACAGACCTCGTTTTCCATACCTTCAATAGCGGCTCTGGCGCCTTTCGCTTCTTTCTCGGCTCTAACGCCTTTTGCTTCTTTCCCGGCAGTTGGCAATCTTTCCAATTTTTCATGTGCAACAGCACAAACATATGCAACACCTCAAACATACATAGATCTAGCTAGGCCATAAAAAGTGCATGTGCACGGTTGTTGGAGCTCGAGGGAGAAAAAATGTAGATCTACAACATAAAGATAGCTTTCCCCCTTACTTACCTATCAAAAAAGGTAATTTAACCACTTAATTTTGATTAATCTATGGTGCAAATGAGATGAGGAGGAGGAGGCAGCCGACACAAGCTTGGAGGAGGAGGTGGAGAGAATGAAGTGGGGAAAGTGAGTGTGTAGGTGTGGCTGTCCAAAATATCTAGCTGGTCCCAGGTTACTAATGGCGCACAACTCACTAATGCGCCATTAGTAACCAGGGTTACTAATGGCGCACCATCTTGAGGTGCGCCATTAGTAGTTTTGCAAAAAAAATAGTACTGGCGCACTGAGTTGGAGGTGCGCCATTAGTAGTTAAACTAGTAATGGCGCACTATGCCACGGTGCAGCATTAGCATTTCTAGAAAAAAAACATTTGTTACTAATGGCACACCGAGGGTATGGTGCGCCATTAGTGTTACCACTCTAATGGTGCACCAACATATGGTGCGCCATTAGAGGCCACATCATCTATAGCCCTTTTCCTAGTAGTGGGAGGGCGGGGCAGGGGAGGCAGGGGTCTGGGCCAGTGGTCGCTGGCAGTTTGAGAAAGATCGTCAACAATGACTGGCGGGAGGTAGACGAAGGCCATCTGCCCATTGTTTATAGATCGGACAGTTCATTAAAAAAATTGACCAACCTATTTATATTCAGTCGACTGTTATCTTGATATGACCACATGTGGTGGTGTCCTGGAGGAGTACCTGCATTTCCTGTGCTCATATATTTCAAAATCATACGGAGTAGAAACTAATTTTGTTTGCCATGCAATGTTGTAGAGCTATCATATGTCTCCTGTCATTTATTTTTCAGCCACCTGCTATCTGCTACTTTTACAGTGCACTAGTTCTGCACACACTTCACCCATACTCTCACTATTGTGTTTTTATGCAAGGGTATTTTAGACTCTGCTACTATGAGAGAAGCAAAAAAGAAAAGAGAGAAGTCGCTCCAGCGTGCTAGCCAGTTATGCCATACACGTTTCAGCCTTATTATACGGAGCAGATGGAGACGGTAAACGTAACTCTTAAGTTGATGACCTCGCTCGCAATGAACCACCATCCAAGGCGCTTGCTTTAACTTTGTGTTGTCATATGTGGTTGCATGTTCCATATGGTGTCTAGCTTGTATTCAAAAGGCCGAAGTTAGTCTTTATTAAGATCAGGAAAGATATTTTGTACATGAACCACCATCTCATGAGCACCAGAAGACAAATAGCTAGTCAGGGCACTGGCCGAGCCAATCACGAGCCCAGCAAAGAGAGGCATCACCTGGAAGCCAACTAAAAAGCCGTGATGGTGGCGAAGCAGCCCGCCTCCCACCAGGCTCTCAGGTCCTAGATGATCATGCTCACCACTCCAGCCTGATGTCTACCTTGTATTTCTTCCAAATTGGTTAAATTGCATCTGCTTAGCTTACACATTATACCTTTAAATATGACATGCCTTTCTGTTTTTGGTACATACTAGTACATCTGTGTATTAACCATGTTCTTTCATCAAACTAATGTTCTTGTGTATCCCTCATCAATCACTTATGATGAGGCAGTCAGGCAAGTCGATCACTCCTCATTTAAAGAATGCAGCGTCAGCCTCCCAACATGATTCTCAAGAAACAGCAAGGCTAGATGAAGATAGTGAACGTAGCTCTGTAGTTGCATATGGTGTCTAGATTGTAATTTTTCCAATTTGGTTAAACTGCATGTGCTATTGTGCTTAGCTTATACATTATACCTGTTAATGTGACATGCCTTCCTGTATTTAGTACATAGTACATCTGTCTATTAAGCATGTCCTCACATAAAACTATTGTTTTTTTGTATCCCGCATAAATCAATATGACGAGACACCTTCAGTATATGCAGTGTGATATTAGTTGCATCTTTGATATGATTTATAGCATGTGCTGCTTCTAATTTATTGAAATGCCATTTATGATGGGACACTTTTTATTTGGCAGAGTCATATTGGTTGCATGTTTCACGCGGTGTCTAGCTTGCATTGATTCTTATTTGGTGAAATGGTTGCTGCTTAGTTTACACAAACAGTTGTGAATATGCCATGCCGTCCTGTTTTTCGTATTATTCCATCATGGAATCATGTGTTTGCCTTACATCAAAGTAGTGATTGTCAGTATCATGCACGAATGAGTTCTGAAGAATGAATTTTATTGCTTTTTCTTGTCGATTTTACTTGAAAATTCAAAATCAATAAAGCAGAAGGAAGTTAGCAAGGCATCGGATGAAGGTGCTCCTTCCAAATGGAGGGCCTCTACAGATTCTAATCCTCCATCCCCCCAAGATGATTTCCAAGACAACACATGCATAGACACTCAACGTAGCTATGTTGGTGATGAGCACGTCTCCCCTAGTGCACCATCACAGGTGCTCCCTCTAACTTGGCACTGTTATATTTGGTTGCTTGTTATGTATGATGTATAGCTCGTATTGCTTATAATTTTATCGAATTTCATCTTCTTACTTTACACATTATACGTGTGACTAAGACACGTGTTCCTGTTTCTAGAACATACAATATCTGTCTATCACACCATGTTCTTACATCAAAGTACATTTGTTCTGAAGAACTAAATTGATATTCGTTTTTCTTTTCGGCTTGACTTACCATGGCACAGAGCAAGAGGAAGCAAGACAAAACGACAGGGAAACAGAAGCGGAACAATCCCGCAGATTCTGCTGGTACTGATGGTGGAATAGAAGGTCCAAGTCCAGCAGAAAATTGTACCGACAGGGTATCCCGTGCTACACAAGCTGCAAAACAAGCCAAATGGAAACAAATAGCTGCCACCAAAGAAGAAGAGACAACCCTAGTTGTTGCAACACCTTCCACAGTACCACTAGCTTCACGATTTACTCGTCGGTCAACTCAGCTAGCAGCACGTTCCCAAGCTCCCTTGCCAACTGACACTACTTCCGAAGGACTCTTGACACAAGATGAGTTGCCAAGATCAGATGAACTTTGTGAGCTTCAACAGCAAGAAGGTAGTTGCTGGAGTCAAGTTACAGTTGCATGCTTCTTTATATGTAGTCTCGCAGTCTGATGTACATCAACACTTCCTATGTTTGTTGTTGGACAAGCACCTAGGGACAAAAGGAAATTAACATCAGGGATAATGCTTGATACGTTAACTAAATCTAGAGGAGGAAGAATGGAGATCGGTTTTGAGGCAGGTTTAAAAAGGCCACATGATGCTACAGAGTCAGCCAAGTTAGTATCAGAGGCAGCGGTTGCTGTTAGGTGTCATGTACGTATCCTCCCAACATGGATTCAGTACAGGAATGACAAAGACGAAGCCCAGTTCAACACCTTCCTCTATCATTTATCTGTAAGTATGGTTATGTATGGAAACTAGTAATATCGTCTTGCTTTGTCCAATACTTTCTAGGTTGCTGATAATGAGACTCCCATAACTTTCTATAGATGAGGTTCAAGTTGGATAGCCGAGATGATTCAACCAGACAAGCTTGCACCCATGTTTTCAAGTCTACTCTGCCACAGTATCGGTATAACTTGAGGAAAACTCACTTTGAAGGCAAGGCTAATAGTGAACTTGCCCAAACATCTCTAGTGGAAAATATATCTGATGAAGACTTGAGAGGCCTTGTTAAACACTGGTCCGATCTAAAGTATCAGGTACATTATATATATGTTATCAGATCACATGTTGAACTCCTATTTATGCATGTGCCACACAAATCTATCTTCTTGTAGGTGAACTATTCAAAGAACAAGGCGAACCGTACGAAAGTAAAATTCCAACAGACGACAGGATCTCGTAGCTATATTGGACACTTCGAGGCTCTTGTAATTAGCTGCTATTTCACTCTTTTCGCTGTACCATATTATCAGATCTATATTGACTTGTTACAAATCCACAGGAAAGCCCGCAATGAGCAAAAAGTACCTGAACCAAGTGCTGTCGAAATCTTCAAGGACTGTCACACCAGCAAGAAGAAGGGCATGACTACACCAGTCAAAGCCCCTGTTGTAAGTCCTTAATCCTCATGCCTTTTAACTACTACTAACTCTGACTTGTGCCTTGAACTGCATGTTTTGCAGCCAATGTCTATTACTCTTTTCAATTTTAAACACAATTTTCTTAGCGTATCATTGCACCTTATAAGGTTTAAAACAGAGGAGTTATGTTCCTTTGATCTTGACATGTAATCTAATTCCGTGCTGGACTTGCCCACACAACGTTACAATTGCCTGTTTGTCTGTTCTCAGTTGTTTTGTGATATGAATGATGTCATACTATGCTTACCGTATTATAAATTTCGTCTCTTTATCCTTAGCCCTCAATACAATGTGAAGAAATAGACAATAAATTAGCGATGGTACATGGTCATATGTTTGGAACCTGGTTTTATTATGTACTTTGCAATAAAATACAACTATTATTTTACATGGGTTCACCAGAATAAGTTCTATATATAGACCAAAGCTATTTTGTTTGGTTTTGCTACCTCCTTAATATCTTCTATTCTGGTACTACTAATGTAAAACCTCAACTTTTCAGCGAGCTATGGAAAAAATGGTGGAACCGCCAACTTCTGAAGGTGGCGAGGCAACTATAATCGCAATGTCAGCTCTTGCTGCAGTGGGCCAGTACCTATCCACTAACAGTGCCAAAAGCACGTTCCTGCGTAATACTGGCTTGGTTGTTAAGGATATGCAAGCTCAAAACAATGTTGTATCTGCGCTCCAGACACAAGTCCATTCCCAAATAGAGACCCTTTGTGAAACAAGGAGTGACATTATTCGATGTTGTCAAGATATGCATGGTTTTGAAACCAGACTATCAGACATTTGCTATGTTGTTCAGGAGCCTAGGAGAACTGAAGGCAAAGGTTATGGTTCTCCATCGGACAATACAGCATGAAAACGTAACAGTTAGGTCAAATGAACTGAGCTTCTTAACTTTCGGTGGTGCATTTATCTGCTAGACTGTTAACTTTTATGCCAACCTTCCTTTTGTTTTATAGTTGTAATTTGTTTTGGTGCCATACAAAATTTGTTCTTAACATGCAGCCACCTGCTGAAGAAAATAGCAAGTCATTTTTGTATAGTTTAGGGTGTTCCCTATATTTGCACTGGTGGCGTACTTTGATGCCCACCGGCTGTAGTCAACATGGGCCTCCTACGGGCCATAGAAACAATGGGTCTTCTTTCTTTCAAAAAAAAACAACGGGCCTTCTACATGGCGTAGAAACAATGGGCCTTATACAGGCTATAGACACAATGGGCCTTCTATGGGTCGTATCATCAATGGGCCTTCTATGGGCCGTATGATCGGTTGGCCAAACATGGGCCAATCACAGACCACATTATGGCCGTAAATGGGCTAGAGTTGAAATCGTCCGTTCATGGGCCGACCATAACGGGCCGTCGTTAATCGACCGTATTTTGATGATGCTATGAAAACGGCCCAACGTACAAACGGGCCGACTGTAACCACGGGCTGAATTTGGCCCACAAGCAAAAAATTACATTAACGGGCCGTAAGTAAACGAATGTGGAAATGAGCCCAAGAATAAATGGGCCTCGAGAAGTCCAAAAGATAACATGGGCTGGAATCGGCCCAACGGAATGATGGGCCGTTAATGGGTATAAAGTGATACATTGTTCATTACGGACCAGTTTCACCATGTGCCTTTAATGGTTATAAAGTGCTACACTGTTCATTACGGGCCAGTTTTACCACGGGCCGTTAATGGGCTGAGAGTAATAAGGGCCTCATATGGGCCGAAAGACGTCATTGGCCATACATGGGCCGGAAGTTAAAACAGGCTGGATTTATATTGGACGGCCGAGATGACGTTACTGGGCCTAATTCGGATAGGCCGTAAACATGCCCTGGGTTAGCGGGCTGTACATGGGCTATATGCGAACAAGCTGTTAACAGGCTTGCCTTGGGCTAGCCCACCACCTTTTGACCAAGTCAAACTAGTCGACCTTTTCACAGGAATGGGCCTCTGTTGGGCCGTGCCACGTGTTGGCGTATCATAGGCGCTTTGAGTCTAATGAGTGGATGACAACTGTTCCAACGACGAGCCGACACGTCTTTCCTCCAGCCAATGATGATTTTACATGTGGAAAATCCCCATTGGTCGGGGCTGTTAATGGGTTATCTGATCCAAAACCGGACCCGATAGCTTAACGGCGTTCTGTTATGGTGGATGGCACGTGTTGGTCACCCTTGACGAAAGCACTTCTGTGACGCGCGATTTATCGTCATGGAAGTGGACACTTCCGTGATGATAATTTTGGTAATGTCATGGAACACTTCTAAGACAGCACAGGTATGACTATCTTGATTCTGTCTTAAAATCGTCATGGATGTACATGCATGACAGATTACGTTACCTACGGTGACAAACATGTATCATCACGGAAGTGTATTTTTTGTAGTAAGAGGCTACAGCGTCATCCCGTTCGCTGCCTCTTGCACAACCTCAGGCGGGTGATGTGGCCCGCAGCGCACCCCCTCCACCGCTCCGGAGAGACGTCATCCCCGAGCCAAGGCGTGACCAGCCACGCAGGGTGGCTGCGTGCGATGAAAAAAGCTGTCAAATGGTGCAACGGCCTCATGGCGAGGCGCGTGCGCTCCCGTCACCACTTCGTCAAAGTCGTGCGCCTCCTCATGCGGTGGCATGCGAACACCCGGACCAGGCTCCACCTCAGCAAAATGCGCCGGTCAGCACGGCGGGCTGCTGAGTCTTCACCACGGAGCTCTGTCGTGTCATCTGGCCCGGCAAGTTCAAGCTAGATCTACCCCATGCTATGATGGAACATTCGACCCTGCAGAGTTCCTGCAGCTCTACGAGCTGAGCATCAAAGCGGCCAGTGGCGATGAGAAGGTCATGGCCAACTGGTTCCCCATGGCTCTCAAAGAAGGCGCTCGTTCGTGGCTCCTGAACCTCCTGAAGGTGTTGATCTCCTCCTGGGGTGAGCTGCGCGAACGTTTTATTTCCAACTTCGAAGGGACTCGCGACCGCGCCCGACCGTGGGCGACCTGCGGCGTATCAACAGGCATCCAGGAGAGAACCTCCGCAAGTACATACATCTTTTCACCAATGTTTGCATCAAGATCCCCAAGGTATCCGATGAGGCTATCATCTTGGCGTTCACTGATGGTGTCCGAGACATCAGGATGAAGGAGGAGCTCGCCATTTAGCAGGACCCGTGCTCAGCTCTGGAAATGTTCAACCTAGAGATCAAATGCGCAAAGGCAGAAGAATGTTATCTCTTGCTCGTCGAGCTTCCCGAGACCGATCCAGAATACAAGAAGGCAAAGACCAAGGAAGCCAAGCGCAAGGGACCGGCCGTACTCATGGCTGAGCCTGAGATGAAACGTGGGTGTGACTACCCCGATTCCTCTAAGGGAAGCCGCACATTTTGCGTCTTCCACAACACGCATAGCCACAACATCAACGACTGTCAGGAACTCAGGGCCATCCGTGACGGATGCCTCAGAAGCCGCCTCGAGCGGGGAGACCAAGGCTACGGTCGTGGGGGTGGCCGTGGAGGGGGACGCTGGGAAAATCGTGACTCTCACCAAGGTGTGAGTTGCCTCACGAGGACCACTGGGAGGGCCAGCCTCGTGAGGGCCCTTGGCGGGACCAACCTCGTGAAGATCACTAGAGGGACCAGCCTCGAGAAGGTCACCCTCGAGATAATGCGGCCCTTCCTCCGCTGCCACCATGGCCGAGAAGGAACAACGACCGCCACCAAGATGAAGGGGTTGGGGGCTTTCAGGAGCCGTGCGCCATTGCATGCATCCTAGGAGGCGCTCAGGCCCCGGCGTCTCATCGCATCTTCAAGCAGTTTTCCCAAGAGGTGAATGCAGTCCTTCCCAAGCTCGAGATAACGCGTCCACTCGGATGGTCCAAGTGCGCCATCACCTTTGACTCCGCTGACCAGCTCAAGTGAGCGGTTGCGGCCGGTGCCCTCCCTCTGCTCTGCTCACCTACCATCAGCAACGTGCTCGTCCCCAAGACCCTCATTGATGGTGGAGTAGGACTCAACATCCTCTTCGACGAGACCTTTGACACGCTCCAAGTTCCATACGACCAGCTCCAGCCTATCAAGCCCTTCTCCGGAGACCGATGGCTCTACAACACCAATAGGGAAGGTTCGTCTTCCTCTCACCATCGGTGACCGCAAGAACTACCGCAGGGAGCTCATCGACTTCGACGTCGCCCACATCCGACCTTGGCTACCCAGCCTTGGCCAATTTCATGGCGGCAACTCACCACGGCTACAACGTCCTAAAGATGCTGGGTAGCGGCGGCATCATCGCGGTTGCCTGCAATGAGAAGGATGTGGTGTGCGCTCTCGATCACACCTACCAAGCTGCGGTAGTTGAGAACTCAGATGCTGAGGGCTTTGCCTACCCTCCTGAAGCCGCCTCGACGAAGAAGAAGTAGCAGCTTGCCCTGAAGCCACACGAGAAAGCAACGCCCGATGATCGCGCCCCGGGATCTGCACCCATGGATGGGGCACCTTCCTCCCTCGCATAGGAAGGCGTGCCCGGTGCCCCTCTTAGGCTGGGCTTGGGGGCTCTCCTCTTGAGGGCCTCCAATCTTGCCAACGCCACGAGGGAAGCGCTCGGGCACCATCTACAGGCGTGCTTCAGCGCATGTTTCCGCGAAGAGGGCACAAGATGCGAGGCGCCGAGTGCTCAGGAGTTCATCACCCAGATCATCGAAGACCAACAGGTACCAAGGACTATGCGAGGCAAATGTCGCCCCACACCTCCGAGTGCAGCTGCAGCCCCATGCTCAGGAGGCGGGCTACATGTATGCGTTAACATCCCATGGCTCAACAGAGCCGCGTCTGAGGAGCTCTACTGGCCGTCCCAGGTGGGCAGGTGCAAGGGCCCCCCTCACAGCTATGTTTGCATGCCTTTCGGCCTACCGAACCGCGCTGCCCTGCAACAGCGCCACGTGCGGGCGTCCTTGTGGCTCACGAGGCCATGCATCAGGAGATCCTGGCGGAGGAGGCACTGGTCCTCCGCGAGTTACCTAGACCTCAGGAGCCTCGCGAGGTCCCGGAGCCAGGCGACTCATGAGGAGCGACTTCTGCACCATGCGTCCTCAGCTACTCCAGCAGTTCTCCTGCAATGGTGCCAGGAGCCCTTCATACTCTGCTGTATAGTTGGTAGCTTCTTCCCGAAAAAAATGCATTTGGACGACGTACTTCAAGTGCTCCCCGGAGGGGGCAACAAGAAGCACTCCTGCTCCAGCACCTTGCAGGGAAAAAGCACCATCAAAATTCATAATCCATTCTTGGGGTGATTCTTTGCTGGGGATAGTTGTGTCTGTCATGTCCTCATCCCGGTTTGGCGTCCATTCTAGAATAAACTCTGCTAGTTTATGTGCTCTCATATTTCAATCCAAAGTTGGATAACTCCAAAGCCCACTCCACTATTCTGCCAGTTGCCTCAGGGTTTCGAAGTATCCTTTGCAATGGGAAACGAGTGACAAGTGTGATCTCATGGGCTTGGAAGTAGTGGCGCAGTTTCCTTCAGGCCATAACGACACCAAATATCAAGTTTTGAACACCAAAGTACCTTGATATAGCACCCTGCAACAAGGAGCTGACAAAGTACATTGGGCGCTGCAACACTTTCTTCCCAACCACGTCCTTGGGGTTGCTCTCGTTTCTGTGTTCATTGCGATCCTGATTCTCTTCTGACTGTACTCTGTTGTGCTTGCTCTCTGTATCTTCCACTTCTTGTTGTTGTCAGCATTCTGGGAATCAGGGTACCCAGACTTGCCTGCCTGCAGCCTGCGACGTGGATCCTTTTTAGGCCTGGTACGGCCCATCTTCAGCATCGACGCTTAACACCCTCGCGGGGCGAACGACGCCAAGACCTCCGGAAGGGGCAGCCTCGCCTCGCGGGCTCCTGAGGAGCAGAGAACTCTATGCAACACCCACCTCACGAGGTTTGCATGGTGCAAGCCATGACGACCAAGGCCAGGCAGGCGTCAGCAGGCGCAGTACAACCGTTTCCTCTTTGTTGCTAAGGAGGCGGCCTTAGGCGGAGAGGCCCGAGGAATATGACAAAGGTTTCCATTTCCACACAAGAAGACCAGGATCGCCAGGATGGCAGGACGGAGGCCATCGCCGAGCCCACCATGGTGTCAGGATCAGAGGCTTTGCACGCCAAGACCACCTTTAGTTAGGGTAAGATGTACTGGTTGTCTCCCTTCAAAATTGGCCGTTGTGGGATCCCATCCCCCCAACATTTCAGAGGAAGAGGACCAAGGCCATTATATAAGTAGGATAGCCACCACCCAGCAAGGGGCAAGATCATTCAGACCTTCCTCTCCACCACAAAGCAAGAACACACCTCCGGAGGTTGTTCACCCACTGTACTAGTTCATCCTTAGCCCATCTTGAGGCTAATCCACCACACTGCTGATACGTCCAAAATGTATCTATAATTTCTGCTTGCTCCATGCCTCTTTTGGGTGATATTGCTATGATATTTATACACTTCCATACACTTTTGATCAAATTTGGACTAACATATTAACTCAGTGCACCCCAGTGCCAGTTTCTGTTTTTGGCTGTTTTTGTATTTCAGATTTTCACATTACGAGAACTGCCAGGAAATATCCAGAAAAATTATATAAAAAATCAGCGTTCCAGAAACTACCGTCCGCCCGAAGGACAGCTGGGGGGGCCACCAGGGCTCCAGGCGCCCCTCCCCCCTGGGCCGCGCCGGGGGGGCGCCTGGGCCCCCCGAGGCTCCTCCGATGCCCCCCTTTGGCATATATTTAAAGCGTCTCCCGAAACCCTCGAGGGAGGAACTCTTTTCGCGATCTCATCTCTGTTCCGCCGCCGCCGCCGCTTCCAAGATCGGGAGCACCAGGAGAACTCTTCCCGGCACCCTGCCGGAGGGGAGGATCACCACCGGGAGCCTCTCCACCACCATGGACGCCTCCCGGATGAGTTGTAAGTAGTCTCCCTTGGACCATGAGTCCATGACCAGTAGCTATGTGATGTTCTCCTCCCGTTCTTGTGCTTCACTAATTAGTCCTTGTGAGCTGCCCTACATGATCGAGGCACATATGTAATCCTTATGCTGTTGCTATGATGAGTTTGCTGGGATCCGATGGATTATGAGATTATTTTCAGATTGTGCTTGAGTAATATATTTGATCTACCTCTTTTATATTTATGTTCGTAAGTAATTCTTGCATGTTCTCCGTTGTTATTTATTTTTTTGGCCAAGTAATAGGTAGTGACTCCAAGAGGGAACGTTATGCTTGATTGTGGGTTCATGCCCCTCGATGACTAGTTTGAGTGACAGAAACATGAGTCTAGGGGATGTGTTGTTGCCACAAGGGGGAAAACAACGGTGCTTGTGCCCGCGGGTGCAAGGATTGTTTACTTTACGCAAAGTTCTTTTAATGCAGTTGTCTGTTGCATTGAGTTTACACTATGGGTGGGACTCGCAACTTAATACCAGCGAGATGTTCTGGATAGATATCTCAAGGTGGATGATTAGTAGTAGATATTGATGGATTTCGGTCTACTTACTTTGGCGTACCGCCCATGCTTTGAACCTCAACCTTTCTTGCAATGTAATCAGCATTGGTTTGCGCACATGGTCCTGTGAATTGCCCAGCTGTAATTCGTTTACCTCACATAGCTGTTTTATCGTCTTTTGGGAGAGAGACATCACTAGTGAACATCATGAGACTCCGGTCCATATTACCATCATTGATCACATCCGCTATTTACTTTTCGCTTTTATTTACTATTGCAATTATATCTATCACTACTATCACTTGCGTTTAATCCTTTGTGAATTACAAGGCCGGAGGGATTGACAACCTCTCTGTACTCGTTGGGAGCAAAGTTATTTGTATCTGTGTGCAGGTCCACGTTGATTGCTAATATCTGGCGCCGTAGCAGTTGACACCTTCTTGTTGAACCTAGGAGTCTCTGGGGATTCGATCCTTGGTATCTTTGCCAAGGGAAAAACTTCTGCAACACTACATCTCACACCTTCCACTTGGGGTAACCAACGAGGGGCGAGAAGCCTAGCAAGAGTTTTTCTGGCGCCGTTGCCGGGGACTCCACTCTTCAAGATAGGGGAGTTGCACGCTATCTTTTACCTTTGGTTTTAGTCTTGTTAGTTTACCTTTCAGTTTTTGCTTTAGTACCTTTTTATCGAAAATCACAAAAATAGTTATCTCGTTCTTTAGTTGTCATTATGTCGGGTCCTTTTGTCTTTCACGAGGCAGAAGTTCTCACCTTTAAGCAATGAGGTGGGGAAAGTTTGAAAGATGCTTGGTATAGAATTAATGATTCACAAAAAAGAGCCACCAAAAAGCAACCTACTACTATCCTGCTTAGAAATATTTATGTTGGAATTACTTCTTGGAATAGGTTTATTCTAGATACTGCTATCAATTATGAAAAAACTTGAAAAGATAGAGCTAGAGATGCCAAGCATTAATAAGATAAATGAGTTGGATCGTAAGATCCAAGGGAATTTGAATAGACTTGATAGCTCCATGCATAAAATTTTCAAAATTTTGGAGACCGTCAAATACCATGACTTGGACTCTTCTAGGATAGACAAGATTGAGGATATCTTTGATACTCTAGGAACCACCTTCTCCTCAATCAAAACCAAAAAGGTAGAAACTCCAGCAAAGAAGGAGCCTAAGTTTGTTCACGTTCCAAAGGCTCCCATCTCTAAAAGTAATCAACCTATTGCCAAAGGGGTTGAAACTGTAAAGACTTTGGAAGAAACACCTGTCTTTGATGAATTTATAAATGAATCTTCCCTTGACTTTTATCCTTTTGGTCTTCTACCTAGAAGTATCTCTATGAGGCCTTTATTTGAAAGTCCTCTTAAGACTAGCTGTATTATTGAACAGCTTTTTGATGATCTTGATGATGGTTCAATTGATACAGCTTGATCTATATGCATTATGCCTAGCTTAAAGGCATAAAAGAAAGCGCTTTTGGGAGGCAGCACACATGAATAAATTTATTTTGCTTTTGTTGTGTCTTGATGTTGTTACTACTGTAGCATCATCATTGTATTTTTGCTTTTCAATTTTGTGCCAAGTGTAGCCTCTGATTGCTAGAAAGTTCAAAAGTTGTGAGGTGCTGTCCAGGAAACAGATTCTGTCCTTGGATAGAAAAATTCGTATAAAATCACCGGATCATACTTTTGGTCTGAATTTTTTCCACAGCGTGCTCTATATAATTTTCTTTCGTGCATCTGTTCTGAGTTTTTTTATTAGAGTTGCAGAAGTGCCCCGAACAAATCAATTACTACCTGCTGTTCTGTTTTTCACAGATTCTGTCCTGTTTTGCCTTTCCTTCATTTTGCAAACCAAGAGCTTGCTTTTTCTTTGCAAAAACCTTTTGCCAATCTTGAGAAACAGTAGACCTTCAAGAATATCTTTATTTCCAGCAAGGTATAATTATTTTATTATGGGTACTAACCTCGCTAATCAGATTATGATGAGTTATGTATGAAGGGAGTTTTCAAGTGTGCGAGGGAATATGATAAAAAGATTCAGGAGTGTCAAGCGCTCAAGCTTGGGGATGCCCCCATGCACCCCCAAGAAATATTCAAGGAGACTCAAGCGTCTAAGCTTGGGGATGCCCCCGTGCATCCCCTTCTCCATCAACATTATCAGTTCGTCTTTCGTTCCACTATATTTTAATCACTTAATGTGTTATGTGCTATGCTTGGAACGTCTTACTTTTAGTTTTCTTTAGTTTTTCATAACGAGTCGGAACTCAGCTTTCTTTATGTGGGAGAGAAACACGCTCCACTTCTACCTAGAACATAACATAGAATTTTCATGTCTATCCTTGCTGTGTGTGTTCTTTGTCTTTTAATAGCTACTATCATGTTCAGCTCTTAGCTTTCATGCTTATCTTTTCAAAGAGCTTTTGTTTAGTTGGTTGCTTGAACTCTCTTTAATTACCATGCTCACCTTATTAAGAGAGTTTGCTTCCGTTGCATTGGTTGATATGTCTATGATAAATATGCTACGTGCATGATGGCGCTTAGTAGTTCATGTTTTCTTATGGTTAGTCTCAAATAACTGGGGGGGTTCCCAATGTGTTATTGGAGTACCAACATGATTTGTTTGCCTATGATGTGGTATGGTTTAGTAATATCTTCCTTCGAGAATTTATTTTGATTGACTTGGCGTATGCTCACGCATATTTAAGACTGTAAAGAAAGTCTGTCAAGCCTTGATGATCTTTTGTTTCTGAGTAGCGATATAACTACCATGCCTGATTCAATGTTGCTTTGTCGCTCTGCATGATTATGACCGTCATTGCTCTCTTAGTTGGTCGCTCCCAGTCTTTTGCTAACCTTCGCCTATACTAAGCGGACTGACTGCTTGTGCATCCACATCCTTTAATCCAGTTATGCCATATGAGTCCACCATACCTTCCTACATGGTATTTACCTGCCATTCCTAACGGAGACTTGCATGTGCCATCTCGAAATTATTCAAAGAAAAAGCATTCTTATTTTGTGCCTCTGTTGTAAGTCCATGAGGAAGTAGTAGTTAATTCATAATCTTTTTTTAAGTTGGACAAGCTTCACCCCGGGATTGCATGTATAATGTGCAAACCCATAATACGAGAAGGAACTGGCATTGAGTGCGCCCGGCTCAAAAAGATAATATAACAAACAAACCCTCCTTCACGCTTTGTTCATGAGAAATCAGAAAACTTTGGCAGTGATAAACAAAGGAGATTAAGAGGATGTGATCGTCCTCATTCGGGAGCCGTTCCTTGAAACTTGTCCATCTCGAAAAGTGATTGAGTTGTCTGCTAGCATTCGTTGACGAAACATGCATGATCTAAAATAAATTATTACCTCTGTTTTAAAACCAAGAGCTCTGGTACATGTTTTGTCTTTGTTTCCGACTACGGGTTTTCAACCTTGCCAACAAAAGCCACGGTTCGAGAGTCTCCACCTTCTTTTTAAAAGCACCAACTACTGAGAGCATGATTGTCATTCTGAGTGTAATGTGCATTGTCCCAAAGTAGCACTGTCTTTTGCATGATTGTGATATCGTTTATTCTGAAATCATTGTATCTAGTCATCACTTAAACCTTGGAGGTGCCCCTGCATTTATGTTTTGCTTCACTAAAGGGGGCAAGCTAGATATCACTTTATCATATTTGCACATCATGTTCATTGCAAATCTATTTGATGTTTCAGTGTCATATTGTAAAACTTTCAGTCCTTTGTGATTTTCTCATGAGGCAACTTAATTACTATAGATTCATTGTCTCAGTAAACTTTTGTCATATGACTATGAAAAAGTCCTATATGGTTAATAGCATGTCACCACATAAATTATTCTTGTTATCATTTACCTACTCGAGGACGAGCAGGAATTAAGCTTGGGGATGTTGATACGTCCAAAACGTATCTATAATTTCTGCTTGCTCCATGCCTCTTTTGGGTGATATTGCTATGATATTTATACACTTCCATACACTTTTGATCATATTTGGACTAACCTATTAACTCAGTGCACCCCAGTGCCAGTTTCTGTTTTTGGCTGTTTTTGTATTTCAGGTTTTCACATTACGAGAACTGCCAGGAAAAATCCAGAAAAATTATATAAAAATCAGCGTTCCAGAAACTACCGTGCGCCCGAAGGACAGCCGGGGGGGCACCAGGGCACCAGGCGCCCTGGCGGCGCCCCC
>LR738712.1:238033713-238099447 GCA_902687465.1 Secale cereale
ACCGGGGGGGCGCCTGGGCCTCCCGAGGCTCCTCCGATGCCCCCTTTGGCATATATTTAAAGCGTCTACCGAAACCCTCGAGGGAGGAACTCTTTTCGCGATCTCATCTCTGTTTCGCCGCCGCCGCCGCTTCCAAGATCGGGAGCACCAGGAGAAATATTCCCGGCACCCTGCCGGAGGGGAGGATCACCACCGGGAGCCTCTCCACCACCATGGACGCCTCCCGGATGAGTTGTGAGTAGTCTCCCTTGGACCATGAGTCCATGACCAGTAGCTATGTGATGTTCTCCTCCCGTTCTTGTGCTTCACTAATTAGTCCTCGTGAGCTGCCCTACATGATCGAGGCACATATGTAATCCTTATGCTGTTGCAATGATGAGTTTGCTGGGATCCGATGGATTATGAGATTATGTTCAGATTGTGCTTTAGTAATATATTTGATCTACCTCTTTTATATTTATGTTCGTAAGTAATTCTTGCATGTTCTCCGTTGTTATTTATTTCTTTGGCCAAGTAATAGGTAGTGACTCCAAGAGGGAACGTTATGCTTGATTGTGGGTTCATGCCCCTCGATGACTAGTTTGAGTGACAGAAACATGAGTCTAGGGGATGTGTTGCTGCCACAAGGGGGAAAACAACGGTGCTTGTGCCCGTGGGTGCAAGGATTATTTACTTTACGCAAAGTTCTTTTAATGCAGTTGTCTGTTGCATTGAGTTTACACTATGGGTGGGACTCGCAACTTAATACCAGCGAGATGTTCTAGATAGATATCTCAAGGTGGATGATTAGTAGTAGATATTGATGGATTTCGGTCTACTTACTTTGGCGTACCGCCCATGCTTTGAACCTCAACCTTTCTTGCAATGTAATCAGCATTGGTTTGCGCACATGGTCCTGTCAATTGCCCAGCTGTAATTCGTTTACCTCAGATAGCTGTTTTATCGTCTTGTGGGAGAGAGACATCACTAGTGAACATCATGAGACTCCGGTCCATATTACCATCATTGATCACATCCGCTATTTACTTTTCGCTTTTATTTACTATTGCAATTATATCTTTCACTACTATCACTTGCGTTTAATCCTTTGTGAACTACAAGGCCGGAGGGATTGACAACCTCTCTGTACTCGTTGGGAGCAAAGTTATTTGTATCCGTGTGCAGGTCCACGTTGATTGCTAATATCTGGGGCCGTAGCAGTTGACACCTTCTTGTTGAACTTAGGAGTCTCTGGGGATTCGATCCTTGGTATCTTTGCCAAGGGAAAAACTTCCGCAACACTACATCTCACACCTTCCACTTGGGGTAACCAACAAACTGCTGGAGTAGGGCCACTCACCGCTAGGTGGCCTGAACCAGGATAAACTGCCTCATGTCTCTTCTACTTTCTTGTTCATCGAGCTAGTTCGTGGGACGGCAAGTAGGTAGATAGGCGAAGTTGAGTTCTTTGCACGCACCCCCAAGTTCGAACCTAGAAGGGTTTTGTGGAGCCCTGAATCCGACAATTTTTCTATCAAGGTTGTACTGACCACTTAGTTGGTTGCCGCCAAGTATAGTAACAACGACTCTTGGGGCTTGGGAGCAACGAAATTGGGTACAGAGGAAAGGTAGGCCTTCAACTCTTGCAAGGCTGCATCCACTTCCGGGGTCCACTTAACAGGCCCTGCCTTCTTCAAACTTTTAAAGAATGAGAGGGCATGCTTGGCAGACTTGGAGATGAATCTGCTTAGTGCGGCAATGCATCCTATTAGGCGCCTCACGTCCTTAACTATCCTTGGTGCTTGGGTCTGCTCAATGGCTCTGATCTGGTCGGGGTTGGCTTCGATCCTTCGGTGGGACACGAAGAACCCAAGTAGCTTGCCGGAGGGAACACCAAACACACACTTCTCCGGATTGAGCTTCAAATTTATCTTGTGCACGTTGGCAAATGTCTCCTCCAAATCCTGGATAAGGGTGGCCTTATCCTTGGTCTTGACCATGATATCATCCATATAAGCTTCTATGTTTCTGTGCAACTAAGGTTCAAAACCAATCCGGACTGCCCTTGCAAAAGTTGACCCGACACTCTTTAATCGGAGTGGCATGCAGATAAAGCAGTACGTACCACATGGTGTAATGAATGATGTCTTCTCTTCGTCTTCTTTGGACATGAAGATCTGGTGATACCTGGAGTATGCATCCAGAAAGGAGAGCGAGTCACAACCTGAAGTGGAATCCACAATCTTGTTGATGCGCGACAAGGGAGATGGATACTACGAACAAGCCTTGTTGAGATATGTGAAATCAATGCAAAGCCTCCACTTCCCTTTAGCCTTCCGGACTACCACTGGGTTCGCTAACCAAGTAGGGTGCAACACTCCTCTGACAAACCAGCTGCCTCCAGTTTCATGATCTCTTCAGCAATGAATTGCCACCTCTCCAAGGCCTGCTTCCGAACTTTAGGTCGGGCGTGTGGGCAGACAACAAGGTGGTGCTCAATTACCTCCCTGGGAACACCGGGGATATCAGATGGTTGCCAGGAAAACACATCGATATTCGCCCGCAGAAGGCAACAAGCGCGCTTTCCTATTTGTCATCAAGGGTGGCGCTGATAGTGAAAGTATCATCAACGCCAGCCAGCACTGCTGGGACCTTTTCCAATTGGGGTGCAGGAACCTTGGATCTCTAGCTATTGGAGCACTCTCGCACGTCGTTAATGGGTGTCGTGCACTCGGAGGGGGCATGCTTCCTAGACTCCTTGCTGGAGGTCCTACCATCCTTTCCCTTTCCTTTGCTTTCCATGGTGAAAATTGTTGATGCCACTGCCTCTGCCGCAACTACATCCCGGTACATCCTATCCACACAGATTTGCATCCTTCTCATCTGATGGGATAGTGATGACTCCCAATGGCCCATGCATCTTCAAAGTTTTGTAAGAATGATGAGATGCTGACATGAATCTGGCCAGGGCCAGGCATCCAAGAATCCCATTGTACGACAGGGGGAGATCAACCACATCAGACACAATCTTCTCAGTCCGATAGTTCAGTTCTCCCCCAAACATTACTCGCAGTGTAATCCTTCCTTTGGGATAGCTCCTGTCGGGATTTACTCCTTGAAACGTGCTGGTAACCTCTAGCTCTTCTTCTCCTATCTGAAGCTTGTTGATGACTGCCGGGGAGATCAGATTCAACCCAGCCCCGCCATCCACCAACATCTTAGTAACCTTGAGGTTACTAATTGTTGGGTAGACCAACAATGGCAAACAACCTACCGCAGTGGTGTAGCCAGGGTGATCCTCCTCGTCAAGTATGATGCGCGTGCGCGACCATTTAAGCGTCTTCCGGGCCTCCGGCGCTGGCTCCACATCATTGATCTCTCGTGCCCACCGCTTGAGCTGGCGGTGAGAGGTGTGCAAAGATGCCGCCCCCATCAATGCATAGGGCGTCAGTGGCCTTCTGAAACTCCTGCTCACTGGTTTCCTCTTCATCCTTTCCATCACTTACATTATCACAGACTTCCTTCTCTTGAACCCTGGCGGGTTTTCCTTGGTTCCGAAAGAGCTTGCCGGGGCGGTTTGCTTCACCACCTCCGCCCTTACCACCAGTGGCATTTTGATTCTTTTTCTTGTCCCGCTTATCATATTCTGCCCTCTGCTTCTTGACAAGCTGCTCAACTTGGTAACACTCACGAAGGTCATGTTCGTTGGTCTGACAGATCTTGCAGTATGGTCCATCACCCTTCCCAGCTTTCTCAGCGGCAACGGCTTCCCGGTAGGCAGCGCAAGAAGCAGCTTCCTTACCGAGGGCCTCTGCCTTGTCCTTCTTGCCAATACTAGGTGTGGTTGATCCTTCCACAGTCATACTGCTTTGTCTCTTGGCTTCTTATTGTGCTTGTTTCCCATTTTCTAACTGGTTGATTCATCCTCATCCTCTGGATCAACATCAGCACAATCTTCCTCTTTGGGAAACTTCCGTCCTTCATCCATCCGAGCACACTTATCCACCAGTGTGTATAGCTCCTTCACAGTCTTGGGCAGCCACACGTTCATATTGGAACGAATGTGATGGTTGCGCACATTGGACTGGAAGGTTGCTATGACGGCTGTTGGATGGATATTTAGAATATTTATATGAACTTTACTGAATCTGTGTAAATACTTACGGAGAGTTTCTCCTTCCTTCTGCTGAAGGACTTGTAGGTCGCTGGGCCTGCTGGGCTCCTGGTGGCCACCTGTGAAAGCACCAACGAACTCTTCTCATAGGTCTACCCATGACGAAATGGAGCCCTCTAGTACGTGCAGCAGCCAAGACCTCATGTTGGACTTGAGGGCCAAAGGGAAGTAGTTGGCAAACACCTTCTCGTCTCTTCCCCCACCAGCCTAAACAGCGATGGTGTAGATGCTTGGGAACTCTGCCGGGTTCAGCCTCCCGTCGTACTTCTCAGGTATCTCTGGCTTTAATGTGCGAACGGATGGCCAACGAACTTGCCGCAGCTCTTGTGTGAAGGCAAGGTAGCTGACCTCAAATGGCAGGCACCCGCCAACACCGAGCGCGGGCTCGTCGATGTTGAGGCCGCCGCTCCCGTTGGTCTAGCGGAGGTCACCGCGGCGCCGATCTGTGATGACGCACGCGTCTCCCCGCCGACTATCATCCGGGGCTTGATATTGGCCAGGACGTGCTCGAGGGCCAAAGGAGGCCATCGAGACATTGTATGGTTCTTGATTCTAAAGCGCCCGCATCGGCTGCCATGGCGGGGAATGCACCATGGGGACGGCGCTCTCTGTTCGGCCAGCGGTACGGGCGGTTGTTGTTGCTTGGGGAGGCCGAGGCGGGCCAGCTTTCCAAGAGCCCCAGCTTCGACGAAGCCGAGAAGGCTTTGGATGGTGGCACGCCATTCATCCATCTGCTCGGCCGCTGGCGCAAACCTCAGCAGTAGCTGAGCTCGTGCCATAGCCTCCGTAGTTGTGCTTGGCATGGATGTTGATGCCGTCGAACGCATCGTCACCTAAATCCTGATAGCGCCAGCGGTGGCAGTGGCCGCAGCGTCGTGCCCATGCTACTGTGGGGTGGCCACTTGGGCAACGGGGTTGCGTGGTTGTGGTGCTCGAGGATCAGCAGCTCCATTGGGCGCAGGGCCACCAGACCATCCCCCTGTCCTGGCCGTTCGCAGTCTGGGGGCTGGACATCCAGGGCCGGTTTCCCAGGGCGCCTGGGGGCTACCGCTACCTCCACGTCGCCAAAAAGACCATATATACTACTCCCTCCGTTCTGAACTAAAACACAGATAATTTTTTCCAATGGAGGGGGTATTAGAGTACTAGAAGCCCTGGACACATTTGACTGCAAGGTACACAAAATGGCGATGTGAATGATAACTAATGCAAACTGGGCCTTCAACTTAGTATCTAAGAAGCTTTTTAACTAATGAAATTCCAAACTAGGATCTATATCAGTGAACCAAGCCAATTAAGGCCAATATTATTTTTCTTATTTGCAAACCAATTTGATTTTGTAAAGAAAGAGAAGTGTTTTGGGTTTTGTACACTATGAAATGAACCATCAATTTATGTTCTGATTAAACTTGCTATAGAGTAATGTTCCATTTTACAATGGAAGTGATCAGATAAACTAACATCCTATAAGGCTATAAGCTTTATATAAAACTGTGACAGCCATATTGTCTGGTACTGAAACTTCATAAAGACAAGCACCAACATTGTATAAGAGAAAATAAAAGCGGTACTAGATTACCACATGCTTCCTACTCATGGCCACGATAAGTAATTGACAGTAATCATTTTTTAGAAGAAAAAAGAGAAACAAGAAAGTGATGTGCATCTGCTTCCAATCAACCCATGTTATAAAAGATGGATAATGTAGCAAAGAGAAAATATGATACTACGACCTATACTTGTTGCAAAATGGAGGAGAGAAAACAAAATAGGCAAAGAAAGTTGATTGCCATGGTTCCATCTTGGCCTTTGGATGTGAGTGAAATTGCAACAGGTGGGATTGAGAGACACGGGATACTGCTCATATACAGGGGCGAGCGGGGGCACGCGCAGGTGGCCAAGGGCGTGGCCGGACGTGGCCAGGGGCGCGCGGGAGCGCGGACGGAGACGCGGTGAGCATGCGCGGGGAGCGAGGCTCCGTCCATGGCGGACATCGATGCGTGGGGGCATCTATTGCGTCGAATCGAAACGAGAAACACGGGGGAAATGGAGGGGACAGATGAGAGGCTCACCGTGGAGCTTGGTGGTGTACTTGGGGAAGCCGGGGCGGTGCCGGAGCGAAGGATTGAGGCAGCGGGATGGCGGAGGCCAACGCAGAGGGAGTCGCCCGATCCGGCGTAGGGCAGCTCCTGGGCTCGAACAGAAGGGGGGAACCGACGCTGACGACAACGGCGGTCCTCCTGGACGCCTCCGGGCGGCGCGGGGCAGTCGGTGGTCAGGGAATCAATGTGAAGACGGCGACGATGGCGCTCGGCCGTGGTGGGGGAGGGAACTCGCCGGAGATTGGAGCGGCCGGCGGGCGTGGAGTTTTTGGCTGGGGAGAGGGAGGCGGCGGGGGGAGGAAGGGGAGGATGGGGAGAGTGAGGCGGCGGGGGGCGCGTGGGCGGCGGCGGCGGCGCGGTGGAGAAGTATGCGAGAGGGAGGGGCGAAGGAATCTGGCGAGGGAGGGACGAGGGAGGACTAGCTATAGGGGGGAGAATACTAATGGTGCACCCCCTGGTGGTGCGCCATTAGAATGTTTTTTTATAGCAATGGCGCACCAGCGGGACGGTGCGCCATAAATAATCTTTTTTTAGATAGCAATGGCGCACCAGCCAGCGGTGTGCCATAAGTAAATTTTTTTGTTGCATCTAATAGTTTTTTAGAAAATGAATATGAATATGAAACCATAATAATTTTTTATAAAAAAAGTAATAAATTTTTAAAAAATATCATAAGATTTTTTATTTGAAAATATTTATGAATATAAAAAAATATCATCAAATTTGTTATTTGAAAATACCATCAATTTTGTTTTTTGAAAATATAATCAAATTTGTTTGTTTTGGATTTTTAGTTGAATTCATTTGTGACGGTGGAGCGAGGGAGGGGTGCGGGGGTCGTCGGTGGTGGTGGAGCGAGGGAGGGTGCGGGCCCCGGGGGTGCTTGGCGGCGAGGGGGATCTGGCAAGGGGGGATAGCGATCGAGATGGAGGGGGATCGAGATCGAGTGTCCTCATGAATATTCAATATTTTTTCATGAATTCAAAAAGAGCCCATGAAATTTAAAAATATTCATGATAGTTCAAAAGGTGCTCATGAAATACAATCGAGAAATGAAGATTACAATTTAAATACAATCGATCTTAGCTAGCTAGCTATATGTTCACAATCTTCTTGCCCTTCTTTTTCGCAAATGGAGTTCTTCTGTGGAACGGACGTCCTTTAGGTAGGGTGGTCATGCTTCTTCTTGTGGTGTGTGCTGCTACTTCATCGTAGTCGTCATGTTCCATCTTCAGGTCGCCGTACTTGTCGAAGTCTTGCTCATTGGCGACTCCATCCATTGCGATGATCTTCCTTTTGCCTCTCCTCACGACAACACGACTGGGCTTTGACGGGTCGGTAATGAAGAAGCATTGGTCCACTTGGGAAGCCAGTACCCATGGCTCATTTTTCGCGATGACGTTTGCGCCCGCGGTCTTGGATTTGGCTTCGAGTATAACCATAGTGGTGAAATACCGGTCCTCTTTTAGGACGCTCTGGGCCCATCTGACACGGAACATCGGGACCTTCTCTCCAGCGTAGCTCAACTCCCAGATCTCCTCGATCCTTCCGTAGTATCTGTCCTTGTCGTTACCGGTGTAGGATTCCATCGTTACCCAGGAGTTCTGATAACCATCGCTCTTCATATCCTTGCCCTCGGTGTAGAATGTGTAGCCGTTGATATTGTACGCCTCATAGGTCGTCAGGTTGTGCTCGGCGCCCTGTGACAAGGCGAATATGAGTTGTTCTTCCGCAGAAGAATCCTCATGTAAAGGGTACGACAGAAGCTTTTGCTTGAACCAACACGTGAAACATGAGTTGTGCTCTTTGATTATGTCTCCGTCCGTCCTCTGTTGGCCTCGGTCATTGTACGTCTTCTCAATAAAGGTTTTGTGCTCTACCACCCAAGGATCGACCACGTCTATGTGTTGTAGCGCGACTAGGTTTGCTCTTTCAAAGTCGGCGAGTCGACCCTCGAAGTCGACATGCATTTTGCAGCGACCCTCGCGGTGACCCCATCCAGCGAGCCTGCCGAGGTGCCTGTTGACGGGCAGACCAACGCGGTTCTCGATGCCTAGATAGTTCGTGCAGTAGGAGATGCGCTCTTCGGTCAGAAAGCCCCTGGATATGCTTCCCTCTAGACGTGACATGTTGCGAACGTATTCTTTGATGACACCATTCATCCTTTCGAACGGCATCATGTTGTGCAGGAACGTCGGCCCGAGTTGGATGATATCCTCCGCGATATGGACCAGCAGATGCACCATAACGTCGAAGAATGCAGGCGGGAAGTACATCTCAAGCTCGCATAGTATCACCACGATCTCTTCCTGTAGCCTTCTGAGTTGCCTCACGCCAACCGACTTCCGAGAGATGACGTCGAAAAAGTTGCATAGGCCAAATATCATTTCAAAGACGTGCGGGTCCATGACCCCACGGATTGCAACTGGAAGTATCTGCGTCATCAGCACGTGACAGTCGTGAGACTTCATCCCGCTGAACTTCTCCTTCACTGCGTCTAGGTATCTGCTTATGTTCCCCGCGTAACCGTAAGGAAGTTTTACTCCTACGAGGCAGGTGAAAAACTGCTCGATCTCCTCCCGACTTAGAGTGAAGCACGCGGGAGGGTAGTCATTTCCGATCTTCTTGGCCTTTTTGCCTTTGCAATGACTTTCCGTGTCCTGCTTCGCGTCATCATCATCATCATCATCATCATCATCATCATTAGCGTGAAGCTCCTGCCTGATACCTAATGATTTCAAGTATGCCCTTGCTTTTGGCCCATCTTTGGTCCTCTCTGGCATGTTAAGCAGGGTACCAAGCAGACTCTCGCACACGTTCTTCGTGATATGCATGACATCAAGGCTGTGAGGCACATGGTGGATCTTCCAGTACGGCAAGTCCTAGAAAAAAGACCTCGTTTTCCATACCTTCAACAGCGGCTCTGGCGCCTTTCGCTTCTTTCTCGGCTCTGACGCCTTTTGCTTCTTTCCCGGCAGTTGGCAATCTTTCCAATTTTTCATGTGCAACAACACAAACATATGCAACACCACAAACATACATAGATCTAGCTAGGCCATAAAAAGTGCATGTGCACGGTTGTTGGAGCTCGAGGGAGAAAAAATGTAGATCTACAACATAAAGATAGCTTTCCCCCTTACTTACCTATCAAAAAAGGTAATTTAACCACTTAATTTTGACTAATCTATGGTGCAAATGAGATGAGGAGGAGGAGGCAGCCGACACAAGCTTGGAGGAGGAGGTGGAGAGAATGAAGTGGGGAAAGTGAGTGTGTAGGTGTGGCTGTCCAAAATATCTAGCTGGTCCCAGGTTACTAATGGCGCACAACTCACTAATGCGCCATTAGTAACCAGGGTTACTAATGGCGCACCATCTTGAGGTGCGCCATTAGTAGTTTTGCAAAAAAAAATAGTACTGGCGCACTGAGTTGGAGGTGCACCATTACTAGTTTAGTAATGGCGCACTATGCCACGGTGCAGCATTAGCATTTCTGATAAAAAAACATTTGTTACTAATGGCGCACCAAGGGTCTGGTGCGCCATTAGTGTTACCACTCTAATGGTGCACCAACATATGGTGCGCCATTACTATATAGTAGTGGCGCACCATGTGTCTGGTGCGCCATTAGAGGCCATATCATCTATAGCCCTTTTCCTAGTAGTGGGAGGGCGGGCGAGCGGAGGCAGGGGTCTGGGCCAGTGGTCGCTGGCAGTTTGAGAAAGATCGTCAACAGTGACTGGCGGGAGGTAGACGAAGGCCATCTGCCCATTCTTTATAGATCGGACGGTTCATTAAAAAAATTGACCGAGCTATTTATTTTCAGTCGACTGTTATCTTGATATGACCACATGTGGTGGTGTGCTGGAGGAGTACCTGCATTTCCTGTGCTCATATATTACAAAATCATACGGAGTAGAAACTAATTTTGTTTGCCATGCAATGTTGTAGAGCTATCATATGTATCCTGTCATTTATTTTTCAGCCACCTGCTATCTGCTACTTTTACAGGGCACTAGTTCTGCACACACTTCACCCATACTCTCACTATTGTGTTTTTATGCAAGGGTATTTCAGACTCTGCTACTATGAGAGAAGCAAAAAAGAAAAGAGAGAAGTCGCTCCAGCGTGCTAGCCAGTTATGCCATACACGTTTCAGCCTTATAATAGGTGAAGTGTCAGCAGATGGAGACGGTAAACGTAACTCTGAAGTTGATGACCTCGCTCGCAATGAACCACCATCCAAGGTGCTTGCTTTAACTTTGCGTTGTCATATGTGGTTGCATGTTCCATATGGTGTCTAGCTTGTATTCAAAAGGCCGAAGTTAGTCTTTATTAAGATAAGGAAAGATATTTTGTACATGAACCACCATCTCATGAGCACCAGAAGACAAATAGCTAGTTAGGGCACTGGCCGAGCCAGTCACGAGCCCAGCAAAGAGAGGCATCACCTGGAAGCCAACTAAAAAGCCGCGATGGTGGCGAAGCAGCCCGCCTCCCACCAGGCTCTCAGGTCCTAGATGATCATGCTCACCACTCCAGCCGGATGTCTACCTTGTATTGCTTCCAAATTGGTTAAATTGCATCTGCTTAGCTTACACATTATACCTTTAAATATGACATGCCTTTCTGTTTTTGGTACATACTAGTACATCTGTGTATTAACCATGTTCTTTCATCAAACTAATGTTCTTGTGTATCCCTCATCAATCACTTATGATGAGGCAGTCAGGCAAGTCGATCACTCCTCATTTAAAGAATGCAGCGTCAGCCTCCCGACATGATTCTCAAGAAACAGCAAGGCTAGATGAAGATAGTGAACGTAGCTCTGTAGTTGCATATGGTGTCTAGATTGTAATTTTTCCAAATTGGCTAAACTGCATGTGCTATTCTGCTTAGCTTATACATTATACCTGTTAATGTGACATGCCTTCCTGTATTTAGTACATAGTACATCTGTCTATTAAGCATGTCCTCACATAAAACTATTGTTTTTTGTATCCCGCATAAATCAATATGACGAGACACCTTCAGTATATGCAGTGTGATATTAGTTGCATCTTTGGTATGATTTATAGCATGCGCTGCTTCTAATTTATTGAAATGCCATTTATGATGGGACACTTTTTACTTGGCAGAGTCATATTGGTTGCATGTTTCACGTGGTGTCTAGCTTGCATTGATTCTTATTTGGTGAAATGGTTCCTGCTTAGTTTACACAAACAGTTGTGAATATGCCATGCCGTCCTGCTTTTCCTATTATTCCATCATGGAATCATGTGTTTTCCTTACATCAAAGTAGTGATTGTCAGTATCATGCACGAATGAGTTCTGAAGAGTGAATTTTATTGCTTTTTCTTGTCGATTTTACTTGAAAATTCAAAATTAATAAAGCAGAAGGAAGTTAGCAAGGCATCGCATGAAGGTGATCCTTCCAAATGGAGGGCCTCTACAGATTCTAATCCTCCATCCCCCCAAGATGATTTCCAAGACAACACATGCATAGACACTCAACGTAGCTATGTTGGTGATGAGCATGTCTCCCCTAGTGCACCATCACAGGTGCTCCCTCTAACTTGGCACTGTTATATGTGGTTGCTTGTTATGTATGATGTATAGCTTGTATTGCTTATAATTTTATTGAATTTCATCTTCTTACTTTACACATTATACTTGTGACTAAGACACGTGTTCCTGTTTCTAGAACATACAATATCTGTCTATCACACCATGTTCTTACATCAAAGTACATTTGTTCTGAAGAACTAAATTGATATTCGTTTTTATTTTCGGCTTGACTTAACATGGCACAGAGCAAGAGGAAGGAAGACAAAACGACAGGGAAACGGAAGCGGAACAATCCCGCAGATTCTGCTGGTACTGATGGTGGAATAGAAGGTCAAAGTCCAGCAGAAAATTGTATCGACAAGGTATCCCGTGCTACACAAGCTGCAAAACAAGCCAAACGGAAACAAATAGCTGCCACCAAACAAGCAGAGACAACCCTAGTTGTTGCAACACCTTCCACGGTACCACCAGCTGCACGATTTACTCATCGGTCAACTCAGCTAGCAGCACGTTCCCAAGCTCCCTTGCCACCTGACACTACTTCCGAAGGACTCTTGACACAAGATGAGTTGCCAAGATCAGATGAACTTTGTGAGCTTCAACAGCAAGAAGGTAGTTGCTGGAGTCAAGTTACAGTTGCATGCTTCTTTATATGTAGTCTCGTAGTCTGATGTACATTAACACTTCCTATGTTTGTTGTTGGACTAGCACCTAGGCGCAATAGGAAACAAACATCAGGGATAATTCTTGATACGTTAACTAAATCTAGAGGAGGAAGAATGGAGATCGGTTTTGAGGCAGGTTTAAAAAGGCCACATGATGCTACAGAGTCAGCCAAGTTAGTATCAGAGGCAGCGGTTGCTGTTAGGTGTCATGTACGTATCCTCCCAACGTGGATTCAGTACAGGAATGAGAAAGACGAAAACCAGTTCAACACCTTCCTCTATCATTTATCTGTAAGTATGGTTATGTATGGAAACTAGTAATATCGTCTTGCTTTGTCCAATACTTTCTAGGTTGCTGATAATGATACTCCCATAATTTTCAATAGATGAGGTTCAAGTTGGATAGCCGAGATGATTCAACCATACAAGCTTGCACCCATGTTTTCAAGTCTACTCTGCGACAATATCAGTATAACTTGAAGAAAAGTCACTTTGAAGGCAAGGCTAACAGTGAACTTGCCCAAACATCTCTAGTGGAAAATATATATGATGAAGACTTGAGAGGCCTTGTTAAACACTTGTCCGATCTGAAGTATCAGGTACATTATATATATGTGATCAGATCACATGTTGAACTCCTATTTACGCATGTGCCACACAGATCTATCTTCTTGTAGGTGAACTATTCAAAGAACAAGGCGAACCGTACGAAAGTAAAATTCCAACAGACGACAGGATCTCGTAGCTATATTGCACACTGCGAGGCTCTTGTAATTAGCTGCTATTTCACTCTTTACACTGTACCATATTATCAGATCTATATTGACTTGTTACAAATGCACAGGAAAGCCCACAATGACCAAAAAGTACCTGAACCAAGTGCTGTGGAAATCTTCAAGGACTGTCACACCAGCAACAAGAAGGGCATGACTACACTAGTCAAAGCCCCTGTTGTAAGTCCTTAATCCTCATGCCTTTTAACTACTACTAACTCTGACTTGTGCCTTGAACTGTATGTTTTGCAGCCAATGTCTATTAATCTTTTCAATTTTAAACACAATTGTCTTAGCGTATCATTGCACCTTATAAGGTTTAAAACAGAGGAGTGATGTTCCTTTGATCTTGACATGTAATCTAATTCTGTGCTGGACTTGCCCACACAACGTTACAATTGCCTGTTTGTCTGTTCTCAGTTGTTTTGTGATATGAATGATGTCATACTATGCTTACGTATTATAAACTTCGTCTCTTTATCCTTAGCCCTCAATACAATGTGAAGAAATAGACAATACATTAGCGATGGTACATGGTCATATGTTTGTAACCTGGTTTTATTATGTACTTTGCAATAAAATACAACTATTATTTTACATGGGTTCACCAGAATAAGTTCTATATATAGACCAAAGCTATTTTGTTTGGTTTTGCTACCTCCTTAATATCTTCTATTCTGGTACTACTAATGTAAGACCTCAACTTTTCAGCGAGCTATGGAAAAAATGGTGGAACCGCCACCTTCTGAAGGTGGCGAGGCAACTATAACCGCAATGTCAGCTCTTGCTGCAGTGGGCCAGTACCTGTCCACTAACAGTGCCAAAAGCACGTTCCTGCGTAATACTGGCTTGGTTGTTAAGGAAATCATGTCCAAACTGTCTCATGATCAAGATATGCAAGCTCAAAACAATGGTGTATCTGCGCTCCAGACACAAGTCCATTCCCTAACAGAGACCCTTTGTGAAACAAGGAGAGACATTGTTCGATGTTGTCAAGATATGCATGGTTTTGAAACAAGACTATCAGGCATTTGCTATGTTGTTCAGGAGCCTAGGAGAACTGAAGGCGAAGGTTATGGTGCTCCATCGGACAATACAGCATGAAAACATAACAGTTAGGTCAAATGAACTGAGCTTCTTAACTTTCGGTGGTGCATTTATCTGCTAGACTTTTAACTTTTATGCCAACTTCCTTTTGTTTTATAGTTGTAATTTGTTTTGGTGCGATACAAAATTTGTTCTTAACATGCAGCCACCGGCTGAAGAAAATAGCAAGTCATTTTTGTATAGTTTAGGGTGTTCCCTATATTTGCACTGGTGGCGTACTTTGATGCCCACCGGCTGTAGTCAACATGGGCCTCCTATGGGCCTTAGAAACAATGGGCCTTCTAAGGGCCGTAGAAACAATGGGCCTTATTTCTTTCAAGAAAAACAATGGGCCTTCTACATGGCGTAGAAACAATGGGCCTTATACGGGCTATAGAAACAATTGGCCTTCTATAGGCCGTATCATCAATGGGCCTTCTACGGGCCGTATGATCGGTTGGCCAAACATGGGCCAATCACAGACCACATTATGGCCGTAAATGGCCTAGAGTTGAAATCCGTTCATGGGCCGACCATAACGGGCCGTCGTTAATCGGCCGTATTTTGATGACGCTATGAAAACGACCCAACGTACTAACGGGCCACAAACGGGCCGACTATAACCACGGACTGAATTTGGCCCACAAGCAGAAAATTACATTAACGGGCCGTAAGTAAACGAATGTGGAAATGAGCCCAAGAATAAATGGGCCTCGAGAAGGCCAAAGGATAACATGGGCTGGAATCGGCCCAACGGAATGATGGGCCGTTAATGGGTATAAAGTGATACACTGTGCATTACAGACCAGTTTCACCATGTGTCGTTAATGGTTATAAAGTGATACACTGTTCATTACGGGCCAGTTTTACCACGGGCCGTTAATGTGCTGAGAGTAATAAGGGCCTCATATGTGCCGAAAGACGTCATTGGCCATACATGGGCCGGAAGTAAAAACAGGCTGGATTTATATTGGACGGCCGAGATGACGTTACTGGGCCTAATTCGGATAGGCCGTAAATAGGCCCTAGGTTAGCGGGCTGTACATGGGCTATATGCGAACAAGCCGTTAACAGGTTTGCCTTGGGCCAGCCCACCACCTTTTGACCAAGTCAAACTGGCCGGCCTTTTCATAGGAATGGGCCTCTGTTGGGACGTGCCACGTGTCGGCGTATCATAGGCGCTTTGGGTTCAATGAGTGGATGACATATGTTCCAACGACGAGCCGACACGTCTTTCCTCCAGCCAATGATGATTTTACACGTGGAAAATCCCCATTGGTCGGGGCTGTTAATGGGTTATCGGATCCAAAACCAAACCCGATAGCTTAACGGCGTTCTGTTACGGTGGATGGCACGTGTCGATCACCCTTGACGAAAGCACTTCTGTGACGCACGATTTATCGTCATGGAAGTGGACACTTCCTTGATGATAATTTTGGTAATGTCATGGAACACTTCTACGACAGCACAGGTATGACTATCTTGATTCTGTCTTAAAATCGTCATGGATGTACATGCATGACAGATTACGTGACCTATTGTGACAAACATGTATCCTCACGGAAGTGTATTTTTTTGTAGTAAGAGCCTCCAGTGTCATCCCGTTCGCTGCCTCTTGCACAACCTCAGGCGGGTGATGTGGCCCGCGGCGCACCCCCTCCACCGCTCCGGAGAGAGGTCGTCCCCGAGCCAAGGGGTGAGGCCCCCCGGCGTGACCAGCCATGCATGGTGGCTGCGTGCGATGAAGAAAGCTGTCAAGTGGTGCAGCGGCCTCATGGCGAGGCGCGTGCGCTCCCGACTCCACTTCGTCAAAGTCGTGCGCCTCCTCATGCGGTGGCATGCGAACACCCGGACCAGGCTCCACCTCAGTAGAATGCGCCGGTCAGCACAGCGGGCTGCTGAGTCTTCACCACGAAGCTCTGTCGTGTCATCTCGCCCGGCAAGTTCAAGCTAGATCTACCCCATGCTATGATGGAACACCCGACCCTACAGAATTCCTGCAGCTCTACGAGCTGACCATGAAATCGACCAGTGGCGATGAGAAGGTCATGGCCAACTAGTTCCCCATGGCTCTCAAAGAAGGCGCTTGTTCGTGGCTCCTGAACCTCCTGAAGGTGTTGATCTCCTCCTGGGGTGAGCTGCGCGAACGTTTTATTTCCAACTTCGAAGGGACTCGCGACCGCGCCCCGACCATGGGCGACCTGCAGCGTATCAACACGGATCCAGGAGAGAACCTCCGCAAGTACATACATCTTTTCACCAATGTTTGCATCAAGATCCCCAAGGTATCCGATGAGGCCATCATCTTGGCGTTCACTGATGGCGTCCGAGAAATCAGGATGAAGGAGGAGCTCGCCATTTAGCAGGACCTGTGCTCAGCTCTGGAAATGTTCAACCTAAATATCAAATGCGCAAAGGCAGAAGAATGTTATCTCTTGCTCATCGAGCTTCCCGAGACCGATCCAGAAGACAAGAAGGCAAAGACCAAGGAAGCCAAGCGCAAGGGACCGGCCATACTCATGGCTGAGCCTGAGATGAAACGTGGGTGTGACTACCCCTATTCCTCTAAGGGAAGCCGCCCATTTTGCGTCTTCCACAACACGCATAGCCATAACATCAACGATTGTCAGGAACTCAGGGCCATCTGTGACGGACGCCACGGAAGCCGCCTCGAGCGCGGAGACCGAGGCTACGGTCGTGGGGGTGGCTATGGAGGGGGACGCTGGGAAAATCGTGACTCTCACCAAGGTGTGAGTGGCCTCACGAGGACCACTGGCAGAGCCAGCCTCGTGAGGGCCCTTGGCGGGACCAACCTCGTGAAGATCACTAGAGGGACCAGCCTTGAGAAGGTCACCCTCGAGAGAATGCGGCCCTTCCTCCGCTACCACCATGGCCGAGAAGGAACATCGACCGCCACCAAGATGAAGTGGTTGGGGGCTTTCAGGACCCGCGCGCCATTGCATGCATCCTAGGAGGCGCTCAGGCCCCGGCGTCTCATCGCATCTTCAAGCAGTTTGCCCAAGAGGTGAATGCAGTCCTTCCCAAGCTCGAGATAACGCGTCCACTCGGATGGTCCAAGTGCGCCATCACCTTTGACTCCGCTGACCAGCTCAAGTGCGCGGTCGCGGCCGGTGCCCTCCCTCTGCTCTGCTCACCTACCATCAACAACGTGCTCGTCCCCAAGACCCTCATCGATGGCGGAGTAGGACTCAACATCCTCTCCGACGAGACCTTTGACACGCTCCAAGTGCCATACGACCAGCTCTAGCCTATCAAGCCCTTCTCCGGAGTCCGACAGCTCTACAACACCAATAGGGCAGGTTCGTCTTCCTGTCACCTTCGGCGACCGCAAGAACTACTGCAGGGAGCTCATCGACTTCGACGTCGCCCACATCCGACTCCCATACAATGCCATCCTTGGCTACCCAGCCTTGGCCAAGTTCATGGCGGCGACTCACCACGGCTACAACGTCCTAAAGATGCTGGGAAGCGGCGGCATCATCGTGGTTGCCTACAATGACAAGGATGTGGTGTGCGCTCTCGAACGCACCTACCAAGCTGCGGTAGTTGAGAACTCAAATGTTGGGGCTTTGCCTACCCTCCTGAAGCCGCCCCGAAGAAGAAGAAGAAGCATCAGCTTGCCCTGAAGCCACACGAGAAAGCAACGCCCGACGATCGCGCCCCGGGATCTGCGCCCATGGATGGGGCACCTTCCTCCCTCGCATAGGGAGGCGTGCCCGGTGCCCCTCTTAGGCTGGGCTCGGGGGCTCTCCTCTGGAGGGCCTCCGATCTAGCCAACGCCACGAGGGAAGCGCTCGGGCACCATCTACAGGTGTGCTTCAGCACATGTTTCCGCGAAGAGGGCACAAGGTGCGAGGCGCCGAGTGCTCAGGAGTTCATCACCCAGATCATCGAAGACCAACAGGTACCAAGGACTATGCGAGGCAAATGTCGCCCCACACCTCTGAGTGCAGCTGCAGCCCCATGCTCAGGAGGCGGGCTACATGTATGCGTTAACATCCCATGGCTCAACAGAGCCGCGTCTGAGGAGCTCTACTGGCCGTCCCAGGTGGGCCGGTGCAAGGGCCCCCCTCACAGGTATGTTTGCATGCCTTTCGGCCTGCCGAACCGCGCTGCCCTGCAACAGCGTCACGTGCGGGGCGTCCTTGCGGCTCACGAGGCCATGCATCAGGAGATACTGGCGGAGGAGGCGCTGGTCCTCCGCGAGTTACCTAAACCTCAGGAGCCTCGCGAGGTCCCGGAGCCAGGCGACTCATGAGGAGCGACTTCTGCACCCTGCGTCTTCAGCTACTCCAACAGTTCTCCTGCAACGGTGTCAGGAGCCCTTCATACTCTGTTGTATAGTTGGTAGCTTCTTCCCGAGAAAAATGCATTTGGACGACGTACTTCAAGTGCTCCCCGGAGGGGGCAACAAGAAGCACTCCTGCTCCAGCACCTTGCAGGGAAAAAGCACCATCAAAATTCATAATCCATTCTTGGGGTGATTCTTTGCTGGGGATAGTTGTGTCTGTCATTTCCTCATCCGGGTTTGGCGTCCATTCTAGAATAAACTCTGCTAGTTTATGTGCTCTCATATTTCAATCCAAAGATAGATAACTCCAAAGCCCACTCCACTATTCTGCCAGTTGCCTCAGGGTTTCTAAGTATCCTTTGCAACGGGAAACGAGTGACAACTGGGATCTCATGGGCTTGGAAGTAGTGGTGTAGTTTCCTTCAGGCCATAACGAGACCAAATATCAACTTTTGAACACCAGAGTACCTTGATATAGCACCCTGCAACAAGGAGCTGACGAAGTACATTGGGCGCTGCAACACTTTCTTCCCAACCATGTCCTTGGGGTTACTCTCGTTTTTGTGTTCATTGCGATCCTGATTCTCTTCTGACTGTACTCTGTTGTGCTTGCTCTCTGTATCTTCCACTTCTTGTTGTTGTCAGCGTTCTGGGAATCAGGTTACCCAGACTTGCCTACCTGCGGCCTGCGACGTGTCTCCTTTTCAGGCTTGGTACGGCCCATCTTCAGCATCGACGCTTAACACCCTCGCGGGGCGAATGACGCCAAGACCTCCGGAAGGGGCAGCCTCGCCTGGCGGGCTCCTGAGGAGCAGAAAACTCTTTGCAAAAACCACCTCACGAGGTTTGCATGGTGCAAGCCATGACAACCAAGGCCAGGCAGGCATCAGCAGGCACAGTACAACCGTTTCCTCTTTGTTGCTAAGGAGGCGGGCTTAGGCGGAGAGGCCCGAGGAATATGCCAAAGGTTTCCATTTCCACGCAAGAAGACCAGGATCGCCAGGACTGCAGGACGGAGGCCATCGCCGAGCCCACCATGGCGTCAGGATCAGAGGCTTTGCACACGAAGACCACCTTTAGTTAGGGTAAGATGTACTAGTTGTCTCCCTTCAAAATTGGCCGTTGTGGGATCCCATCCCCCCAACATTTCGGAGGAAGAGGACCAAGGCCATTATACAAGTAGGATAGCCACCACCCAGCAAGGGGAAAGATCATTCAGACCTTCCTCTCCACCAAAAAGCAAGAACACACCTTCGGAGGTTGTTCACCCACTGTACTAGTTCATCCTTAGCCCATCTTGAGGCTAATCCACCACACTGCTGGAGTAGGGCCACTCACCGCTAGGTGGCCTGAACCAGGATAAACTGCCTCATGTCTCTTTTACTTTCTTGTTCATCGAGCTAGTTTGTGGGACGGCAAGTAGGTAGATAGGCGAAGTTGAGTTCTTTGCACGCACCCCCAAGTTCGAACCTAGAAGGGTTTTGTGGAGCCCTGTATCCGACAGTTTTTCTATCAAGGTTGTACTGACCACTTGGTTGGTTGCCGCCAAGTATAGTAACAACGGCTCTTGGGGCTTGGGAGCAATGAAATTGGGTATAGAGGAAAGGTAGGCCTTAAACTCTTGCAGGGCTGCATCCACTTCCGAGGTCCACTTAACAGGCCCTGCCTTCTTCTAACTTTTAAAGAATGAGAGGGCATGCTTGGCAGACTTGGAGATGAATCTGCTTAGTGCGGCAATGCATCCTATTAGGCGCCTCACGTCCTTAACTATCCTTGGTGCTTGGGTCTGCTCAACGGCTCTGATCTGGTCAAGGTTGTCTTCGATCCCTCGGTGGGACACGAAGAACCCAAGTAGCTTGCCGGAGGGAACACCAAACACACACTTCTCCGGATTGAGCTTCAAATTTATCTTGTGCAAGTTGGCAAATGTCTCCTCCAAATCCTGGATAAGGGTGGCCTTATCCTTGGTCTTGACCATGATATCATCCATATAAGCTTCTATGTTTCTGTGCAACTAAGGTTCAAAACCAATCCGGACTGCCCTTGCAAAAGTTGACCCGACACTCTTTAATCGGAGTGGCATGCAGATAAAGCAGTACGTAGCACATGGCGTAATGAATGATGTCTTCTCTTCGTCTTCTTTGGACATGAAGATCTGCTGATACCTGGAGTATGCATCCAGAAAGGAGAGCGAGTCACAACCTGAAGTGGAATCCACAATCTTGTTGATGCGCGACAAGGGAGATGGATACTTCGGACAAGCCTTGTTGAGATATGTGAAATCAATGCAAAGCCTCCACTTCCCTTTAGCCTTCCGGACTACCACTGGGTTCGCTAACCAAGTAGGGTGCAACACTCCTCTGACCAAACCAGCTGCCTCCAGTTTCATGATCTCTTCAGCAATGAGCTGCCACCTCTCCAAGGCCTGCTTCCGAACTTTAGGTCGGGCGTGTGGGCAGACAACAAGGTGGTGCTCAATTACCTCCCTGGGAACACCGGGGATATCAGATGGTTGCCAGGAAAACACATCGATATTTGCCCGCAGAAGGCAACAAGCGCGCTTTCCTATTTGTCATCAAGGGTGGCGCTGATAGTGAAAGTATCATCAACGCCAGCCAGCATTGCTGGGACCTTTTTCAATTGGGGTGCAGGAACCTTGGATCTCTAGCTATTGGAGCACTCTCGCACGTCGTCTATGGGTGTCGTGCACTCGGAGGGGGCATGCTTCCTGGACTCCTTGCGGGAGGTCCTACCATCCTTTCCCTTTCCTTTGCTTTCCTTGGTGAAAATTGTTGATGCCACTGCCTCTGCTGCAACTACATCCCGGTACATCCTATCCACACAGATTTGCATCCTTCTCATCTGATGGGATAGTGATGACCCCCAATGGCCCATGCATCTTCAAAGTGTTGTAAGAATAATGAGATGTTGACATGAATTTGGCCAGGGCCAGGCATCCAAGAATCCCATTGTACGACAGGGGGAGATCAACCACATCAGACACAATCTTCTCAGTCCGATAGTTCAGTTCTCCCCCAAACATTACTGGCAGTGTAATCCTTCCTTTGGGATAGCTCCTGCCGGGATTTACTCCTTGAAACGTGCAGGTAACCTCTAGCTCTTCTTCTCCTATCTGAAGCTTGTTGATGACTACCGGGGAGATCAGATTCAACCCAGCCCCGCCATCCACCAACATCTTTGTAACCTTGAGGTTACTAATTGTTGGGTAGACCAACAATGGAAAACACCCTACCACAGTGGTGCAGCCAGGGTGATCCTCCTCGTCAAGTATGATGCGCGTGCGCGACCATTTGAGCGTCTTTCGGGCCTCTGGCGCTGGCTCCACATCATTGATCTCTCGTGCCCACCGCTTGAGCTGGCGGTGAGAGGTGTGCAAAGATGCCGCCCCCATCAATGCATAGGGCGTCAGTATCCTTCTTAAACTCCTGCTCACTGGTTTCCTGTTCATCCTATCCATCACTTACATTATCACAGACTTCCTTCTCTTGAACCCTGGCGGGTTTTCCTTGGTTCCGAAAGAGCTTGCCGGGGCGGTTTGCTTCACCACCTCCGCCCTTACCACCAGTGGCATTTTGATTCTTTTTCTTGTCCCGCTTATCATATTCTTCCCTCTGCTTCTTGACAAGCTGCTCAACCTGGTAACACTCACGAAGGTCATGTTCGTTGGTCCGATGGATCTTGCAGTATGGTCCATCACCCTTCCCAGCTTTCTCAGCAACAACGGCTTCCCGGTAGGCAGCGCAAGCAGCAGCTTCCTTACCGAGGGCCTCTGCCTTGTCCTTCTTGCCAGTACTAGGTGTGGTTGATCCTTCATTAGTCATACTGCTTTGTCTCTTGGCTTCTTATTGCGCTCGTTTCCCATTTTCTAACTGGTTGATTCATCCTCGTCCTCTGGATCAACATCAGCACAATCTTCCTCTTTGGGAAACTTCCGTCCTTCCTCCATCCGAGCACACTTATCCACCATTATGTATAGCTGCTTCACAGTCTTGGGCAGCCGCACGTTCATATTGGAACAAATGTGATGGTTGCGCACATTGGACTGGAAGGTTGCTATGACGGCTGTTGGATGGATATTTAGAATATTTATATGAACTTTACTGAATCTGTGTAAATACTTACGGAGAGTTTGAAAGATCGTGGATGTCGCCTAGAGGGGGGGGGTGAATAGGCGCTTTAAAATAATTACGGTTTAGGCTTGAACAAATGCGGAATAAACCTAGCGGTTAATTTGTCAAGCACAAAACCTACAACAACTAGGCTCACCTATGTGCACCAACAACTTATGCTAAGCAAGATAAACAACTAGGTGATAGCAAGATATATGACAAGAAACAATATATCTATCACAAAGTATAGTGCATAAGTAAAGGGCTCGGGTAAGAGATAACCGAGGCACGCGGAGACGATGATGTATCCCGAAGTTCACACCCTTGCGGATGCTAATCTCCGTTTGGAGCGGTGTGGAGGCACAATGCTCCCCAAGAAGCCACTAGGGCCACCGTAATCTCCTCACGCCCTCGCACAATGCAAGATGCCGTGATTCCACTAAGGGACCCTTGAGGGCGGTCACCGAACCCGTACAAATGGCAACCCTTGGGGGCGGTCACCGAACCCGTCAAATTGCTCGGGGCGATCTCCACAACCTAATTGGAGACCCCGACGCTTGCCCGGAGCTTTACACCACAATGATTGAGCTCCGAACACCAAGGTTGGGGCTATCTCCCCAACGACACCACGAAGCTTCACCACAATGGAATATGGCTTCGAGGTGACCACAACCGTCTAGGGCGCCCAAGCACCCAAGAGGAACAAGCTCAAGGGTACCAAGCACCCAAGAGTAATAAGCTTCTCAACTTCACTTCCACGTATCACCGTGGAGAACTCAAACTGATGCACCAAATGCAATGGCAAGGGCACACGGAGTGCCCAAGTCCTTCTCTCCCAAATCCCACCAAAGCAACTAATGCTAGGGAGGGAAATGAGAGGAAGAACAAGAAGGAGAACACCAAGAACTCCAAGATCAAGATCCAAGGGGTTCCCCTCACCTAGAGGAGAAAGTGATTGGTGGAAATGTGGATCTAGATCTCCTCTCTCTTTTCCCCCAAAAACTAGCAAGAATCCATGGAGGGATTGAGAGATAGCAAGCTCTAAGAAGGTCAACAATGGGGGAAGAACACGAGCTCAAAAGATTGGGTTCATTGGGGAAGAAGAGCCCCTTTTATAGGTGGGGAAAAATCCAACCGTTATGCTCACAGCCCGCACAGAGCGGTACTACCGCTCCAGGAGCGGTACTACCGCTAGGGCAGTAGAACCCCTTTGAAAAACAACAGCGAGGAGGCAAAAAGGCCAGAAAAACCGTCGGAGCGGTAGTACCGCTTGACCTCACGGTACTACCGCTAGGGGTAGCGGTAGTACTGCTAAGGGTAGCGGTACTACTGCTTGCGAGCGGTACTAAAAAATTACATCCGTGCCTACCACCGCTGGACTTGTGATGAGTTTTTGGTCCCGAGCGGAAGTAGCCACGGAAGTAGCCGCGGTAGTACTGCTCCAAGCGGTAGTACCGCTCCCGAAAGCGGTAGTAAAAAATTACTTCCGCTCCTACGCGCGGTAGTACCGCTGCAGCCTTTTCAGTACACCAAAACGACAATAACTTTTGCATACGGACTCCGAATTCGATGAAACCAAGTTTGTTGGAAAGCTAGCGACAAGGGCTAACACAATCTTGATAGAAATATCAATAAGAAGCAAGTTAGAAAAGTCCCAAAAGAAAATGGTGAGAACCCTTTCTCGGATAAGACCGGTAAAACCTCCAACACCGAAAACATCATAGAAGACACATGTGAACTCCGTTTTCGATGAACTCAAGCTTGTCATCAAGATGACCATAAGCTCTAAGACTACAAAGAGAACCAAACAAGAACCAAGAAACATGATGCAAGGATGCAATGGTTTGAGCTCTCTAATAATGATACGATCAAGCTACCAACTTGAGAGCCCCCCTTGATAGTACGGCAAACGATCCTATAACCCGGTCTCCCAACTACCACCACGAGACCGGTAAAATAGAAAACCTATCAAGGGAAAACCTTTGCTTTGCACAAAGTCCACTTGAGCTAGATGTAGACGATCTTGACTTCCTCAAGTTGGACCATCTTTCTTGATTGCGTTGTCTCGGTGAAGACTAGTAGATTGCTCCCCCATACTCCTCTATGGGTGAGCCACTCTTCGGCATATCTTCACAAGTCCATTGTCACGACAATGGACGGAAAGATTCAAGCACTTGATTTCTTTGTGATGCTCCACTTGAACTTGCACACCGCAACCTAACCCCACAAAGAACTCTCACGAAGAACATGGGTTAGTACACAAAGCGTGATTGACAATGCTTACCATACCATGGGATTTCTTGATCCCTCTCGGTACATCTTCTACACTTTGTGTGTTGATCAACTTGATTCACTCCTTCACTTAGTCTTGATCAACCTTGAATCTTTCCAACTCTCTTCATTTGGATGATGTCTTGAAGGTAAACATGAATGATAACACACTCTTCTTCTTCAAGACATGCTTGCAATAAGCTCAACACTCACAAGACCAATCTTTGGATAATTCCTTAATAGCACCTTGGTCATCACAAACTCTCCTTGAAACCAACAAATGAACTCCAAGAAAAGCCTATGGACAAACCCTTCAAATATAACTCAAGGAAACCATTAGTCCATAGAGATTTTCATCAATTACCAAAACCAAACATGGGGGCACCGCATGTTCTTTCAATCTCCCCCATTTTGGTAATTGATGACAATCACTTTCAAGAGAGTTTATATAAGGAATTATGCATCACCATACCATGCAACAATAATGTATGCGCATGAGATGCAAAAGCTTAGGAACAAAACCAAAGCAAGAAGAGCGAAGAGACAACTCTCTAAACTTCCTCACAAAACTAAACTCTCTGAAACTTCTCCCCCATTGGCATCGATTGCCAAAATGGGCGAAGAACTTAGAAGGTCAATATGAATTGTGTTCCTCCATAAATTATGTATTCCTCAAAATAGAGAGTGGAATGCAATACATATATCCAACTGTAAATACTTGGAGGAAGACAAGCTATATTGAGGCCCAAAGATTGCAAAAGAATGATATGCCACAAAGGCATAACAAAGGGAGAAAAACATGCAATCAAGCAATCAAAGTATACCAATTGAATTAAGCTATCAAAAGATACCAATTGACCCAACTAGACCAATGATCCTACATGCCAAATGAATAAAAAATATTATGATGAGAGCAAAGGAGTGTTCTAGAGAAACTAGAGAAGCTCCCCATGATTTGTGCACAATTTAGTTTTGTATCTGGATACAACGAGCACAAAATAGGATCGTCGCTCCCCCAAGATCAATAGAACTCACGACATAGCAACCGATTTTTCTAAAGACACTGGTGAAGCTCCCCATAATTTGTGCGCTCCTTAGAAAATTTTCGTTAGGATACCAAGTGCACAAAATAGGATCATCACTCCCCCAAAATCAATAGAAACTCACACCAAGTGCAAGTGAGCATGAAGGTAACAAAGCCTAGCACTAGCAACAAACAAATGGTTGAGCAACATATAAAAGAGACAACTTAAGAGTATGCTCAACCAAAATGATGTGTGTGAGTCATGGCAAAGCACTTGAGAAGACTAATGTATGGATGAACATTAAGCATCAATATAGTCTTGAATGAAGGAGATACTCGGTGCAAGGCCTATCATTCCCACACACAACAAGCAAATGGGTTCACAAGCTCACTAATAAGCATATAAAGAACCTATGCTTGTGACAACCCGTGGTGAAGATATAAAAGAGAGCGTTATCAAGACGAGGGATACCAATTAATTGGCAAAAGCCTTGTCAAGACAAGCAAGAGACAAAAATATCCTCACCACACAAGAGTGCATCAAGATGCAACGATATAAGATCCGCACTCAAGGCAAAGGCTTTCACGGAGCCACCAAAGAAATGATACAAGAAAGACAAGGTGGTCGTGAAAGAAAGGATATCTTCTAGATATGTAATTTCTCTCAAGTGTATAAGATTCTAGGTAGATGAAAATCATGATGATATAAATCCACAAAGAATAATGTACACTCGAAATAGTTACAAAAATGAAGTAAAAAGATATCCACAAGGAAGTCATAATTATACCAATAAGATATTTTGCTTAAACGCATAGCACATGGCTAGATAAGGTCTTATTGTATATACATGAATTCCAACCAAGCGAACATCAAAGACATCACAACTAGCAACAAGGCATCATTGTTGGGATGCTTTGAGGAAGTAAACAAATATCACAAGAAGGAATGACTAACATGCCATGATGCAACCTACACAAGGTTGGTGCAAGAAATGTGTGCATGAAGTAGATGATGATACTTGTTACCGAGATACCATTGGAAGGATGTAGTAGATACCAAATGAAGGTAGATAGTAGTTCATTGATCATCCTAGCTTGACTCCAATAAGCACATGGTGACACCACCTTCCTTTTGAATGAGCCGAGCATCCAATGCATCCCCAATTGTTCCTAGAACAACAACACAAACAAAATGGTACCCAAACTCATTGGGACCAAAGAGTTAGAAACACCAATACATAGGACAAACTCCACAAACATATGTGCATTTATATAAGAAAATAAGTTTCATGCACATCTCATCCAAATTGAGACTAGGTGGAGTTTCCCCTATATATTGGGTTAAAGAAAGAAAGCATGCCAAAGAAAATACATGTAGTAAATATGCATGCTCAAGACTTTGAAGAAACGAAACGAAATGAAAAAGTAATACCAAGTGAAAATAGGATACCCATTGATACACACAAAAGGAAAGATATCGCACTCCCAAAAGAGAGGATGGTTCCAAACAAACCAACCCATCTACAAAGTTTCATGATGGCACAAAGTACCAAAAAGAAACGGATTGCCTTCCATCAACACACACTTGATATGGATCACAAGATGAGTGTTCTATAGAAGATAGGATAGCTCCCCCAAGAATTGTGCATTAAAGAGAATTTGCATTTGAATACAAAATGCACAAGGTAGGATCACCACTTTCACTATATCTAGAAAACACTTGACAAAATCAATAAAATAACAAGATCCACAAGTGTCACGGAAGGCAATGGGAGTTGACACAAACTTGGCAAGAGATAAGACAAATAAAACCAAAAGACAATGTAAAGATGATCAATAATTTCCACCACATAAATGATTACCAATTGTCAAAGACAAGATGTATTTTGGAAATAATTCCCGGTGATAGATAGCAATGATATCCAACATCATCTTCACACCAAACACAAGCAAAATGCAACTTGTAGAGCTAACATGCCACCTAGGAACAACATAATTTATACTATCAACTCTAGGTGACAATATCTCAAATTTACACATTTTCTAGGCTTGTAATATGCACATAGAATATTACTCCCCCATAATGTGATACCAATGAAAAACTTACCAAGATGCAAAAGAGAACCAACAAGAGATAATTAATGGAACATTTAGAATTTGACTTTCTCATGAGAAGACATACCACATAGAGACTAGATAATCTTGTAATATCAATACTAGATGGTATTCCTCATGTACACACATTTATAGGATTGTGAGGTGCACAAAGCACATCACTCCCCCAAAATGGGATGTTCCATTAATCTCTCACAAGAGCCAACTAAGATAAAAGCAAGAAGCACAAAGGCTCAACGCCCGACACACACATACATGATGTGCAAACCAATATACACATACTTGATTTCTCAAGATATACAAATTGGACGCACAACATATACAAACACATGCAAGGAACAAAACCAAAACATGCAAAGGGGCAAGTAACTTTCAATGTAGACAATTTAAGCACGAGTTACCGCAAGGAGGAACATTGGATATAAGATAGAAACTTGATAATCCGAATGACTTGGCTTGAGACAATATGAATGATGAAGACCCCTTAATTCTTCATAATGTAGCCAAGTCTCCAATGCCATCCAAAACACCTATTGATCAAGTTTGAGCTAGTTGGTCCCCAACCAAGTTGGGTCCTAAGAGGTTAGTCACAATAGGCTTGGCTACCCAAATGGTTCTTTTCTTAACACCACTTTGAGTACCAAAAAACTTGGCAAACACATTGCCAACATTATCCTTCCCAAGAAAATAGACATCATTAATAATAATTGGGTTGGATAAGTTACCACTAGTGCATGAAGAAGCAAGGTGACCCTTCTCACGGCATAGGTAGCAACATCTACTCTTCACTTTCTTCTCATTTGATTTCTCAAAATGAGAAGCATTAGCATGAGTCTTCTTGGGAAGCGGCCTTTCTCCAACTTGCGGTTGAGCACGAGATTGAACTTGTGGCCTCTTCCCTTGTTGCTTGTCACTAATGGCCTTCTTCTTCAATGGGCAAGATCTAACATGATGCCCTTCAATTTTGCACTTGAAGCAAATAATCTTGGCCGAATTCTTGAGTTGTTCTTGGCCCTTCTTCTTATTGCTCTTGGATTTCTTCTTATTGGAGTTGAATCCAAGACCACCTTTGTCATTGGGGTATTTTTGCACACTCAAGATATTGTTGAGTGTGGACTTCCCTTCATGACACTTTTCCAAGTCTTTCTTCAAGGAAGAGACTTGGGCCATGAGCTCTTTGATTTCCTCTACATGGTTAGTATCAACACAAGTACTAGAGGAAGTATAGGCTTCATTGTTAGAGCAACAAGGCAAGGAAAGCAATTCATCACAAGATGTACCAATGTTATGCATAGATGAATTACGAGGACTAGCACATGGCAATATAGCATTTTGACTAGAACTAGTGCTAGCGATCACATGAGACTCACTAGATGTTACCTTGATGATCATAGCCTCATGAGCTATCTTTAGCACATTATGGGATACTAGAAGATCATCATGAGAGCTTGTGAGCTTTACATGACTTTCTTCCAATCTCCCATAATTGCTAGATAGCAACTCAAGTTGAGCCCTTAGCTCAACATTCTCCTTCAAAATAGATGCTTCACTAGAAATAGAGTTAGTAGCACAAGCATCATCAATAATAGCAAGAGGAGAAGGCAACTTGGCAAGCTCTTTAGAATATGAAGCTTCAAGTTGAGCATGAGACTCGGTGAGTTTGATGAGCTCACTCTTAATGACCCTTGAGCCATTTTTGAGGTGATCAAAATCCTCAAGGAGTTTAGCATGTGCAACTTCAAGCTTCTCATTTTTAGTTTCAAAATCATTAGCCACCTCGAGAGCTCTATCACGGGATTCCTTTATTCTAGATAGTTCTAGAGCAAAAGTCTCCTCAAGAGATTCCTTGGTGGTTTGTTCAAGTTCAAGAGCTTGTGAGAGGTCGGCGATCTCATTAGCGTAATCACGCTCATGACCTTCCATTTTCTCAATGGTGACCTCATGCTCCTCTAGATGAGATTCCAACTCCTCTATATATTTCTTGCCCTCAATGGCAATAGACATGATTTCCATGAAGTTGGAACGAGCAATTTTATTCTTATGAAGAGCTTTAAAAATCATTTCCCCCTTAATTTTTAAGGAGGCAACATTATCATTTTCTTCATCATTTTCTACATCATCATCATTGTTATCATCACTATCATGACAAGATGTATTGGGGTTCAAAGTGGGAGATACCTTTGAAGCCTTAGCCATAAGGCAAAATGCAGTAGATGATGATGTAGGATCCCTTAAAGCACCATTCAAGACTACATCTTGTTCCATGGGGTGTTGGGTTTCCTCTACATTGTTAGCACAACAATTCGAGGGAATAGATGCATTTTTATCATGGCAACAAGACATAGCAAGCATATCATCATGAGTTTTAGTCAAGCAATTTCTACAAGATATGCAAGGACTATCAACACAAGCATGTGAAACATGTAGGGTGCTCGAAGTGTTAAAGTCCAAAGAAGATGCATTGCAATAAGATAGTGATGAAGGATCATCCACAATAAGCATACTATCATCATTGCAATGACCAACACTACTCACCATATCATTACCTTGTGGCAAACCACATGTAGGTGAAGTAGAAGAAGTTGAGAACACAATACGGCCGGAGGTGGAGGGAGAACAATCATTCCTACAATTCTTGGACACACCATATTTATCTTGAAGCTTTGTCCACAACTCATGAGCATCCCGGAACGGCATGAGTTGAAATATAACTACATTGCTCAAAGCATCAAAAAGCACATTAGAAGCTTGAGCATTGAGATAAGAGTTTTTCTCATCCTCTAAAGATAATCTTTGTGGATCCTTTGGAGGAGAAAAACCCATATCTACAATTCGCTCTAAATTTGGGTCCATGACCCTAAAGAGATTAAGCATGCGAATTACCCAAACATCAAAATTTGTGCCATTGAAACTAAGAGTGTCAGAGAATCCTAAACCCCTAGTCGACATCCTTACTCTCTAGGCGGTTAAGCCCTATAAAGAGAGACGAGGCTCTGATACCAATTGAAAGATCGTGGATGTCGCCTAGAGGGGGGGGTGAATAGGCGCTTTAAAATAATTACGGTTTCGGCTTGAACAAATGCGGAATAAACCTAGCGGTTAATTTGTCAAGCACAAAACCTACAACAACTAGGCTCACCTATGTGCACCAACAACTTATGCTAAGCAAGAAAAACAACTAGGTGATAGCAAGATATATGACAAGAAACAATATGGCTATCACAAAGTATAGTGCATAAGTAAAGGGCTCGGGTAAGAGATAACCGAGGAACACGGAGACGATGATGTATCCCGAAGTTCACACCCTTGCGGATGCTAATCTCCGTTTGGAGCGGTGTGGAGGCACAATGCTCCCCAAGAAGCCACTAGGGACACCGTAATCTCCTCACGCCCTCGCACAATGCAAGATGCCGTGATTCCACTAAGGGACCCTTGAGGGCGGTCACCGAACCCGTACAAATGGCAACCCTTGGGGGCGGTCACCGAACCCGTACAAAATGCTCGGGGCGATCTCCACAACCTAATTGGAGACCCCGACGCTTGCCCGGAGCTTTGCACCACAATGATTGAGCTCCGAACACCAAGGTTGGGGCTATCTCCCCAACAACACCACGAAGCTTCACCACAATGGAATATGGCTCCGAGGTGACCACAACCGTCTAGGGCGCCCAAGCACCCAAGAGGAACAAGCTCAAGGGTACCAAGCACCCAAGAGTAATAAGCTTCTCAACTTGTAATTTCCACGTATCACCGTGGAGAACTCAAACCGATGCACCAAATGCAATGGCAAGGGCACACGGAGTGCCCAAGTCCTTCTCTCCCAAATCCCACCAAAGCAACTAATGCTAGGGAGGGAAATGAGAGGAAGAACAAGAAGGAGAACACCAAGAACTCCAAGATCAAGATCCAAGGGGTTCCCCTCACTTAGAGGAGAAAGTGATTGGTGGAAATGTGGATCTAGATCTCCTCTCTCTTTTCCCCCAAAAACTAGCAAGAATCCATGGAGGGATTGAGAGATAGCAAGCTCGAAGAAGGTCAACAATGGGGGAAGAACACGAGCTCAAAGGATAAGGTTCATTGGGGAAGAAGAGCCCCTTTTATAGGTGGGGAAAAATCCAACCGTTATGCTCACAGCCCGCACAGAGCGGTACTACCGCTCCAGGAGCGGTACTACCGCTAGGGCATTAGTACTCCTTAGAAAAACAACAGCGAGGAGGCAAAAAGTCCAGAAAAACCGTCGGAGCGGTAGTACCGCTTGACCTCACGGTACTACCGCTAGGGGTAGCGGTAGTACTGCTAAGGGTAGCGGTACTACTGCTTGCGAGCGGTACTAAAAAATTACATCCGGGCCTACCACCGCTGGACTTGTGACGAGTTTTTGGTCCCGAGCGGAAGTAGCCACGGAAGTAGCCGCGGTAGTACTGCTCCAAGCGGTAGCGGTACTACTGCTTGCGAGCGGTACTAAAAAATTACATCCGTGCCTACCACCGCTGGACTTGTGACGAGTTTTTGGTCCCGAGCGGAAGTAGCCACGGAAGTAGCCACGGTAGTACTGCTCCAAGCGGTAGTACCGCTCCCGAAAGCGGTAGTACCGCTTCCGAAAGCGGTAGTAAAAAATTACTTCCGCTCCTACCCGCGGTAGTACCGCTGCAGCCTTTTCAGTACACCAAAACGTCAATAACTTTTGCATACGGACTCCGAATTCGATGAAACCAAGTTTGTTGGAAAGCTAGCGACAAGGGCTAACACAATCTTGATAGAAAAACCAATAATAAGCAAATTAGAAAAGGCCCATAAGAAAATGGTGAGAACCCTTCCTCGGAAAAGACCGGTAAAACACCCAACACCGAAAACATCATAGAAGACACATGTGAACTCCGTTTTCGATGAACTCAAGCTTGTCATCAAGATGACCATAAGCTCTAAGACTCACAAAGAGAACCAAACAAGAACCAAGAAACATGATGCAAGGATGCAATGGTTTGAGCTCTCTACTAACGATACGATCAAGCTACCAACTTGAGAGCCCCCCTTGATAGTACGGCAAACGATCCTATAACCCGGTCTCCCAACTACCACCACGAGACCGGTAAAATAGAAAGCCTATCAAGGGCAAACCTTTGATTTGCACAAAGTCCACTTGAGCTAGATGTAGACGATCTTGACTTCCTCAAGTTGGACCACCTTTCTTGATTGCGTTGTCTCGGTGAAGACTAGTAGATTGCTCCCCCATACTCCTCTATGGGAGAGCCACTCTTCGGCATATCTTCACAAGTCCATTGTCACGACAATGGATGGCAAGCTTCAAGCACTTGATTTCTTCGTGATGCTCCACTTGAACTTGCACACCGCAACCTAACCCCACAAAGAACTCTCACGAAGACCATGGGTTAGTACACAAAGCGTGATTGACAATGCTTACCATACCATAGGATTGCTTGATCCCTCTCGGTACATCTTCTACGCTTTGTGTGTTGATCAACTTGATTCACTCCTTCACTTAGTCTTGATCAACCTTGAATCTTTCCAACTCTTCATTTGGATGATGTCTTGAAGGTAAACATGAATGATAACACACTCTTCTTCTTCAAGACATGCTTGCAATAAGCTCAACACTCACAAGACCAATCTTTGGATAATTCCTTAATAGCACCTTGGTCATCACAAACTCTCCTTGAAACCAACAAATGAACTCCAAGAAAAGCCTATGGACAAACCCTTCAAATATAACTCAAGGAAACCATTAGTCCATAGAGATTTTCATCAATTACCAAAACCAAACATGGGGGCACCGCATGTTCTTTCAGAGTTTCTCCTTCCTTCTGCTGAAGGACTTGTAGGTCGCTAGGCCTGCTGGGCTCCTGGTGGCCACCTGTGAAAGCACCAACGAACTCTTCGCATAGGTCTACCCATAACGAAATGGAGCCCTCTGGTACGTGCATCAGCTAAGACCTCATGTTGGACTTGAGGGCCAAAGGGAAGTAGTTGGTGAACACCTTCTCGTCTCTTCCCCCGGCAGCCTGAACAGCGATCGTGTAGATGCTCGGGAACTCTGCCGGGTTCAGCCTCCCGTCGTACTTCTCAGGTATCTCTAGCTTGAATGTGCGAACGGATGGCCAACGAACTTGCCGCAGCTCTTGTGTGAAGGCAATGTAGCTGACCTCAAATGGCAGGCACCCGCCAACACCGAGCGCGGGCTCGTCAATGTTGAGGCTGCCGCTCCCGTTGGTCTAGTGGAGGTCGCCGCGGCGCCGGTCTGTGATGACGCACGCGTCTCCCCGCCGACTATCATCCAGGGCTTGATATTGGCCAGTACGTGCTCGAGGGCCAGAGGAGGCCATCGAAACATTGTCTGGTTCTTGATTCTGCAGCGCCCGCATCGGCTGCCGTGGCGGGGAATGCACCATGGGGACGGCGCCCTCCGTTCGGCCAGCGGTACGGGCGGTTGTTGTTGCTTGGGGAGGCCGAGGCGGGCTAGCTTTCCGAGAGCCCCCAGCTTTGGCGAAACCGAGAAGGCTTTGGATGGTGGCACGCCATTCATCCATCTGCTCGGCCGCTGGCGCAAACCTCAGCAGCAGCTGAGCTCGCGCCATAGCCTCCATAGTTGTGTTTGGCATGGATGTTGATGCCGTCGAATGCATCGTCACCTGGCTCCTGATAGCGCCAGCGGTGGCAGTGGCCGTAGCGCCGTGCCCATTCTACTGTGGGGTGGCCACTTGGGCAACGGGGTTGCGTGGTTGTGGTGCTCGAGGATCAGCAGCTCCATTGGGCGCAGGGGCTCCCCTGGGAGGAGGCACATGTGTCGTGTTTGCTCCCGTGACGGGGACGACTAGAGGACGACGACTTGTCCCGAACCAAGCACCGTTGATGTGGCTGTGTTCGTCGGTGGGAGTAGGGGGTGCAGACTGAGTTACCCCCAGCCCACACCTTGTGGAACGTGGACATCGAGGAGCTGCTGATGTTGTTCTCTCCCAACGTCTCCCGCCATCACATCGGCCATGGGGGACGCGGCAATGGGGCCTCCTGCTCCACCCACGTCCCTAGCAGCATTCACGTCTTGCATCGCATCCGCGCCTTCCGCGGCATTAGGGTCCACGGGCGATGTAGCCTTCGAGGTGGATGGATCGGCAGAACCACCTAACTTCTTCTTGGGCACCATAGCTGATGGAACCGTCGAAGACGAAGATGGCGATGATGATGATGACGCGCTGCGCATGCTTTCAGGTTCGTGCAAGCGAGCGCCCTACCTGGCATGCCAAAGATGTCGCGGGATATCCACAGCCACCTATGGGACCAGGCGGCCCCTTGCTGGTTCGACAGGGGGACATTGCATTGCACAAAGAGCAGACTAGCGCACAATAGCACGGCGGGGAGCACACAAGCAATTTACCCAGGTTCGGGCCACCGCGAGGCTAAGACCCTACTCCTGCTTTGGTGGATTGATGATGGAATGGTGGTGGTGGAGCGTAGTACACTTTCCCGGCAAGGGTTGCCCTTGCCACTGCGTACGGTGGTATGGGTTTCTCTATTCTCCAACCCTTTCTACGGTTGCCATGGGTCTCCTTTTATAGATCAAGGGGCGACCATAGTGGCAAAGTAGTCATGATGCACTAACATTATAGCAAACAGTGCTATCGTACCTAACTCTACGGGCTGACACAGTGCATTAAATGCACCGCTTAGTTTCACATAACTGTTCGGCTGACAAGGCTTGCCGGGCTTCATCGCCAGCTCCGCGCTTGTCTGCACGACACGTCGCAGGACGGGTGTCATCTGCGGGTTCTTCTTATAGGAACTGCCCACCATGTGCCTAACGGCTGCCACTTAATCATCTTGCGGCTTGACACCGCATTGATTGACGATGTGGGTCGTGCTTGAGTGCTTGGCGTGACAGTTTGGCTCTTTGAGTCCCCGACAGGTCCTGCCGGTGTGTTTCTACTATCTGCTTCCGGGGATGGCCTCACCCCTTGCCGGGCTCGCCTGCTCGGTAAGGGAGGCCCTTCTCTTGGCGATATTTTGTTCCACTGGCTTGGCCTTGGTTTCTCTAGTTTGAGACGGTACTCTTGATCTCTTGCTTTCTTGTACTCTGACGTGGGTTGGTGCTTCAATCTTGCTCTTGCGCCTGTGCACAGTCTGGGCAACAGACCCAGGGTTCGTTCAATCTAGCACTGGGGGAAGTTCAAGTACTACTGCTAGGACATGTTAGGTAGTCATGAGAATATATATATATATATATATATATATATATATATATATATATATATATATATATATATATATATATATATATATATATATATATATATATATATATATATATATATATATATATATTAGCAAAAAAGCCCGTGCGTTGCAACGGGTAAGAAAACAACACATGCTCTTAACCTAATAACCATGACTCAATACCTTAATAGGCTCGCGTATTTTAGTTTCACATGGCATCACATTTGTGTTGACGAAAGTGACCTATGTGCTCACACAACGAAAACGCGTTTAAATGTGGTTAGTCCCAATGTCTCTCTCTCCCGCTCTTACCGCATGCACGCGCGCACACTCGCTCGGAATAAGATGAAAAATATGTTGTTTTCCCGCAAGGTTTTTCATAGTTGTGCATGCATGGTTCTTGATGTTTTTTTCTCTCACTCTGATTTTAATAGACGTTTATTTTCTATTTGAATCATCGACAGTACGAAAGAAAAACTGATCGTGCACAATAGATTAAGTTTGCTCCAAAAAAATATTTAAAAAATATTCAATAGCTAAAAATAACATCATATTTAGATTCTACATATTTTTCTAATCAAAATTCATATAAAACATGTTAAAAGCAAAGTTATGGTTTAAAAGATATGGATAATCTTATTTTACATCAACTATGGATTGATTAACCAAAACATCAAGGGGTTTTCTGTTAAAATGAAAAAAAAATGTTTCGGCTGACTTAATATGGACGGCGGGTCAATTATCTAAAACATCACGGGGGTTTTCTGAGAAAATAAAAAACGGTTCGGTTGTAACTTAAACGTGTACTGTGGGTTGATTTATAGAAAGCTAAGGGGGTTATTTGTAAAATGACGTGAAGGACGAAAAAAACCCAATTTTCTTTATTATATATATATATATATATATATGTATGTATGTATGTATGTATATGTATATGTATACATTTTATGAAGAAACGGCCGTAGCCACTCTTCGTCCGCCGCAAGATTTTCAAAATTAACTTAAAACCATAAGGAATCTGAAAAACATTCCTACATATGAAAATTGTGCCTCGTCCGTAGCTTTGCAACGGCGTATCACATGCCTCGTTTTGACAAACGGTTAAAAAACTGGAGTGAAAACAGTGCCAAAAATTACAAAATTTTGAAAAAAAAAAAGAATTCCGTGATTTGTTAAATTTGAAACTGCTCGACGACTGAATTACTGAACTACTCAACACACACATAATTTTCTTAGAAAGGCTTACAATCAACGTGCACCAAACTGATAACTTTGATTATTCCAGGAAAAAAGAATACAAACATTCCACTGCAATTTTATATTACATAGCAAGCACCATAAACTACGCCTAACACTTGTCAACTGCACTATGCCAAGAGGGAGTTCGAACAACACAGGAGCTCGCCGGAGAACAAGGCATTGTTGTCGTCGTCGCTGGTGCGCCCATGAACTTCACCTACACGAGCACAGAAACACACGTCCATGGTGGCTATACTGCACCACAGACACCCAAACTGAACACAAGGTGAGGCATCTGAAATCAGCGGTAGATGTCGCCGAGATGAGACATAGTGGTAGCTCGGACCAGTAACATCCCCGTAAGTCACGCACCCATGAGCGACCAAAAAGAGATTAGGGAAGGGAGGGATCTGCGGTGGCAGTGGATGAACCACACTAGGGCGCGGGGTGCACTGCTCGTGGGATCCGGCTGCACTGCACATCTAAAATCCATAAAAGAAGAAAATAGCCCCGTATGAACTGCACGGGGGTCGTCGCTAGCACTGACCTTCATCACCATGGAATCCCAAGCAAGAGGGAAAGAGGGAGACGACCGCTACCACTGTAACGACTGTGCTAGAGCGCCACGACGGTGAATATAGTGGTAAGAGCACCCGCGGGATCTGCCGCTGCTCAGAGGTGGTGGCCGCATGTGGCCGGCGATAGCGGCCCAGAGCACCCCTGCTCCGAGCCTTTTTGGCGTGCTGGACGGATCTAGTGGTGGGGTGATGAGGCAGAGCTCGCCATGGAACGGGACGGGGGACCCTAACAGCCAAGGTTGGTGGCGGCGCGATGTGTGATGAACCACCCGGGGCATTTCTGGCGGCGCGGCCTCCACCGGCTGCGAGGCGAAGGTTTCGACGGGGAGGTGGGGGTGGGAAGGCGGATCTGACCGTCGTGGATGGAAATCCGAGTTGGGGTGGTGCACCGGACGAGACGTGGTAGCGCCATGACCATGGGGAAGAGGAGGTGCTAGGCACGAGAAGGCCGTTGCCTGGCGGTGGTGGCACTAGAGGGGGAGAAGGCCGGTGGGGGTTGGGGGTGGGGCGACGCTAGGGATGTGTTTGGTTCAGAGGATATCCCTCGGGGGACAGGGATATCCCCTTTTTAAATGGTTGCCACCCGTTTGGTTTGAGGGATAGAAGGGATAAGGATAGCCATTATTCCTAGAATATTCCCTAAAACGGGGGATATGCCGAGCCGCCGAAATCTCGCGGGCGAAGCCAGCCACCCTTCTCGTCTCATGCCCGAAGCGTTTTTCTCTCGCTCCCGAACAGAAAAAACACTCGAGGAAACATTATCTTCTCGATTCGCCCTCGAGCAACCACGCCGGTAAATCGTGGAAGTGGGTGGTCGAGCCATGAGCAGCGGCGGCGGCCGCGCTGCCACGGTCAGACCTAGATACGCACGCGCCTGCGGCCCCCACCCCCACGCCGCCAAATTGGAGTGCGCCGCCGGTGACTTACGATGTAGAGTGGCGGCGGCGGCGGCTTCAGTGCATGCCTGGACGCGCTGCAGGCAGCCTAAGGACGCGTGCGGGAGGCTACCTTTGGGTACGTGATGCCGATTTTATTCAATCTCGATATGTGCCTCTGTTCTCGATCCGTTTCTGGTGGTCACAACAGCTTCGATCTGTTCTGGCAGGCGGCACCACCTGCATCAAGAGAAAACGAGGAGAGCAAGTAGTACGAGTAGGAGATTGTCGATGAGTTCAAGCTCTTCTACGCGTTCAACTAGTAAATCTCAATTTGTACGAGGCAAAGATTGTTGTGGTTCTGCACTAGTGTCTTCGATATGGAATTATTCGATTAAAATGATGCTCGGTCATAGCAGGAAATTTCAGTTAACACCACAACCTATCCATCCCCCAGTCCCTCAAACCAAACACTTAAAATGGCTATTTCTAACCATCCTACCCAACCAAACAGAAAAAAGGGCTATCCCTAGCCAGGTGGTTGGGGATACCCCCAACCACCCTAACTTATCCCGAGAACCAAACACATCCTAGGGAAACCAAGTGGCGGGGATCATGGCAGAGGAGGAGGAGGGAGGTGGGGGTGCGTGGGGATGCTGGTTTAGGAGTCCGGAGCAGGTTCAAAGTATTACCAGAATAAGGAACTGTTAGGAGAATAAGAGTCTTAAGAGTGTTATTAGAGTATACCCACCCTATATATGTAAAGTTGAATTGTGCAAATTAGCATAAATAGATCAAGAGGTTTTTTCTGTCATATTACCTTTCCACGGTTACCGCAGATGTAGAACTCTCGCTCTGGATTACTTTGTGTGTGCGACATATGCTTATCAGCGGGGCATCCACAGCCGCAAAGCAGCACATGTTCGCTCGCTCGATTCTTGGCAGCATCAGCAGTAGTATACTGCAACTGGTCACGTCAACTAGGCCCACATAGTAATGACGTTGGAAGTGCTAAAAACACCAGCAATAGTAAGTATAGATGGCGAACCAACTTTGACCATGCCAGCACTACTTGAAAAAGAGTGTTGGCGTTGATGAAAAACGGCGCGCCTCAAATGGTTGTTGTGGCTAGCCATTTTTGCACTAGTGTTATGCACAAGAAGTCACTCTGGAGACGTCCATTTGTCATTGTGCATGTCAATATATTCAATACATTTTTTCATGCACTTTGAGTTGACTTAATGAACCGAGGGAGATCTCCACAAAGCAAAACCTGCCATGTGCATTTGCATTCAAATGCAAATTACTTATATACACATCTTCAGGGGGGGCCCTCCAAATTCACTAAGCCAATGACCACGTTCTTTTACTTTCACATATTTTTATCCCCGTTGAAAACTTCAACCAGTTTGTCATCAATAACCACAAAGGGGGAGATTATAAGGGCACCTAGTGCCACGTCTAGTTGGTTTTTGAGTATTGATGAAAAACTTGGTCGAGGGACTAATGTATTTGTGATATTCACAGGAGAACATAGGTAGAAGTCCCAATTGATTCGATTTACCCATCGAAGATGACCCCTAAAAATGTATGAATACATTGAAGACATTGGTGATTCGCGAAGACATTGATGTCGAAGATAACGATGCGTGGAGACATTCGCTTGAAGACAATGGAATGCGAAGACATATTTTCTTTCATAGTTTCATTTTATTCTTTCTTGAGTCATAGGAACCACCAAACAATTAAGTGGGATCCAGGTGAACAAAGTCAGAAAACTGACATGATGCTCAACCCAAATCCTATGTCTTCGAGCGAAGACAAACGAGAGTAAATCTTATCCTGAGTTGGTTGAGTTAGATTTGCTTGTTGCCCAAGCAAAGCTGTCGCGTGTGTTTGAAATCTGTCTTTCGGACATGTGTTGGTTCCCCAATGACCCAGGGTCATTCTGGAAAAATTATGTTGGTTGACGCTGGCTATAAATAGCCACCCCTTCCACCGTAAATTCGTGGCAGCTCAGAGTTAGTGCATGGCTTTTGTCATTTGAAGGGTGCAAATGCATCTAGTGCCACTCATTGCTGGTTCTGAAGTATAGACGACAAACTTGGTTGAGTGGCTAATGTGTTTCTAAGATTCACAGGAGAACAATGTCGGAGCCGGGGATCCGCTGTCCCTTGAGAGGTTCAAATACTAGGGCGTGCACGAAGAACCTGCTTGCTCTCAACCAATCGCTCAACGCAACAAGGCCATGGATCGCCGTGCACGGGCTAGAATGCCAGGGAAAGGGGACACGAAGATTTACCCAGGTTCAGGGCACCTTGCGGTGTAAAACCCTACTCCTACTTTTTGTTGGATTGCCTCGCGAGGCGGTTGAGTATGAACTAGAACAAGGTTCAGTTTCCTCGTGAGGGCTTGATGTCTACTACGCACCCTTCTTCTTGTAGACGTTGTTGGGCCTCCAAGTGCAGAGGTTTGTAGGACAGTACCAAATTTCCCTCAAGTGGATGACCTAAGGTTTATCAATCCATGGGAGGCGTAGGATGAAGATGGTCTCTCTCAAACAACCCTGCAACCAAATAACAAAGAGTCTCTTGTGTCCCCAACACACCCAATACAATGGTAAATTGTATAGGTGCACTAGTTCGGCAAAGAGATGGTGATACAAGTGCAATATGGATGGTAGGTATTGGTTTTTCTAAACTTAAAATATAAAAACAGCAAGGTAGCAAGTGGTAAAAGTGAGCATAAACGGTGTTGCAATGATAGGAAACAAGGCCTAGGGTTCATACTTTCACTAGTGCAAGTTCTCTCAACAAGGATAACATAATTGGATCATATTACTAGCCCTCAACATGCAACAAAGAGTCACTCCATAGTAACTAATAGCAGAGAACAAACGAAGAGATTATAGTAGGGTACGAAACCACCTCAAAGTTATTCTTTCTGATCGATCTATTCAAGAGTCCATAGTAACGTTCAATCTATCATAGAGTTCGTAATAGAATAACACCTTAAGACACAAATCAATCAAAACCCTAATGTCACCTAGATACTCCATTGTCACCTCAAGTATCCCTGGGCATGATTATACGATATGCATCACACAATCTCGGAAACATCTATTGAACCAACACATAGAACTTCAAAGAGTGCCCCAAAGTTTCTACCGGAGAGTCAAGACGAAAATGTGTGCCAACCCCTATGCATAGATCCCCAAGGTCACGGAACCCGCAAGTTGATCACCAAAACATACATCAAGTGCATCACATGATATCCCATTGTCACCACAGATAAGCACGTGCAAGGCATACATCAAATATTCTCAAATCCTTAAAGACTCAATCCGATAAGATAACTTCAAAGGGAAAACTCAATCCATTACAAGAGAGTAGAGGGGGAGAAGCATCACAGGATCCAACTATAATAGCAAAGCTTGCAATACATCAATATCGTTCCATCTCAAGAACACGAGAGAGAGAGAGAGAGAGAGAGAGAGAGAGAGAGATCAAACACATAGCTACTCGTACATACCCTTATGTCTTACTTGGTTTGTTTGCTCGTTTTCTTGGCAAAATTGGGTTTAATCAAATTCAGAAGGAAAGTGTTATGGAAGCTCATCCACTTGCTAATCTTTTTAAAAGATCCAGTTATGATGAACCAATTGCTTATGAGTTGAGTGCACTAGATTATCTATATCAGGTTTTGCTTGAAATTCACGAGTCTGAAAATTGTGATGAAGAGTTAAAAGAAATTCATAAAGTGATTCATGATAGCTCCTTAAATGAAAAGCTTGAGTGCAATGATGTTATTATAAATTCTATGAATGAAAATGGTGCTAATGATATGCAAAATCATAAGCTTGGGGATGCTAATTTTGCTATGTCTACTAATTGTTGGAATGATCATGACTGGAGTGATTCTTCTTATGATCTTGAAAATTTATTTAAGCTGATGCAAATATGCCCTAGAGTCAATAATAAATTGGTTATTATTATATTTCCATAATCACGATAAAGGTTTATTATTCATGCTAGAATTGTATTGACCGGAAACTTAAATACATGTGTGAATACATAAACAAATACCGTGTCCCTACTAAGCCTCTACTAGACTAGCTCGTTGATCAAAGATGGTTAAGGTTTCCTAACCATAGACATGAGTTCTCATTTGATAATGGTAATGCACGTCATAATCTTGCAAGCAAATGACCAAGGATTTTAGTCACGAGGTGATGTATTACAGAACGAGTAAAGAGACTTGTGGTAAGGAGATTGAACTAGGTATGAATATACCGACGACCAAATCTCGGGCAAGTAACATACCGATGGACAGAGGGAATTACGTATGTTGTCCTAATGGTTTGACCGATGAAGATCTTCGTAGAATATGTAGGAGCCAATATGGGCATCCAGGTTCCGCTATTGGTTATTGATAGGAGTGGTGTCTCGGTCATGTCTAATGAGGTCTCGAACCCGTAGGATCCGCATGCTTAACGTTCATTAACGATATAGTGTTAGATGAGTTATATGATTTGGTGACCGAATGTTGTTCGGAGTCCTGGATGAGATCACGGACATGACAAGGAGACTCGAAATGTTTGAGAGGTAAAGAATGATATATAGGACGATGGTATTTGTACACCGGAAGAGTTTCGGAGTGCACTGGTAGTCATCGGGTGACCTGAAGGGGTTCCGGACACCCCCGGTAAGTGTATGGGCCTAATGGGCCAAAGGGGGGGGATAGATCAGCCCCTAGTGCGCCCCTTCCTTGGATAGCAGGCCCTAGGGGAAGGAAAGGGGAGGGGATGCCCCTCCTTCCTTTCCCTCCTCAAGTGGGAAAGGAAAGGGGGCACCCTCCCCTGCCTTTTCCCCAAACTTATTCAAGGCAGGGGAGGGAGCGGCTTGGGAGAGACCCCAAGTAGGATTCCTCCTACTTGGGTGCCCCCTTTGGCTGCATCCTCCCCTCTCCCACCTATATATATGTGTGTGGAGGGGTGCTGTCGGTGTCAAAACCGGAAAATCTCGGGTAGGGGGTCCCGAACTACGTGTCTGAGGATCGATGGTAACAGGAGACAATGGACACGATGTTTTACCCAGGTTGAAGCCCTCCCGATCGAGGTAATACCCTACTTCCTGCTTGATTGATCTTCATGAATATGAGTTTACAAGAGTTGATCTACCTCGAGATCGTAATGGCTAAAACCCTAGGAGTCTATCCTACGTAATTGTGATTGTTGTCTCTACGGACTAAACCCTCCGGTTTATATATGCACCGGAGAGACCTAGGGTTGTACATGATCACCTTGAAGTGGAAGGAAAGTATTACACCCAGACTCTAAACTTGCTATTTTACACATATGGGAGTCCTATCCGGATATGGGAGATAGTCTTCAGCAATAATCTTCATGGCTCACCAGTCCGGCCCATAACAAGTAATCCGGCTACATAAGGACCCCTTAATCCAGGACTCCCTCAGTAGCCCCTGAATCAGTCTTTAATGATGATGAGTTCGGCTCGCGTACTATCTTCGGCATTGCAAGGTGGGTTCCTCCTCCCGAACATATTGAAGCAACATTCCCTACACAAAGGTACTATGTCCGGCTCTGCATGGTTAGTACAACCCTTAGCCTCGAAGTCAAGGTATCAAAAAACGGACACTGTGTCTTTACTGACAACTCTTCAGCGAAACATCACATTTGACCATTTAATATATCGAAGCATTTTCTTGGCTCCAGTTTCGCGTTTCGAGGTATAGTCCCATTGGCATATCTTGTCAAAATAGAGATCGTGCCCGCTTGTTACGGGATCCTTATCAATGTGAGGTGAGCATCCTAACCGCGCCTTACACATGACTACGTTGGGAACCGGCGAGGTTTACAGCTGGAGTGGGGGGCATTTAGCATTCATCGCTTATAAAAGGATACAAATCCTTCCCATTAACCCCACGCTCTCCTCAAGCCCTAGCTATCCAATCTCTCTAGCCCCAGCGCCCACAACTCTTGCGCCCACAACTCTTGATTCCTCCACCACCGCCTCCCTTCCTAGCTATGGCCGGATCTGGCTCTAAGGGTAAGTGGGAGGCCTCTCTGTTCATGGAGAAGACCGTGAAGAATCTCCGGAGCGTGGGCTATCTCGTTGACGATATAGCGCACCGGGTCCCAGAAAAGGACCAGGTGATCCCCGTCACTAAGCTGGGTGAGAGGGTGGTCTTCCTCTCCCACTTTATCCGGGGGCTGGGATTTCCTCGCCACCCCTTTGTTTGGGGTCTCTTATTTTTCTATGGGCTGGATTTCCATGATCTAGCCCCGAACTCAATTCTCCACATATCCGCTTTAATAGTGGTATGTGAGGCGTTCCTCCGTGTCCCCCCACACTTCGGATTATGGCTCCAAATATTCAATCTGAAGCCAAAGGTGGTTGACGGGCAGCACGCAAATTGTGGAGGAGCCATGGTGAGCAAGATCCCCAATGCCACTTGGCCAAAGGGCGCCTTTGTGGAGACAAACAAGGTCTAGCGGCAGGAGTGGTTTTACATCACTGAGCCCCACGACCCCAAGTGGGCGGCAGCGCCCGCATTCAGATCTAGACCCCTCGAGAGGTTAACCTCCTGGACCGACAAGAGTACGGACTGGGGGTCTCAGCCGTAGGTGCTTGCCCTCCAAAATCGTATATTTGTCATGATAACGAAGGTTACCCTCCTCACTAATGTGATCAAGGTAATGCTCTTCCATCGCGTCCTTCCCTGCCAACGCCGGGACTCCCATTTATGGGAGTTCAATCCGGAAGAGCACCGGCCAACGCCGGGACTCCCTCTTCGGCACTACGCACGAAGACATCTGGAAGCAGCTCTTCAATGCCTAAAAGGGGTGGCCGGCAGAAACCGAGGACAAGGGCTTGAGCAGCATGCCCACTGCTTCAGATGTAATATTTGTCTCCTAAATACATACTCCGTCCATACTTCAACTATAACAGGAGTTAGATTTTTTGCGTTCTATCCAGGCCTGGACGAAAAAGGCGGAGCGAATCAAGTGTCCGGCTCCCTTGCCTGAAGACCCAGAGATGCCTTGCCTGACGCAATGTTGGTTCCGGCGCCATACAAGGCGCCGGAGAAGAAGGCCAAGAATAAGGCCAAGGAGGTCAAGAGCAACCTCCGCCCTAAGGGTCCCGCGGACACAGGGTCCGGGGAAACTGGCTCCCACCTCTCCCCCGAAGAAGAAGAGGAGGAGGAGAAACAAGAAGATGACTCTCCCCGTCCAGGTAAGAGGGAGGAAGAGAACGGCCACCGCTGATGCGGGCAAGGCGGCGCCTAGGAAGAAACTGAATCTTCCGGACAGTTCGGACTCAACGTCCGAACACAGCTTCTGAGTTCAGCTCGGGATTAAGCCCCTGGCCCAATCGTAAGTACTCAGAGGATAGCTGCTTATGCTCGGTTAATTTTTACTTTTCAGTATCTAAACAATGTCATTTTACCTTTATATAGTCCTCTGCATGACATCCCCGAGGCTTCACTGTCATCGTGGAATTATCTAGCACCGGGGATGGTGGAGAGCGATATGCCTCCGCGGGACTCGTCACCCATCTTAGGGGACGCCGAGGTCTCCGCTCTACACGTTCCCCCTGTCCAAGCAGGTGGGAGTGGGTGGATGAGAAGGCGTCTGAGGTCAATCCCTCGGGCGCCATCAACCAAGGGGGAGCAATCCCCATGGTTGACCGAAGACGGGGGGCCCAAGCAATCCGGGCCCTCGCCGAACACTGTTTCGGAGCCCAGAGCAGCTCTAGAATTGGGAAATCAGCCCCCCGCAACGGGGGAGGGAGCAACTGCTCCATCGGTGCCCACCATCAATCCGGAGGCGCCGAACACTCTGGAGGAACCACTGCAAGGCGCATCCATCGTAGAGGAACACCGCACTCTGATGAGTGTGGTGATGGAGAAGATTCAGTCCGTCAAAGGCGGACTGAACGAAGCTTTCAACAGCCCACTGACAGGCTTCGAGGTATGCGACGTAATGTTCTAAAAAGAACATTTTCGAGGTATGCCACCTTTATATATATATATATATATATATATGTGTGTGTGTGTGTGTGTGTGTGTGTGTGTGTGTGTGTGTGTGTGTGCGCGCGTGTGCATAGATAGTAGCCCCTGATGCTTTGTCTGATTCTAGAGAGAATCGAATGAAGGATCCATGTAACAGAGCTGACTTGTGTACTATGTTTTTGAATAGGCTTCGCTATTAGGGGCCTCCGCCCAGGCCGCTGAGGTTTCCGAGCTTAATCGAAAGTTGAAACTAGCTGACGAGCAGTTCGACCTCGTCAACAAGCGTTTTGATGAAACGCAAGGTTTGCGGATTTTCAAAGAATTGAAATTTCAACACACTATTTTGTGAGCATGAGCTTATTTGTGTTATATGTTTTGTGAAACAACTGACGCAGCGACGGTCGAGGCCCGTAAGGGCGAGCTTGCAATGGTCAAGGAAGAGGCCAAGGCAAGCAACGCGGCCGGTGATAGAGTGAGTGCCGACCTGAAGGACGAACATGCCGTGCTTCAGCAGCACGAGTCTCAGGTGGCCGAAGTTGAGGACGAGCTGTGAGATGCCATTCGCAAGTACGAGGCATTGGAGCAGACGACTTCGGAACAAGCATCTGAACTCAACACGGCAGTCAGTGCTGCCAAGGAGGCGCGGAGTGAGCCGCGCAGTGCTCATGAGGAGATAAAACAATCGTGGCAAATAGCAGCTGGTAAGACTTTTCTCTTGTAGAGTATCTTCGGGGGTTGGAGGTATCTTGCGCTGATGCGATTATGGAGTTCTCCAGGCGCATTTGCGGATCTCCCGAGGAGTGTTTCCGACGCAGCCCAATACTTCAGAGCCCAGGAGGGGAACAACACAGAGAAGCTATTCTGGTCGCAGTTTCTTGCGGCAAATCATCCGTTGCCCCTCAATGACCAGATGAGGCAGCTGGTCGAGCTGCATAATACGGTGGGTATGGCCATGAAGGACTTGATAGTCCGATTATGGCCCGTTGATGCAATCCCAAGTACCCACTTCGGATTGGTGAAGAAGCTCGTCGACGTGAGTCCGTGGGTCGACGCTATTAAGTGTTCGGCCTGCATTGAGGGTGCATGAATGGCCTTCGCTCACGTCAAGGTCCACTGGGCGAAGATGAAGGCCACGGAGATAGCATGTTCTGGCCCGCCATAGGGCAAAGATCACCAGAAGCCAAAAAGGTACTTTGGTGATGTCCTAGAAAGATCCCGCCCTATAGAGGGCCAGTGCTCAAAGGATATAATCTTTGAATGATTGTATTCGGATTGTAAGGACCATGCTTGTGTGCCGATATATATAATTTTTGCACTTCTTTATTATAAGTGACTTTTTCCTCCTGTGCGGATGTTTATTTAAATTTGAAAGTTTCCAATCGTCGGCTTCAGCCCCCACGTAAATATTATAGGAGTGTTCAGTAATGCACGTGAACACTCTTTATCCAACATCTTGGTTAGAGGAGGTGTCCATAGGAGATTGACTTGTGGGGCTATGCATCTTTACTACTTTCAGTTAGCCATAGGAGATTGACTTGTAGGGCTAAGTACTAGCCCCTGGTGCGTGTAGGGCTTTCCGAACTATGGTGCCCATTGTACGCGGCTGGGCAAAGAACAACCCCTCATATAACGCGGAGTGGATCGCTATCGATCATAGTATGACACTAGGTCACCGAATCGCTTGACCGGCTCTCGCTTCATCATGACAGTCAGTTTTCGGCTTTTTCTACTGAGGTACTTGACCGGGCATGCCAGGAGTACAATTGCAGTGGTTCTCCCTTTACTACCTTAGCCGAACAATGCGGAACGTAAGGTGGTAAGCATAGGAGCCGGGCAACCCAACTATAGACCCAAGACATGATTCAGAGCCGATGCATATAATGCAATATCCGGGATGCTGAACAGTTCCCTATAGGTGTTTGGACTTTTGGAGGTGTGCCAGGCCGAATACAACCCCTGGTATAAAGTCTAGGTATTAAGGCACATGTGGCAATCTGACGTGGGGAAAGAACACAGGTGGTAATAAAACAAACACCAAGCAAATTGGAACCAAATTGCTTCTTTTATTTCCAGTTTAATACGGTAAGCCGTGTGGTTACAGATAATTCCGATAACATCCTTGGGCATTTTATATGCCAAAAAGTAAAAATAAAAGAGAAATAAAAGATTTAAACAGGGCTTGAATCTAAAAAGAAATCTCAATGCGGGGCCCTGCTGCACGCCTGCGCCGTTTTATCCTTGGTAATGTGTCCATGAAGAGGAGAATTACGATGGCTGCCTGTAAAAAAGGAAAAAGAATTCCAGAAAAGAATATCATGCACAGCCGTAAACAATGTAGGTTCTTTTAAATGAACCTTAAAAAAAGAAAATGTATGTTAGATTCTGAATAGGGTCAAGACAAACTATGGAATATTTGTATGAGGTTTGCCCCCAGCGCCGCCCAGGTTATTTTAAGGGCATAAATGTGTACATGAGGTACGTGTGATACCACCTTATGGGGCAGTCGATAGGGGCGCAACTGCTAATCGAGCTTAGGTTCCTCTGAACTGCCGCATTGTAGTGCAGGCTGGACACGTTTAGCCGTGTATGTGGTCTTGACGACCGATGAACTGCTCGGTTTGAATAAGCCGCTTTGGACCTCGGCTGCTAGGGCTGTAGTGTCTTCCTCCGTATGAAGGAAGCGCTCCATGTTTCCGTTGAACGTGATGACGCCACATGGTCCGGCCATTTTGAGCTTTAAGTAGGTATAATGCGGGACCACATTAAAGTGGGCGAAGGCCGTTCTTCCGAGTAGTGTGTGATAGCCACTTCGAAAAGGAGCGATGTCGAAGATTAACTCTTCGCTTCGAAAGTTATCAAGAGAGCCGAATACGACTTCCAATGTTAATGAGCTCGTGCAGTGGGCTTCTCCGCGTGGTATCACTCCTTTAAAGGTAGTTCTGCTGGGCTTAATGCTTGACGGGTCTATCCCCATCTTGTGGACAGTTTCTTGGTATATCAGATTGAGACTGCTGCCGCCCTCCGTAAGGACTCGACTAAGATGATATCCGTCGATTATAGGATCGAGCACTAGGGCCGCGGAACCTCCGTGACGGATAGTGTTTGGGTGATCCCTGCGATCAAAGGTGACCGGACAAGCCGACCATGGGTTGAACTTGGGGGCGACAGGCTCTACGGCATAAACGTCCCTGAGTGTGTGCTTGTGTTCCCTCCTGGGGATATGTGTGACGTAGATCATGTTCACGGTTTTTACCTCCGGTGGAAATTTGTTCTGTCCCCCTGTGTTTGGATGGCTAGGTTTATCCTCGTCCTCTCTTTGATGTCCTTTCCCCTTGTTTTCGGCGTTTAACTTGCCGGCCTGCTTAAAGACCCAATAGTTTCGGTTGGTATGATTTGCAGGTTTATCAGGGGTGCCATGAATCTGGCAAGGCCTGTCTAGTATTTTATCCAAGCTAGATGGACTATCTCTGTTGCCCTTGAATGGCTTCTTCCATTGACCGGGTCTAGTGCCACTAAATCCGGCATTCACTGCCGTGTCGTCTGTGCTTCTAGTATTGTTTCGACGCTTGTTCTTACTGCGCCGCGGCTTGCCATTGCCATCCCTGACTTCGGAGGTGCCAGGGTTGCTGGTGCTATTGCTCCTATGAGCTAGCCAGCTGTCCTCGCCCGCGCAAAAGCGGGTCATGAGTGTAGTTAGGGCTATCATTGTCCTCAGCTTCTCTTGACCGAGGTGTCTAGCCAGCCATTTCTCCAGGACACTATGCTTGATGCCGCTAAGGCCTCGGCGTCCGGACAATTAATAATTTGGTTCTTTTTAGTTAAGAACCGATTCCAAATCTTGCGGGCTAACACCCCGGGTTACTGGATTATCTGACTTAGATCATCAGCATCTGGGGGCCAGTTATAAGTCCCCTGAAAGTTATCCCGAAAAACATCCTCAAGTTCTTCCCAGCTTCCGATGGAGTTCTCTGGGAGGATGTTTAACCAGTGCCGAGCCGGCCCCTTCAACTTGAGAGGTAAGTATTTGATAGCGTGGAGGTCATCTCCATGAGCCATGTGGATGTGAAGAGTAAATAGTCTATCCATACAGCAGAGTTTGTTGCTCCGTCATACGCCTTGATGTCTACAGGTTTAATCCTTTCTACAGATTCATGATCCATCACCTCATTGGTGAAGCACGGAGGGTGTGCGGCACCCCTGTATTTTGCGATATCGTGGCATAATTTGGACGGTGTTTGTGTTTGGTGTTGGTTCCGAACTTGATTGTAACCTGCGTGTTTGGCTTGATAGTCGCCGTCCCATGTGTGAGCATGTTCCCTTGATCCGTAAATTGATCTGGCCTAGCTGGCTTTTTTATTCAGGTCCTGACATAGATCGTACTTATGGCCCTGAGCTGCTGTATCTTTTCCTATACGGTGAGGAGGTGCGGGATGGTGTATGGCATTGCTGGCTGCTTTGTCTCGTCCACGGGGTGGTTGGTCCGGTTGATTGGTCTGATCATGCTTCAGCGGGATTGGCACAAGGGCCTCGACGTCGAATTGGGGCAGCAGCTTGCGCTTGGGATAGCTCTTTGTCTAGCACTCACGGCCGTATCTTTCTTCAGCGTCTAGCACTTCGTTCCATTTTTCATTGAAGTGTATCCTGTTCAGCTCTAAGCCGCTACTTCTTCTTCATGCTCTTTGCTGTGGCAATGAGCTATTGTTGAAAACATTTCCGTTTGAGTGGTTCTTCTGGGATGATGAATTATTCGTCTCCCAGGCTAACGTCTTCTTTGGTGACAGGTTTATAATTGTTGTCTTCGGCATCGTTGTGCTCAACCAGCGGTTCGGGACATTGTTCGCCATCTTCCCGTTCGTCCTGCTCCACCGCTCGCTCCACGGGGTCATCGGCTTGCTCCAGATCGTCATTGTCTCCGATGATAGTGTTACTCTCTTTCCCTTTACGGGATCAAGATCGGCGTTTCTGACGTCGGCACTTAGGAGGTTCATCGACGGGCTTATCCGGCTCTGGATTTACTTCGCCGTCGTCTTCCTTCTCCTTGGGTGTATCCACCATATGCATCATATGTATAAGTGGTCGTCCATCGCCCTATCGTGGGTGGGTTTGCACTTAGATCGGCTTCGACATCGTGGTCCATCCCATCGATGTCTTCGGATGGATAGTCTAGTAGATCGGCTAAGTCATCGACCCTGGCTACCAAGTGGGTGGTGGGTGGGAAGCAAAATTCCCCGTCCTCAGCCCCCAGTTCGAACTGGGCGTAGTTCGGCTGGGAATCCTCTCTTAGGGAGAGAGATTTTAGTAAGTCCAACGCTTCGTCTAAGGGCGATTGCCGGACGTATGTTCGGCCATCCGCGGGGCAGAGTTCGGTGAAAACAGCTCTATCAAGCACAAGGAGCGCGGATCTCGAAAGTTCCAGACTTGTAATTGGGGATGAGTCATGTGCTCCAGTGGCGGGGGGAGTCCCACTTAAGGCTGGGTCTGTGTGCGGCTCGAGCGCCGCTAAGTCTGCGGTTTCCGTGGCGGGGTTGATCTTCCCGTCTTCGGATGAAGGGACATGCTTCGAATCTAGGGCCAGAGCTATTACAGGTGTTGACCCCTGGATATGATCCGATGACGGATCTAAGGCATCTTCATCATGGAGGCAGGGGGCAACCGCCATGGGTGCGAATCCGTCGAAGATTAAATCTCCACGAACATCAGCAACGTAGTTCAAGCTTCCAAATCTGATCTGATGACCAGGGGCGTAGCTGTCAACCTACTCGAGGTGTCCTTTCGTGTTGGCATGACGCACGAAGCCGCCGAACACAAAAAGTTGGCCGGGGAGAAAAATTCCCTCAGCGCTGGCGCTGTCGTTGATGAAGAAGCAAGCCATTAATCCTGCTATCGATGACACAGTGGAACTCTCAATGAAAGCACCAATGTCCGTGTCAAAACTGGCAGATCTCGGGTAGGGGGTCCCAAACTATGCGTCTGAAGATCAATGGTAACGGGAGACTAGGGACACGATGTTTTACCTAGGTTCAAGCCCTCTCAATCGAGGTAATACCCTACTTCATGCTCGATTCATGTTGATGAATATGAGTTTACAAGAGTTGATCTACCTCGAGATCATAATGGCTAAAACCCTAGGAGTCTAGCCTACGTAATTGTGATTATTGTCCCTACTGACTAAACCCTCCAATTTATATATGCACCGGAGGGACCTAGGGTTGTACATGACCATCTTGCAGAGGAAGGAAAGTATTACACCCGGACTCTAAACTTGCTATTTTACACATATGGGAGTCCTATCCGGATACGGGAGATAGTCTTGAGCAATAATCTTCACGGCCCACCAGTCCGTCCCATAACGAGTAATCCGGCCACCTAAGGACCCCTTAATCCAGGACTCCCTCAGGCGCCACACAAATACACAACATTGTCGTAGCCGTGTGCGGCACCCCTGTCCACCGTTTACTCCCTTAGTCATATGCCCTGTGGAGATCGTATCACGATCACTGTCACCACGTCGTCGTGGTGCTGGAACTCATCCAATTCCTCGCCTCTTGCTGGATCAAGAAGGGGTAGGACGTCATCGAGCTGAACCTGTGCTGAACGCGGAGGTGCCATACGTTTGGTGCTCGTTTGGTTGGAACACGAAGAAGTTTGACTACATCAATCACATTATCAAACGCTTCCACTTACAGCCTACGAGGGTACGTAGACACACTCTCCCCCTCGTTGCTATGTATCTCCATGAATAGATCTTTGCGTGTGTTTAGAATTTCGTTTGTTTTCCATGCAACGTTCCCTAACAATGGTATTAGAGCCAGGTCTTTGCGTAGATGATATGCAAGAGTAGAACACAAAGATTTGTGGGCGGTGATCGTCATACCACTTACCACCAACGTCTCATTTTGATTCGGCGGTATTGTAAGATGAAGCGGCCCAGACCAACCTTACATGTCCACGTCCATGAGACCGGTTCCACCGACAGACATGCAACTTGTGTTGCGTGAAGGTGGGTGGCGGGTGTCTGTTTGTCCTACTTTAGTTGAATCCAATTTGACTGGCCGCTCCTTGTTGAAGGTTAAAAAAAACTTGATAAATCACTGTTGTGGTTTTGTGCCCTAGGTAAGAACGGTACTTGCTAGAAGCCCGTAACATCCACGTAAAACTTGCAACAACAAAGTAGAGGACGTCTAACTTGTTTTTTAGGGCATGTTGTGATGTGATATGATCAAGACGTGATGAGTATAAGTTATCGTATGAGATGATCATGTTTTGTAATATCGACAACCGACAAGAGCCTTATGGCTGTCTCTTAAATATTGTATGAAATGCAAGTGCCATGTAATTGCTTTACTTTATCGCTATGAGTTAGCAATAGTCGTAAAAGCAATAGTTGGCGAGACAACCACGATGCAACGATGGAGATCAAGGTGTCGAGACGGTGACGATGGAGATCATAACGATGCTTTGGAGATGGAGATCAAAAGAACAAGATGATGATGGCCATATCATGTCACATATTTTGATTGTGTGTGATGTTATCCTTTATGCATCTTATTTTGCTTAGAACGGCTGTAGCATTATCAGATGATCCCTTCTTTAAATTTCAAGATAATAGTGTTCTCCGCGAGTATGCACCGTTGCTAAAGTTCGTCGTTTCGAAGCACCTCGTGATGATCGGGTCTGATAGACTGTACGTTCGCATACAACAGGTGTAAGACAATTTTGCACATGCAGAATACTTGGGTTAAACTTGATGAGCCTACCATGTACCGACATGGTCTTAGAACACTGGAGACCGAATGGTCGAATATGAGTCATACAGTAGATATGATCAACATAGAGATGTTCACCATTGATGACTACCCCATCTCACATGATGATCGTACATGGGTTAGTTGATTTGGATCATTTATCACGTAGATAACCCGAGGGATGTCAATTTAAGTGGGGGTTCGTTAGTAATTTGATTAATTGAACATAATTTATCATGAACTTAGTCTTGATAGTATTTCCCTGTCTATGTTGTAGATCAATGGCCTGTGCTACCGTTCCGTTGAATTTTAATGTGTTCATAGAGAAAGCTAAGTTGAAAAATGATGGTAGCAACTACACGGACTAAGTCTGTAACTTGAGGATTATCCTCATTGCTGCACAGACGAATTATGTCCTTGATGCACCGCTAGGTGACACACCTGCTGCAGGAGCTGAAGCAGATTTTATGAACGTCTGGCAAGCTCGATCTAATGACTACTCTATATTTCAGTGTGCCATGCTTTACAGCTTTGTGCCGGGCCATGAAAACGTTTTGAACGCCACGGAGCATATGAGACGTTCCAAGATCTAAAAATGATATTTCAGACTCATGCCCATGTCGACAGGTATGAGACCTCTAACAAGTACTTTGTGTAAGTGCATCTAGTGCATGCTAGTTAGTTTTGGACTATGGACAACAAACTTGGTTGAGGGACTAACGTGTTTGTGAGAATTGCAGGATAACACAGGTAATAGTCCCTCACTGATTCGGTTTACCTTCCAGAGATGACCCCTAAAATTTTGTAGAGACATTGAAGACAGTGGTAGCTCGTGAAGACATTCACATGAAGATAATGACCTACGACGACATTCACTGAAGACTATGGAATGCGAAGACATAGTTTCTTTCGTAGTTCTTTTTATTCTTTCTTGAGTCATAGGAACCACCATACTGTTAAGTGGGGTCCAACTAAACATAATCTGATGAATGAAGTGATGCTCAACCAAAACACCTATGTCTTCGAGCGAAGTCAAATTAGAGAAAATCTCATCCAGAGCTGGATAAGTCAGCTTTACTTGGAGCTCAAGCAAAGTTGCCGGGTGTGTTTATAATCTGACCGTTGGACACGTGTCAGTTCCTTAGTGACCAAGTGTCATTTCGGACATATCATGTTGGGTTGCCTCATGGCTACAAATAGCCCACCCCCTATACCATAAATTGGTGGCTGCTCACAGTTAGTGCACGACATTTGTCATTTGAGGGCAACCCACCTCCGAAGCCTGTGAGAGAAAAGATCCTTGCGAGGACAAAGCCCAAAACACCCAGAGCCGAAGAGTGTTAGGCATCATTGAAGCCCTTCTGTCTGTGTGACCTGAAGACTTTTTACACTTGAGGATTGTGCATCCTCCAGCCGGTTAGGCGTCGCGTTCTGAGCATCCAAGAGTGATTGTAGATCGCCGGTGAACGAAGTCTGTGAAGGTTCGAAAGTCTACCTTGAAGACTTACCAGAATGATTGGGCGAGGACTAGGTGTCCTTAGCTCAAGGGGAATAAGGTGAAGACACGGTCTTCAAAGTTCAATCTCAGCCTCCCTAACCAGATGTACAGTTGTGACAACAACTGGAACTGGTCTACCAAATCCCCTGCGTCTCCAAACTACTAGTTCTATCTTCCATCTCATTTACATTCCAGTCTGTCTTCGTGATGTCACTGCTTGTTTGTTTGATCAGTTTGACTTCACTGTATGAAGATTGTTCCCTGTTGAGCTTCGTTTATATCTTCCATCTCGATCTGTGTTACCTTGATATCAATAGTCTTTGTGTTATCTTCATGATGCTTACTTGACTACTATGTGCCTGGAAACATTTATCATCCGCTGCTAATCATATAGGTTTATTTCATCTGTTTGTCTTCAAAAGAAATCGTGTTTTGAAGACTTTCATAAAAAATCGACTATTCACCCCCCCTCTAGTTGATAACTTGCACTTTCAATTGGTATCAGAGCAAGGTGCTCCCTTGTTCTGTGTGATTCGGCTTAACCACCTAGAGTTTTAGTTATGTCGACAATAGGGATAATCAAAGTCTCTGCTGCATGTCTGGTCTTCGATGGGACTGATTACCCCTATTGGAAGAATAAGATGCGCATGCATCTTGAAGCTATCAACAATGACCTCTGGTATGTCGTCAAGACTGGTGTTCCCAAGGCTGGTGAAGGCATCACCCCAGCCGACGTCAAAGAAATTTGCTCAACTGGACTAAATCGCGACGAACATCATCTATGGTCATCTAACCAAAGGATAGTATGGACGTTTGAGTGCCCTACAGTCAGCGAAGCAAGTGTGGGACTGGCTATCCACGGTCAATGAAGGCATCTCGACACAGAGAGACTAAAAAATTGACGTTCTTCGCAATCTGTTCAATCGCTTCAAGAGAAATGACAATGACAATGTCCAGCTTATATTCGATCGCCTCACTGATATCACCAATGAGCTTCATGCTCTTGGCGCCACTGAAACCACCAAGCATGAAGTTGTGAAGAAGCTATTGAGATTGCTTGGAAGTTCGTTTGACACCTTGGAATTGATGATCCAAGAACGTCCTGACTTCAAACGTCTTGATCCATCTGTTATACTTGAGAGGCTCAACACACATGAGTTCCAGCTATCTGAGAAGAGGGATATTTATGGCCCCAACTATGGTCGATCCAAAGCCTTGAAGGCAAAAGCTATGTCCTCATCTGAAGAAGACTCTGACAGCTGCTCTGATGATCCTTAAGACATTGGCAGAGAACTAGCTCTGCTTGTGAATAAGTTTCAAAGGTTCTCAAGGAAGAAAAACTTCGGAAAGTCTTCAAGATCCAGCTCAAGAAACGATAAGGCTTCCTATCGTGATTACAAGAAGAGAACATGCCACAAGTGCAAAAAGCCTGGCCACTACATATCTGAGCGCCCATAGTGGGTAAATGAATCCAAGAAAAAGAAGAAGAGCAAGGAATATGACTCTGACGACAAAAAGAAGAGGAAATCCACAAAGTCTTCTTCCAAGTCTTCGTCAAAGTCTTCATCTTACAAGAAGAGCTCATCTGGCAAGGCTCGTGCATTCATTGGGAAGGAAATGGATTCAGAGGAGGAGTCTGCTTCTGAGGAGGCAGAGGTGGAATCTGATTTTGGCGTAGCTAGCCTAGCTCTAGCCTCGACATTTGTCGCCAAGTCCATCTTCAACACTAACGATAATGGTAACTCCATCGGCGCCAAAGCAAATGATGAGGATGACTCTTCACCTACCTACTGCTTCATGGCACGCGGTGCAAAGGTAAACTCACGTGATGCCTACTTTCAGACCACCAGTGAAGATGACTTTGAATGTGAATCCAAACCCACCTATAAAACTCTTGCTACAATTGCAACTGAACAACAAAATGCTATGGAACATATTCAAAAGTTGCTAGATAAGAGTGATGATCTGTTGGACGCGGAAATGAATCGAACTCAGCCCTTAATTGAAGACATAAACAATCTTCACGTAAGGTATACTAAACTTGAAAGTCATCATGAAACTCTCCCAGCTACTTATGAGAAGCTTTCCTATGATTATCTTCAAAGGAAGCAAGACCTTGAGAAACTTAGAGCATCTCATGATGATCTTCAAAAGTAGAACGATTCACTAGTCGCCCAACAGATTAGTTCCACTCAGGAAGACTTTGTGCCACCTTGTCTAAAATGTCTTAAGCGTGAGAATGATGTTTCTGTTGCTGAATGCTCTACTGCTTCAAAAATTGAAATATCTTTAACTGTTGATGTGGTAACTAACCCCTCTACTGACGAAACTAGTGCTATTGCTGATGAGAATGCTAGGTTGAAGACATTGCTTGAAATAGGCGTGTACAAAAGCCTCAAAGGGCATTAGACACTATGCGATGTCCTCAAGAAACAAATTCTGAACCGAAACCCTAGGAAAGAGGGTGTTGGGTTCGAAAGGAAAATGAATGTTGATGGTTTTACTGGAAGCCTGAGTAGTATCCCAAAACCACATGGGCTGCTTTAAAGGGTCCGTCAGTAGATCCATCTACTTTATATGGCTTCACTTGTGCTAACCCTATTGCCATTGACGAGTCATTTAACTCAAACTATAAACTATTCAGGGATCAGAATGGCAAAGTGTTTGCCAGGTTCATTGGAACTAACTGCAGGACTGGATCACCTATGATGAAGATCTAGGTCCCGAGAAGTCTTATCGAAAAGCTTCACGTGAATGTCATCATGACACCACCAGGAAAGAAGATCAACCCCAGACCAAAAGCTTCATATGGTCCAAAGACTTCATACAGACAAAGGACCACAATGGGTCACTCTAACGCAAATGCTTTGCAAGGAGAATATCATCGGACTCATGAATATGAGCATGTTTCATCTAACCACTTTGTTCATAATACAAAGAACTTCTCTGCATATTCATATGGGTACTATTCCTCTGCTACCAAGCTATTTGCTCGGCTTCCTAAGCCAAAATTCTCGGATGCTTCACTTAGACTTATTGCTTCTAAGCCACCCCTAAAGATGTGGGTGGTTAAGAAAAATTAACTTCTCTTGCAGGGAAGGGTCTCCTGCCAAAAATTATCTTCTGACGCCAATGCAGGGGACCTTAAACATCTTGTGGGATGCAAGGTCAAATGTCCAAATGGTCTAACCATGTATTTCGTTCCATGGTTTCTTGACAAGCTTCATATCTTGCCTAACAAGGACCTAAACTTCAATAACCCGCTTGTTCGTCAAATGTTTGTGCTTCACAATTGTAATGCCCAGGATGGAGTTATACCTCCTACGTGTCGAGGCACGACTTAAAGGCATAAATCCATCCTAGAATGATCTCAAGTTTGGTATCTTTGCACGACTCATGTAAAAGAGGGATTAAATTGCAAAAGGAGATAGTTGGCTTACACTCGCCACTTCACGCAATACAATACATAAGCAATACATCATTCAGAACATCACAACCCGACTACGGGTGAAGAACCAAAAGAAAGATACCAAACAACATAAAGCCACAGGTCAGGATCGAATCCTAGTAGAAACCACTACTGAACATCGAAACGTCACAAACAAAAGGCCACACTCTTCATCGAGCTCCCGATGAAGTACTTGAACCAGCTCCTGCATCAAACTCGGCTGAACCTGCATCTGGTGTGGTGAAGTAACTGTGAGCCACAGAGGACTCAGCAATCCCGTTCCCGGGTAACAAGACTATTTAAGCCTTGGGTGAGGACAAGGCTGAAGAAAAGAATATGAGGTGAAGGATAAAAACAAGAGTCTGCAGCAGCAACTAGCACTAACTTACGCAAAAGAGAGCGAGAAGAGAAGTGCATCGGTCGAAAGATGATCACGAAGTGATCCTAGCTAAAGCCGGTGAAACATAACCCCACCGTGTTCAACTCCCGAATCCCTATTCGGAAATTGACAGTCACGGTACACACGCTGGTAGTGTATTAGTATCATTGTGTCAAGTTATCTACAACCGGAATTAACAAGCTCCCATCTGCCACATAACCGCGGGCACGGCTTTCGAAAGTTCAAACCCTGCAGGGGTGTTCCAACTTGGCCCATCACAAGCCCACGATCCGCGGAGTCGCAACTCCATAGTTGGGAAGACCCGAGTATTCTCGGAATCCCGTGCTCGAGTTAAACCGAACTAAGGTAAGGCTAATCCAGCAAATCCTCCCGGCGTGCCGACACCCTGATAGTAGCCGCGCGTATCTAGTCTCAGGCCACGACCGGATGAGCACAGCGTACAGTGGCCGAAACCCAAGTTGCCAAGGGGGGCCCCGCACACGACTCTAGTTTGGACCAACACTCAAGTCGAGCACTGGCCCAGGGGGGTGGAATTAAGATGAAAGGGGTAGCTAGTCCCATTCAAGTTTTATTAGTTTGTTATTAGGCGAATAGTACCAATGTTGGGACTTGCTGGAAAAGACTTAGCACTTAGCGGTTTATCAAGGGGGTCCCATACACCCCAACCGTGTTAGGAACGCAAAATCAAGGAACATAATACCGGCTTATACAGATCCTAACGGCATGAGTGGAACAAAACACCAAGCAAAAGGCTTAGCCTTCCACCCTTGCCAATATATAGGTGATTTCATTTAAGCATTTATATAGTGTGATATAACCCAACCAAACTTCAACATGAAGCAAGCATCTTCACTTCACCTGCAACTAGCAACGCTATAAGAAGGGCTGAGCGAAGCGTACTTAGCCAAGCAACGGTTTGCATAGGTAGGGTGGTTAAACATGGCAATTGGTTACAAGTAGGAGGCTGACAAGAAGAACATGGGCATCGAGGCAAAACTAAAGATCGAGACTACTAGCAATAGGCAAAGATAGTAATGGTATCCGGGTTCGGTCATCTTGCCTGGGATTCCACAAGGGAGAAGAACGGGTCCAAGAAGTAGACGGAGCAACACAGACGAGAGAAACCTCACAACTCCGGAACGGAACCGAAGCTATCAAGAGAAGCAAACCGGAAAGAAACAAACAACACGGTAAACACACAAACATAAACATGGCATACGATGCACAAGCAAGCATGATGCATGTCCGGTTTAAATATGCAAGGCATGGCAAAGTGCACAAACAACACTACAAGTTAAGTGGAGATCAATATGCAACGAGTTGCATATTTGACGAAACACCACAATAATTATTTAGTTGACTCTTGTTATTTACTAGACAAGGTTAAATGTTTTTAACATGGCAAGAGGTGAAGCATAATAAAACTACACTATTAAAGCATTTTAAATGAGGCCGGAAAACAACAACAACATATCCGGAAAAACCCCATGAGCATGTTTATTAATTATAAAGCAACAACAATTAACATATATAATGTTGTTAAAATGATGCGGATGACATGATCAAGTTTATGCAATTTTTATTAAAAGGTTGACTTAAAGGAGATATGAAGCATTTGTCACCGTGGTGGAACGAAAGGGTGCCACGGCAACGATCCGAAAATGAAGCATGGCAACAAATCGGTACCGGTAACTCGGGAGAGACCGGTGCAAAACAAAAGGTGGAGTGAACGAGTTGGACAAGATGATGGGGTGATCCCGTTGCCGGGTTCCCACGGGTCGGCGACGAGGCAACCGAGGAACATGTCAAAAGGTCGGAACGGCACGGAGCACACAAGGGTAACAACTCAAACAATCACAACATCTCACGGGCACGTCTCGGGTTATACCTTCGGGACAAAAGTTTCGGGGCGGAATCGAGTTCGTAGTGGAAGTAGTCGTTCTCGGGGTGTAGTGGAAGTAGTGGTACACGTTCGTAGAGGAACTTGAGGGTCTCGGCGATGGTAGTTGAAGTAGTGGTACTCGGCGACGGTAGATGTACTCGGGGCGACGGTAGACGTTCACGTAGGCGTTTCCGTTTCCGAAGAGGTACTTGTCGCGTCGGCGTTCGTAGTGGTACTTGGGGGTTCCCGTTCGTAGAGGTACATGCCATCGGAGGGGTACTCGTTGAAGACGTTCCGTAGGGGTACACGGGCGACGGTAGGGGTACTTGGTGTCTCCGAGTAGTCGTTCATGTAGTTGTTCTCGAGCTCGTAGTCGTTCGGTCATCGTTAAGTAGTTGTACTCGGGTCCGACCTAGTGGTTCTTGGCGCTCCTGGCACTTGATAACAAAACAGCAACAAACAACAAAACAAAACACAAAAAAAAGGGGAAAAGGCTACAGGTTGCTCGGGACAACGCCGAACTGGAAAAAAAAGGACAGGGCCTCCTCGAGGGACTGAGGAACACGGCGGCGACCTGGCGCCAGAGGAAGGACGTCGGGGCGCCGGGCTGCTGGACGGAGAAGGAAAGGGGCCCTCGGGCGCTGCGGACGGCACCACTCGGCGACGAAGGACGGGCGGCCGCGGCGCTGCTCGGGACGTGCACGAGGCCTGGAGCTGCTGCCGCTCTCAAGCTGGAGGGAGGTCGCGGTCGCGGGGCCAGAGGCGAGGCTCCCCGGCTCGGGCGCGAAGAAGGAGCCCGTTCGAGGCCTGCTCGGGGGCCTGGAGGTGAGGATGGCCGGACCGGAGGAACGGCGACGGCGAGGCGGAGGTGAGGCCGCGGAGGAGATCCCGCGGCGTCCGGCGGCTTCTGGAGAAGAGGCGCGGCGGTCCGCTGCTCGGAGGACGCCGACGAGGGGCGCAGCGGCGGCTCCCTGGCCGGTCGGGCCTCCTTCTGGCGATGGCGCTGACTGGCCTCGAGCTGGAGGACGCCTACGAGGGGGGAAGCCGCGGGCGGGTCGGCTGGCTTGGCTGCCGCTCGCGGAAGGAAAGGGCTGCTGGGGCGCGGGGTCGAGGGGTTCGGGCACGAGCGAGCGGGGACTGAGAGAGAGGAGATCGAAGCGAGGGAGAGGGAGACAAGTGCGGCGGCTGAGGGAACGAGAGGGAGTGCGATGGGGAGGATCGAGCTGCGCCTAGGGTTAGGAAGGGGGTTTGGGCCAAGGGAATGGGCCTGAAGGCCGGCGACCTGGGCCAGAAGGGTGGCTGCGGCTGGAGAGAGGGAAAGGAGGAGGCTGTGGCCTGAGCCCTCTTCCTTTTAACTGTTTTTTTTAGCAGAAAAAAAAGAGAGATAAAGAGAAAGAGGAGGACGGTTAGGGAAAGATAACACAAGGACTATTTTTCTCGGGCATCATAAAATGAGCAAAGTCCGAGAAAAATAAGAAAGGCATGAACGGAAGAATAATTCAAACATATTGAATTTAATTCAAATAGGTTTGAACTAAGACGAGATTATTGAAGTGTCCAAAAATGTTCGAATTATTGGAGGAACCTCGAAACAACGGAAAAGAATTATTGGCAAGATTTAGAAGGTGAAACTCGAAGTGAAAAAGACATGGGGAAAAATATGCAAGTGTGTTACGGTGATTCCGAAGCAATGGAATATTTATTAATATAGCTCCCTAAAATAATGAGAGACTTTTATATGTTATAAAGAGAAGTCACCTTCCCTCGATTTAAATGGACCGAAGGTCCACACGATTTATTTAGGTTGAGATGCAAAATAAAATATGACATGATGACATGATGACATGATGCAATGCGAAAATAAAAACACAAGCACAAAAGGAACACACGGGCAGCCCGGAACATCTGGAATCTTCGGGAAGCTTCTGGAATCTTCTGGGACGTCGGTCTCGGGCGTCACAACTCTCCCACACTAACAGAGGATCTCGACCCGAGATCCTAGAGATATCACCGGGTAAAAACGGAAGGGGAAGAGGTAAAACAAAGTTGCTTCTTTGACAGACAAGTGAAACCAAAGAACCTTGAGAGGTTGAACAAGTTGAAAGAAGAATACAACGGAGATGAACGAAGATGAAAACTCCGTTAGAAAAGAGTAACAAGGAGCATTATGAGGACCTTGTAGGTTGAAAGACACGAAACAAGAGCTAACGAACCAAAAGAATATGAAACCGCAATGGTATAGCCAAGGAATAAGAATGACGGAATTCGGGCAGCACTCCGTCTGAAAATGGAAGGAATTGAACAAAAACTTGAGAAGATGGATGATACTTGATGAAAAGAACAACATATTGCCTCCGAAACAATTAAAAGAATGGCACCAAGTTAAGAAGGGTTCAGACAGCACTCCGGTTAAAAGATAGGCAAAACTTGATAAAAGACGAAGCTGAATGAAGAATACAACACTCCGGTTAAATAGACAAGCAAGGGAGAATATGATCTTGATAAAAACGAGATGATGGTCAAAGAGAGCAATATCACGAAACCTCCGGAATGAAAGAATAGAATATAGATCAACGAAAGAAATGAACGGAGAAGAAAAGACAACTTCTCCGGCAAAAGAATTGAAAGAGCATCCTTACGAAGAAGGGTTGAACGGAGTTGAAGGAAAATAAACAACGGAAAGGAATAAGCTTCATGTGGGCTTATGGAAAACATCTCAAAATTATGAGGTGACAACCGGCCACTGACAAAACATTAATTGGATTGAGATCAACAAGGAGATGAAAACTTAATTCACCGGAATGATAAATGAAGAACTTGGGTCATTATAAGCACCATAATTAGCAACAATCCTTAGGGAAAGCTTTTAGGTGAAATACAACCCAAGATAACTCCAATGAATAAATTGAAGGGTTGAAAAGATCTTCTGAACCAAGAAAAAAAATGATGGGTTTTAAATATCTCATTCTTGATAACTCGTGAATCATAAAACATGAAGGAATTGTCAAGAATGACATAACACCATCTGCAAAGATAAGGTAGAAAGGATTGCACTTCAAAATGTAAGAAGTAGAATTATTTGAGCTCCTCCAACAAGAATCTTGATGAAGACTTCGAGGATGAATTAAATGATGATGAACCACCATGAATAACTCCGGTAAAGAAAGCATGAGAAGTGAAAGATGAAAAGAATAAGATTCAAGGCCTGCGATGAATTAGATTGAGCTTGGAAATGATATAATAGAAATAACTTGGAACTCCGGAAAACAAGATGAACAACTTAGAACCAAGGGTATGATATGATGAACAAGCTCCAGACAAAAGACTTAAATCACCTTGAAGGAATAAGAATAAGAATTATGTTATGCCTCTCCTTCACCAATTTAAATTGATGACAACCAAAGGATTTGGCATACTACTTATTCTCGTTGGAAAGGATTAAAGAGAGATCTAGCACAAGCTCGGATTCAACGAACCACCGGTAGGATTATGAAAAGAACAAATGAATTAAAACGATAACAACGGAAAGCTAAACTTGAATGAACCACCGTAAGAATTAAGAGACGAACGAAGAGACATCAATGAAGAATATTTGGAGGACGAAGTTGAAAAC
>LR738712.1:238100638-238162153 GCA_902687465.1 Secale cereale
AACTTCATATCGAGCATCCGTTGGAAGAATGCCTAGAACTACTAGATAAACCCACCTATAGATTTCCGAAAGTTTCCAGTTATGCAATCAGGTGTTGGGGATACACGGGAAGCACCGCGCAATCAACTCTAAACCTACATCCAGGTGTATCCATCCTTCAACACATAACCAGTCTTTCTCGGAAACTGTTTACCTCGGACCTTCGAAAAGCATCCACTATAACAAGCTATGGCAATACTCTCGAACTACCTCCCCAGTACTGGGTGATGTCGGGGTTATCTTGCCACTGGCCGTATAGGAGAGATTTTCGATGTCGGCCGTCTTAAGTATTTAGTACTACCGCGATATGCTTGTTACAATGATACCCCGAAGCTCAACTCCTCGGTAACAGGAGGCATCGGGAACAATATCCTTGTCACAAGAACATCGAAACAATCCCAGAATACTCGCGGGATCCTAAAAAAAAAATTTGGTGCAATTTTTGAAAGTAGAAGAGAAAAGAGTAATCGTCAGGAGTCCTCACCAGAGAGAAAGGGGATGAGAAGCAAAGAAATCCTACTCTCCGATATATATAGGACTCAAAATATTTTCAGTGTGTGCCTAGACTCAACCGTCAACGATTCGATCAATCAGTGGGGGCTTCTAGGTCGGAGAAGGCTCTGAATACCAACTTGTAATGCCCAGGATGGAGTTATACCTCCTACGTGTCGAGGCACGACTTAAAGGCATAAATCCATCCTAGAATGATCTCAAGTTTGGTATCTTTGCACGACTCATGTAAAAGAGGGATTAAATTGCAAAAGGAGATAGTTGGCTTACACTCGCCACTTCACGCAATACAATACATAAGCAATACATCATTCAGAACATCACAACCCGACTACGGGTGAAGAACCAAAAGAAAGATACCAAACAACATAAAGCCACAGGTCAGGATTGAATCCTAGTAGAAACCACTACTGAACATCGAAACGTCACAAACAAAAGGCCACACTCTTCATCGAGCTCCCGATGAAGTACTTGAACCAGCTCCTGCATCAAACTCGGCTGAACCTGCATCTGGTGTGGTGAAGTAACTGTGAGCTACAGAGGACTCAGCAATCCCGTTCCCGGGTAACAAGACTATTTAAGCCTTGGGTGAGGACAAGGCTGAAGAAAAGAATATGAGGTGAAGGATAAAAACAAGAGTCTGCAGCAGCAACTAGCACTAACTTACGCAAAAGAGAGCGAGAAGAGAAGTGCATCGGTCGAAAGATGATCATGAAGTGATCCTAGCTAAAGCCGGTCAAATATAACCCCACCGTGTTCAACTCCCGAATCCCTATTCGGAAATTGACAGTCACGGTACACACGCTGGTAGTGTATTAGTATCATTGTGTCAAGTTATCTACAACCGGAATTAACAAGCTCCCATCTGCCACATAACCGCGGGCACGGCTTTCGAAAGTTCAAACCCTGCAGGGGTGTTCCAACTTGGCCCATCACAAGCCCACGATCCGCGGAGTCGCAACTCCATAGTTGGGAAGACCCGAGTATTCTCGGAATCCCGTGCTCGAGTTAAACCGAACTAAGGTAAGGCTAATCCAGCAAATCCTCCCGGCGTGCCGACACCCTGATAGTAGCCGCGCGTATCTAGTCTCAGGCCACGACCGGATGAGCACAGCGTACAGTGGCCGAAACCCAAGTTGCCAAGGGGGGCCCCGCACATGACTCTAGTTTGGACCAACACTCAAGTCGAGCACTGGCCCAGGGGGGTGGAATTAAGATGAAAGGGGTAGCTAGTCCCATTCAAGTTTTATTAGTTTGTTATTAGGCGAATAGTACCAATGTTGGGACTTGCTGGAAAAGACTTAGCACTTAGCGGTTTATCAAGGGGGTCCCATACACCCCAACCGTGTTAGGAACGCAAAATCAAGGAACATAATACCGGCTTATACGGATCCTAACGGCATGAGTGGAACAAAACACCAAGCAAAAGGCTTAGCCTTCCACCCTTGCCAATATATAGGTGATTTCATTTAAGCATTTATATAGTGTGATATAACCCAACCAAACTTCAACATGAAGCAAGCATCTTCACTTCACCTGCAACTAGCAACGCTATAAGAAGGGCTGAGCGAAGCGTACTTAGCCAAGCAACGGTTTGCATAGGTAGGGTGGTTAAACATGGCAATTGGTTACAAGTAGGAGGCTGACAAGAAGAACATGGGCATCGAGGCAAAACTAAAGATCGAGACTACTAGCAATAGGCAAAGATAGTAATGGTATCCGGGTTCGGTCATCTTGCCTGGGATTCCACAAGGGAGAAGAACGGGTCCAAGAAGTAGACGGAGCAACACAGACGAGAGAAACCTCACAACTCCGGAACGGAACCGAAGCTATCAAGAGAAGCAAACCGGAAAGAAACTAACAACACGGTAAACACACAAACATAAACATGGCATACGATGCACAAGCAAGCATGATGCATGTCCGGTTTAAATATGCAAGGCATGGCAAAGTGCACAAACAACACTACAAGTTAAGTGGAGATCAATATGCAACGAGTTGCATATTTGACGAAACACCACAATAATTATTTAGTTGACTCTTGTTATTTACTAGACAAGGTTAAATGTTTTTAACATGGCAAGAGGTGAAGCATAATAAAACTACACTATTAAAGCATTTTAAATGAGGCCGGAAAACAACAACAACATATCCGGAAAAACCCCATGAGCATGTTTATTAATTATAAAGCAACAACAATTAACATATATAATGTTGTTAAAATGATGCGGATGACATGATCAAGTTTATGCAATTTTTATTAAAAGGTTGACTTAAAGGAGATATGAAGCATTTGTCACCGTGGTGGAACGAAAGGGTGCCACGGCAACGATCCGAAAATGAAGCATGGCAACAAATCGGTACCGGTAACTCGGGAGAGACCGGTGCAAAACAAAAGGTGGAGTGAACGAGTTGAACAAGATGATGTGGTGATCCCGTTGCCGGGTTCCCACGGGTCGGCGACGAGGCAACCGAGGAACATGTCAAAAGGTCGGAACGGCACGGAGCACACAAGGGTAACAACTCAAACAATCACAACATCTCACGGGCACGTCTCGGGTTATACCTTCGGGACAAAAGTTTCGGGGCGGAATCGAGTTCGTAGTGGAAGTAGTCGTTCTCGGGGTGTAGTGGAAGTAGTGGTACACGTTCGTAGAGGAACTTGAGGGTCTCGGCGACGGTAGTTGAAGTAGTGGTACTCGGCGACGGTAGATGTACTCGGGGCGACGGTAGACGTTCACGTAGGCGTTTCCGTTTCCGAAGAGGTACTTGTCGCGTCGGCGTTCGTAGTGGTACTTGGGGGTTCCCGTTCGTAGAGGTACACGCCATCGGAGGGGTACTCGTTGAAGACGTTCCGTAGGGGTACACGGGCGACGGTAGGGGTACTTGGTGTCTCCGAGTAGTCGTTCATGTAGTTGTTCTCGAGCTCGTAGTCGTTCGGTCATCGTTAAGTAGTTGTACTCGGGTCCGACCTAGTGGTTCTTGGCGCTCCTGGCACTTGATAACAAAACAGCAACAAACAACAAAACAAAACACAAAAAAAAGGGGAAAAGGCTACAGGTTGCTCGGGACAACGCCGAACTGGAAAAAAAGGACAGGGCCTCCTCGAGGGACTGAGGAACACGGCGGCGACCTAGCGCCAGAGGAAGGACGTCGGGGCGCCGGGCTGCTGGACGGAGAAGGAAAGGGGCCCTCGCGCGCTGCGGACGGCACCACTCGGCGACGAAGGACGGGCGGCCGCGGCGCTGCTCGGGACGTGCACGAGGCCTGGAGCTGCTGCCGCTCTCAAGCTGGAGGGAGGTCGCGGTCGCGGGGCCAGAGGCGAGGCTCCCCGGCTCGGGCGCGAAGAAGGAGCCCGTTCGAGGCCTGCTCGGGGGCCTGGAGGTGAGGATGGCCGGACCGGAGGAACGGCGACGGCGAGGCGGAGGTGAGGCCGCGGAGGAGATCCCGCGGCGTCCGGCGGCTTCTGGAGAAGAGGCGCGGCGGTCCGCTGCTCGGAGGACGCCGACGAGGGGCGCAGCGGCGGCTCCCTGGCCGGTCGGGCCTCCTTCTGGCGATGGCGCTGACTGGCCTCGAGCTGGAGGACGCCTACGAGGGGGGAAGCAGCGGGCGGGTCGGCTGGCTTGGCTGCCGCTCGCGGAAGGAAAGGGCTGCTGGGGCGCGGGGTCGAGGGGTTCGGGCACGAGCGAGCGGGGACTGAGAGAGAGGAGATCGAAGCGAGGGAGAGGGAGACAAGTGCGGCGGCTGAGGGAACGAGAGGGAGTGCGATGGGGAGGATCGAGCTGCGCCTAGGGTTAGGAAGGGGGTTTGGGCCAAGGGAATGGGCCTGAAGGCCGGCGACCTGGGCCAGAAGGGTGGCTGCGGCTGGAGAGAGGGAAAGGAGGAGGCTGTGGCCTGAGCCCTCTTCCTTTTAACTGTTTTTTTAGCAGAAAAAAAAAGAGAGATAAAGAGAAAGAGGAGGACGGTTAGGGAAAGATAACACAAGGACTATTTTTCTCGGGCATCATAAAATGAGCAAAGTCCGAGAAAAATAAGAAAGGCATGAACGGAAGAATAATTCAAACATATTGAATTTAATTCAAATAGGTTTGAACTAAGACGAGATTATTGAAGTGTCCAAAAATGTTCGAATTATTGGAGGAACCTCGAAACAACGGAAAAGAATTATTGGCAAGATTTAGAAGGTGAAACTCGAAGTGAAAAAGACATGGGAAAAAATATGCAAGTGTGTTACGGTGATTCCGAAGCAATGGAATATTTATTAATATAGCTCCCTAAAATAATGAGAGACTTTTATATGTTATAAAGAGAAGTCACCTTCCCTCGATTTAAATGGACCGAAGGTCCACACGATTTATTTAGGTTGAGATGCAAAATAAAATATGACATGATGACATGATGACATGATGCAATGCGAAAATAAAAACACAAGCACAAAAGGAACACACGGGCAGCCCGGAACATCTGGAATCTTCGGGAAGCTTCTGGAATCTTCTGGGACGTCGGTCTCGGGCGTCACAACAATGCTCTTTGTGAAGACTATGTTGCTAACTGATGTGTAGGGTACTGCTTCGGAAGCCACTGAATGGATAATTGATAGTGGATGTACACCCCACATGACTGGTGATCGACGTCTTCTCATGGACTCAACTCTACATCCTTCTCCCAAAAGTCACATCACATTTGCAGACACTGGTAAAAGCAAGGTACTGGGACTTGGCAGAGTTGCTATCTCAAAGGATCAACACATGGACAAAGTAATGCTTGTTGAATCTCTTGCATACAACTTATTGTCAGTCTCCATACTATGTGATCAAAACATGATTCTGATATTTGGAAAATATCGTTGCCTTGTGCTTATGGAATCTAACAAATCTCTAGTCTTCAAAGGACATCGAAAAGGTGATCTGTATATGGTAGATTTCTCTGCAGGGCCACAGCTCGCCGTTTGTCTTCTTGCAAAAGCATTGGAATGCTGGCTTTGGCATCGAAGACTAGGTCATGCAGGCATGAGGAACCTACGCACTCTCGTCAAGAAGAAACACGTCACAGGCATCGAGGGCGTCAAGTTCAAGAAAAATCATCTGTGTGGTGCTTGTGAAGCTGGAAAGATGACTAGGGCCAAGCATCCCTCGAAGACAATCATGACTACATCTCGTCCCTTGGAGCTGCTTCACATGGACTTATTTGGCCCTACTCACTACTCTACTCTCATAACCACTGTTAGCTTATATTGTTTCGTGATCATTGATGACTACTCTAGATACACTTGGGGTGCATATAATCCTCTATAAGACTGAAGTGCAGGATGTCTTCCGACACTTCGCAAATCGAGCCATGAACAACTATGTCATGAAGATCAAGCACATCAGAAGTAGTGACAATGGAAGAGAGTTCAAGAATACTGGGCTCAACACCTATCTTGATACATTGGGCATCACGCATGAGTTCTCTGCTCCATACACACCTCAACAAAATGGCGTCATTGAGAGCAAGAACCGGACTCTCATTGAGATGGCACGCACTATGCTTGATGAATACAAGACACCAAGAAGGTTCTGGCCTGAAGCCATTGATACTGCATGTCACATCATCAACAGAGTTTATCTTCAGAAGTTCTTCAAGAAAACATCATATGAACTTCTGACTGGTAAGAAGCCAAACGTCAGTTATTTCAATTTCTTTGGTGCTAAGCGCTGGATCAAGGATCCGCATCACACTTCCAAATTTGTACTGAAAGCACATGAAGGTTTTATACTAATATGGTGGCACATAGAGGCTAGAGAAGATTCATAACAGAAGATCATCGAGGGAGTCCTGGATCGGGGGTCCTCATGTGGCCGAACCAACTCCTGGTGGGCCGGACTGGTGGGCCATGAAGATTATTATAGAAGATCATCTCTCGTATCCGGATAGGACTCCTGGATTCTTGTAATGGCAAGTTTTAAGCTCGGGTGTAGATTTTCCTCCTCTGCAAGATGATATGTACAAACCCTAGGCATCTCCGATGTGTATATAAACCAGAGGGTTTAGTCCATAGAGGCTAGAGAAGATTCATAATATCCTCATAGGCTAGACCTGGGGTTTAGCCATTACGATGTCGAGGTAGATCAACTCTTGTACACATATTCAGTCATACTAATATAGCAGGAAGTAGGGTTTTACCTCGATCGAGAGGGCCTGAACCTGGGTAAACATCGTGTCCCCTGCCTCCTGTTACCATCGATCCTCAGACGCATAGTTCGGGACCCCCTATCCGAGATCCACCGGTTTTGACACTGACATTGGTGCTTTCATTGAGAGTTCCACTATGTCGTCGATGAAAGGACTGATCGATCACGTCGTCAACTACAATGATGACGTCGAGGGAATTTTCCCTCCCGTCCAACTTTTCGTGCTTGGTGGCTTCGTGCTTCGTGCCAACACTGAAGGCCACCTTGAGCAGATCGAGAGCTACACCCCTGGCCATCATGTCAGATTCGGTAGCTTGAACTAAGTTGCTGGTATCCATGGAGACTTGATCTTCACCGGATTCGAGCCAGCGGCAACCCCTCTCTGCCACCACGATGATCATGACTTAACTCTGTCATCGGATCAGGAAATAGCACCTACAACAGTTCTGGCCCTAGATCCAGAACAAGTTGCCTCACCCAAAGATGGGAAGCTCAACCCCACCACGGGAGCCGTAGACTCTACGGCGTTGGAGCCGCACACGGACCCAACTGATGGGGTGTGTGTTACCGGAACCCCGGACTCGCCTCCGGTCTCTGATTCCAAACTGCACGTAACTTCACACCTCAAATCCAATCAGGACCCTATCACTGAATTCTGTGCTGCGGATATTTTCCAGCACTCACCACTTGATGACATGTTAAGGTCGTTAACATCTCTCTCCTTGGATGAGAGCACACAGTCGCGCTATATCCGGTTCGAACTGGAGGCTGATGAACAGCCGCACTATACCTAGGGGATGAAGAATTTCGTTCCCCACCCACCACCCACTTAGTAGCCACGGTTGAAGATCTAACCGATCTACTAGACTACGCTTCAGAAGACTTCGACGGGATGGACCTCGAAGCTGAAGCAGATAAAGATCAAAGCCGGCCCATAACAGGGCGGTGGAAAGCAACGTCTTCATACGACGTGTATATGGTGGATACACCCAAAGAGGCGGAAGGCAACGGCGACAACAATCCCGTAGAGGATAAACCCGCCGAAGAACCTTCCAAGCGTCGGCGTCCAAAACACTGAACAAAATCCCATAAAGGAAAAGACAGCAACACCATGACTAATGACGGTGATATTCCGGAACAAGCCGAAGACCCCGTAGATCCAGCAATAGAGCGGGAGGAGCGAGAGGACGGCGAACAGAGTATGAAGCCATAGTCCGATGACAGCGATGCCGAAGACGGTGATTATGAACCGGTCTCCGAAGAAGAGGCTATCCTGGATGACGATGAATATACCGTCCCAGAAGAACCCTCCAAACAAAAACGCTTCCATCGGCGGCTTATAGCCACCGCATGGAGCTTAAAAAGTAGCAGAGACAGCTTCGAGCTGCACAAGACACGCTCAATAATAGATGGAATGTGGTGCTAGACGCCGAACAGAAACATGGCTTTAACGGCCAAACCAAAGGTTATCCCAAGCGCAAACTGCTGCCCGAATTCGACGACGAGGCCGTTGCGCCCGTCCCACCGAAAAATAACACTGCAAATAAGCCAGACCGACCACCTCGCGGACGGGATAGAGTCGCTAGCAATGGGGTAAACAAGCCGCAACCCCATAAATGAAAGGAGGGTGCAGCCCAAGTCCGAAAACATGATCTGCGTGAGGACCTAAACAAAAAAGCTAGCAAGACCGGGTCTATATTCGAACCCATAGACCGAGCTCCCGCACGGGACGGCGGCTATCAAGCCAATCATGCCGGTGACATACCAGTTCGGGGTCAATACTGAACACCACAACCATCGGACATACACCACGATATAGCAAGAAACAGAGGAGCTTCACACCCTCTTTGCTTTACTGATGAGGTGCTGGATCATGATTTCCCAGAAGGGTTTAAACTCGTGAACATCGAAGCGTACGATGGAACAACGAATCCTGCCGTATGGATAGAAGATTTTATTCTTCACATCCACATGGCTCGAGGAGATGATCTCCACGCCATCAAATATTTACCCCTCAAGCTAAAAGGACCAGCTCGACACTGGCTAAACAGTCTCCCAGAAAACTCCATTGGGAGTTGGGAAGAACTTGAGGACGCTTTTCGGACCAATTTTCAAGGGACTTATGTCGGGCCCCCGGACGCTTATGATTTAAGTCCCATCATCCAACAACCCGGGGAGTCAGCCCACAAGCTTTGGAACTAGTTTCTCACTAAGAAGAACTAGATCGTCGACTGTCCGAACGCCGAAGACTTAGCGGCATTCAAGCACAGTATCGGGACGAATGGCTAGCTAGCCATCTTGGAAAGGAAAAGCCGAGGACAATGGTAGCCCTAACTACACTCATGACTCGCTTTTGCGTGGGTGAGGATAGCTAATTAGCTCGTAGCAGCACCAATGACCCTGGAACATCCGAAGTCAGGGATGGCAATGGAAAGCCACGACGTAACAAAAACAAACGTCGAAACAATTCTGGAATCCCAGATGATACACCGGTAAATGCCGGATTCATCGGCTCCAGACCCGGTCAACGGAAGAAGCCATTTAAAGGCAACAAAGACAATCCATCAAGTTTGGACAGGATATTAGACAGGCCCTGCCAAATCCATGCCACCCCAGAAAAACCTGCCAACCACACCAACCATAACTGTTGGGTTTTCAAGCAGGCCGGCAACCTAAATGTCGAACACAAGGGGAAGGAGCCTCAGAGTGAAGACGAGGATGAACCTCGCCAGCCGAATATAGGGGGACAGAAGAAATTTCCACCGGAGGTTAAAACAGTGAACATGATATATGCCACTCATATCCCAAAAAGGGAGCGCAAGCGCGCACTCTGAGACATCTATGCCGTTGAGCCTGTCACCCCAAAATTCAACCTATGGTCAGCCTGTCCGAACACTTTCGATCGCAGGGATCATCCGACTAGTATTCGGCATGGGGGTTCGGCTGCCTTAGTGCTCGACCCAATAATAGATGGATACCATCTAACCTGAGTCCTTATGGACGGCGGCAGTAGTCTCAATCTGATATATCAGGACACTGTCCGCAAGATGGGGATCGACCCATCAAGAATCAAGCCAAGCAGCACGACCTTCAAAGGATTGATACCGGGCGTTGAAGCTCGCTGCACAGGCTCTTTTACGTTGGAGGTTGTATTCGGTTCTCCTGACAACTTTCGAAGCGAAGAACTACTCTTCGACATAGCTCTGTTCTGAAGTGGCTATCACGCTCTACTTGGAAGAACGGCCTTCGCCCGCTTTAATGAAGTCCCGCATTATGCCTACTTAAAGCTCAAGATGCCTGGACCACGTGGCATTATAACGGTCAATGGAAATGTGGAGCGCTCTCTCCGTACGGAGAAGGACACTATGGCCTTAGGAGCCGAAGTCCAATGCAGCCTACTCAAGCCGGATAATCTATCAACAGCAGACACAGCTAAACGTGTCCAGCACACGATTCAGTGCGGCAGCTTAGATGAACCTGAGCAAGATGGACAACTATGCCCCCGTCGACTGCTCCATAAAGTGATAGCATATGTGCCTCGAGTACATAATTATGCCTTAAAAATTCCTTGGGCAACGACCAGGGGCACCTGCATACAGTCCATAGTTCGGCTAGACCCTATTCGAACTTTAAACTTACCTTCTTTGGGTTCATTAAACGAACCAGACTTGTTATGGCCACACCGGATCGATTTATTCTTTTCCAGGTTTACCTTTTTTTCTTCCTTTCTACAGACGGCCATCATACTCACACCTTCAAGGACACATTAGAGATGAGGAAACGGTGCAAACGTGCAGCAGGGACCCGCACTAAAGTTTCTTTTTGGATTAAGACCCTGTGTTAACTTTTTTTCTCTTTCTTGTTATATACCTTCTTGGCATGTAAAATGTCCAAAAAAGGTCATCGGCATTATCTGTAAAGTTTGAGGCTCGCCGTACTATAGAGGGATATTAATAGAAAAATTTTATTCGTATTATGTCCAGAGTTTTATTCACTCACCATGGAATGTTCTTTTCCCGCATCAGATTGCCATATGTGCCATGACAATAAGGGTTTATCACCACGTGCTATAGTCAGCCGTGGTACATATCGATAAGATCGAACACCTATAGGGAGTGTTCGACGTCGTAGATATTTGCATTATATGCATCAGTTCCAATTCATGTCTTGGGTCAATAGTTGGGTTGCTCGGCTCCTGTGCTTACCCCTACTTTCCCGATTGTTCGGCTACAATGTAAAGGGAGAACTACTGAGATAGCACTTCCGGCTAGTCCGGTGAAGTACCTCAGTAGAGAAAGCCGAAAACCAAATGTCATGATAAGCGAGAACATAGTCTGCAATCCGGTGACTTAGTTTTATACTACGATCGATATAGATCTACCCCGTGTTATACGAAGGGTTGGTTTTTCGCCCAGCCAAGTGCAATTGGATACTTCATCCGCACTAGGGGCTAGTACCTAGCCCCACTTGTCAAACTCCTACGACTAAGTTAAAGGAATAACGCCGCATAGTCTTATTGCCTGGTTCGCTCCGCATACACCTCCTATATGGACCAAGATGTTGGTTAAAGAGTGTATTTGCATATGGCCGAACACCCCAGTACTATGTACCTGGGGGCTGGAGCCGACGACTGGAAACTTTCAGATTTAAGATAAACGGTCACACAGGAGGTAAAAAACATTGATATTATAAATAGCGCAAACATTATATATACATCGGATTCATAAGCCTAGTCTTTACATCCGGATACAATCACTCGAAGACAACATCTTTCGAACACTGGCCTTCTACAAGGCGGGCGCCTTCGATGACGTCCTCAAAGTACTTCTCCGGCTTGCGGTGCTCCTTGCGTGCGGGCGGGCCAGCAGTAGCTATATGCATTGCGTTCATCTTCGCCCAGTGCACTCTGACGCGAGCGAAGGCCATCCGAGCACCTTCTATGCAGGCCGAACGCGTTAGTGCATCGACCCGCGGACTCGCCTCGACGAGCCGCTTCACCAATCCGAGGTAGATATTTGGGATTGGCTCAGCGGACCATAGCCGGAATATTAAGTCCTTCATGGCCAAACCCGCCATGTTGTGCAGCTCGACCAGCTGCTTCATCTGGTCGTTGAGGGGAACTGGATGTTGTGGCGCATAGAACTGCGACTAGAACAATTTCTCCGTGTCATTTCCCTCCTGGGCTCGTAAGTATTGAGCGGCATCTGCGCTGCTCCTCGGAAGATCAGCAAAAATGCCTAGAGAACTCCACAATCATGTCAGCCCAATATACTTCCGCCCTCCAAAGATGCTCTGTAAGAGAAATATCTTACCAGATGCTATCTGTCACGCTTGCTTGATTTCCTCACAGGCGCTCCGCGCCTCACCTCGCGCGTCCTAGGCAGACTTTACTGCCGCAGACAGCTCGGTCGCTTGCTCTGAAGCCTACTTCTTTGATGCCTCACACATACGGATGGCATCTTGGAGCTCGACCTCGACTTCGGACACCCGAGATTTGTGCTTCTCGCACTCCGCCTTTTCGGTCTCCGAATCAGCGGCCGCCTTGTTCACCTCGGCCTCCTTCTTGGCCTTGGCAACCTCGCCCTTAAGGGCCTCAAGCTCAGCAACGCCAACTGTGTAATACAGAATAGAATATTAGAGTTTGTAAATATAATCAATCAATTAGGTCTAATTGACATTTAAAAAATATATGCATACCTTGCGTTTCATTAAAACGCCGGTTGATGCGGTTGAGGTCCTTGTTCGCCACCTCGAGCTTCCGATTTAGTTTGGCCACCTCTGCCTCTCGCGCAGTCGCCGTAATTAAGGAAACCTGCACAACAGCTCAGCTCTGTACGTATGTTGTTCTATGGATACTTCATCCAACTCTTTTCAGAATCACACAAAGCATCAGGGGCTACTAGTTATATATGTGTATTTAAAACAAATAAAATTTCTTAACAGCATTACATTGCTTACCTCAAAGCCTGTTAAAAGGCTGTTGAAGGCTTCATTCAGTCCGCCCTTGACGGACTAAACCTTCTTCATCACCTAACCCATCACGGTGTGGTGTTCTTCAATCACGAGAGCACTTTGCAGTGCTCCCTCCATAGAATGCGGCGCCTCCAGATTAACTCCGGGCGCCGCCGTATCGTCCTCCGCTTGAGTAATCGGGTCTTTGGACCCCGGAGCCGCGCTAGGCTCCGGGATGATGTTCGGTGGGGCCCCAAATTTATTGGGCCCCACGTCTTCGTTCTCCATGGGGACCGTCTCCCCATGGTCAGCGGCCACCAAGGTATTATCGCCTGCCGCCTTGTCTCAGGCCCCGCTCTCATCTCCATGGGCAAAGAGCACCCGCTGGGACGACACTTCGGTGTCCTCGCCGATTATGGGCGATGGAGCCCAGACTGGTGGGTCACTCTCCGTCTCTCCAGGCGCTAGAGAGTTCCCCTTTGATGAGGTAACATCGTGGTTTACACCGGGAGGGCTGTAGGTCAGCAGGAGAAAAATATTAAGTAAAATACCATAAAAACTGAATAAACAAAGGTGCAACACTTGAGTCTGGACTGACTTACGTCTTGGGTAGGGTTTTTTCCCTGGGCTTCATCACATAGCTATGTTCGGATGAACTTGAACTAGCTCTGAGGTTTAGTTTCCTCTGGGGCACGACCGTACCCGCGTCAGTGATGGCCACCCTCTTCCTCCCCCTGCCTTGCGCAGGGGGCATTTCTTCTTCTTCCTCTTCCTCCTCCTCATCTTCCTCCGCCTCATAGGAGCGGACGTGAAGGTCCTCGGGCTTCTTGCCCGCAGGAGCTGTCTCCGGCCCCCTTGCCCTTTGTCTTCTTGGGCTTCTTGGTCGGCGCCTTGTACGCCACCGGAACCAGCATCGTCGTCAGTAGAGGCAGTGCTGGCTCTTCGGGCAAAGGTGCCGGATACTTAATCCGGGACGCCTTCTTCGTCCAGCCCTGTATATCACGTAAAAATTCCAACTCCTATTATCATTAAATAAGGGAAGGGTAAGTGTTCGGCAATGATTATTATTACCTCAGTGGCGGAAAATTCGGTGCTGAAGCCCGCATCCTCGTCTTTCTGGTTCTTGAAGAGATGCTTCCATATCTCTTTTTGCGTAGAGCCGAAGAGATGCTTCAGTGGCTTGTCTCCTGCCGGATTGAACTCCCATAGGGAGGAATCCCGGTTTTGGCAAGGGAGAACGAGCCGGGTCAGCATCACCTAGATCACGGAGGAGAGCAGGTGCCCCTTGGATATCATGCTGGACACACGACCCACGAGAGTCGTTACCTCAGTATGCGACCCCCAGTCCAGACCCTTTTTGGTCCAGGAGGTCTACCTCATTGGGGGTTCGGATCTAAAAGAAGGTTCCGCCGCCCACTTGGTGCCGCGAGGTTCGGTGATGTAGAACCATTCCTGCTGCGAGACCTTGTTCGTCTCCATGAATGAGCCCTTGGGCCAAGTTGCGTTCGGGAGCTTGCTGATCATGGAGCCCCCACACTCTGCGTGTTATCCGTCAACCACCTTCAGCTTCACGTTGAAGGTCTTAAGCCACAGGCTAAAGTGTGGGGGATGCGGAGAAAGGCTTCACACATCACTATGAAAGCAGATATGTGAATAATTGAGTTCGGGGCTAGATCATGGAAATCTAGCCCGTATAAGAACAAAAGACCCTGAACAAACGAGTGGAGTGGAAACCCTATCCCCCTAACAAAATGAGAGGTGAAAACTACCCTCTCGCCGGCCTTAGGAGCAGGAATCACCTGGCCCTTAGGAGGGACTCGGTGTGCGATGTCACCGGCAAGATACCCCGTGCTCTGTAGAACCTCCACAGTCTTTTCGGTGACTGTGGAAGCCTCCCACTTGCCTCTGGCACCGGATCCAGGCGTGGCTAAGAAGAGGAGTAGTGGTTGAGGAACAAGGAGTTTTGGGTGCAGGAGATGAGTATACGGGGGCAAGGGAGATTGGAGAGCTCGAGCATGAGGAAGGCGTGGGACTGGTGAAAGGGATTGATGTCCTTTTATAACGCTGCGAATACATAGCGTCCCCCCACTTTAGCCATAAAACTTGCCCGTTCCCAAAGAGATCGTGCGTAATGCACGGCGTGGGTGCTCACGTCACACTGATAAAGAATACCACAATAAGCGGGCATGACCTCTATTCTGATGGGACGTGCCAATGAGGATATACCTCGAAACGCAAAACTATGACCATATAAAATGGTTCGATATGTTAGTGGGTTGGACGCGACGCTTCACCCAAAAGTTGTCAGTAGAGACACATTATTCATTTCCTTTAAGAGCCTTGCCTTCGAGGATAAGGGTTGTACTAATCTTGCAGAGCCGAAAACACTCCCTCTATTTGCAGAAGATATATTCGGGAGGAGGAACCCGCCTTGCAATGCCGAAGACAATACGGAAGCCGAACTCATCGTCATCGAAGACAGGTTCAGGGGGTACTGAGGGAGTCCTGGATTAAGGGGTCCTCATGTGGCCGGACAAACTCCTGGTGGGCCGAATTGGTGGTCCGTGAAGATTATTATAGAAGATCATCTCTTGTATCCAGATAGGACTCCTGGATTCTTGTAATGGCAAGTTTTAGGCTCGGGTGTAGATTTTCCTTCCTCTTCAAGATGATATGTACAAACCCTAGGCCTCTCCGGTGTGTATATGAACCGGAGGGTTTAGTCCATAGAGGCTAGAGAAGAATCATAATATCCTCATAGGCTAGACCTAGGGTTTAGCCATTACGATCTCGAGGTAGATCAACTCTTGTACACATATTCACTCATACTAATATAGCAGGAAGTAGGGTTTTACCTCGATCGAGAGGGCCTGAACTTGGGTAAACATCGTGTCCCCGGCCTCATGTTACCATCAATACTCAAACGCATAGTTCGGGACCCCCTACCCGAGATCCGCCGATTTTGACACCGACACACACCTACCAGGTCTCAATATCTCTCACTATAAAGTGGTTGAAACCGTAGATGTTCGATTCGATGAAACTAACAGCTCACAAAGAGAGCACCTGTCAAATGTGCTAGATGAAGCTTCTCCTAGTGAATCTATCAAAGAAATGGGTACAGGAGAAATTATACCCACCGAGGAACCAACTGAAGAGGAAATCACCATCTCTCCACCTAGTCATCCTAAAGACAATGCTCAGCCTGAAGCCAATCCTGAATGAGAATGTGATCAACAGCATGAGCAAAGTCTTCGCCCAGTTCATCCTCGGGTAGCTAATGAAGTCCGAGTTGAAAAGATTCTTGATGTCCGCAATGCAACTGGTCCACTTACTCGCTCAAAAGAAACTCAGCTAGCAACTTCTGTGGTCACTCTGCATTTGTCTCAATATCTGAACCCAAGAAAGTTGACGCAGCCTTTATGGAATCTGAATGGATTCAAGCAATGCAAGAAGAGCTTCAACAGTTTGAGATGAATAATGTATGGGAACTTGTAAAGCATCCTGATCCAAGGAAGCATAACATCATTGGCACCAAATGGATCTCTCACAACAAACAAGATGAGAATGGCCAAGTCGTCAGAAACAAGGCTCGTCTCGTTGCTCAAGGCTATACTCAAGTAGACGGAATTGACTATGATGAAACCTTTGCTCATGTTGCTAGACTTGAAGCCATTCGCATACTCCTAGCATATGCCAACCATCATAACATATTTCTGTATCAAATGGATGTGAAGAGCGCCTTTCTGAATGGGAAAATTTAAGAAGAGGTGTATGTTGCACAACCTCCTGGCTTTGAATACCCAAAGCGTCCTAACATGGTTTACAACCTCAACAAGGCACTGTATGGCCTCAAACAATCTCCTCGTGCATGGTATGACACACTCAAAGACTTCTTGAAGAGCAAAGGATTCAAACCTGGATCACTGGATCCCACACTCTTCATGAAGACATATGATGGAGAGCTATTCGTATGTCAGATGTATGTGGATGACATTATCTTCGGATGCACTTACAAAAGATACAGTGATGAGTTTGGATACATGATGCAAGAGCAATATCAGATTTCCATGATGGGTGAGCTGAAGTTCTTCCTTGGTCTTCAAATTCGCCAACAGAAGAATGACATCTTCATATCTCAAGAGAAATACCTCAAAGATTGCCTGAAGAAGTTTGGAATGCAAGATTGCAAAGGGTACACGACGCCAATGCAAACCAAAGGTCAATTGGGCTCCGACGTCAATGGTAAAGAGTTCGATCAAAAGGTATACCGCTCCATGATCGGTTCTTTACTCTATTTATGTGCATCTAGGCCTGATATAATGCTTAGCGTTTGCATGTGTGCCCGATTCTAAGCGCCACCAAAGGAATCGCATCACCACGTTGTGAAGCGAATTCTTTGATACTTGGCTCACACCCCTACACTAGGATTATGGTATCCCAAGGGCTCTATGTTTGATCTTGTTGGATTCTCAGATGCTGACTATGCTGGTGACAAAGTTGATCGCAAATCCACCTCAGGCACATGTCACTTTCTTGGACGATCTCTTGTCTGTTGGTATTCAATGAAGCCGAACTCAGTGTCTCTCTCCACCGCTGAAGCTGAATACATTCCTGCTGGATCTTGTTGCGCTCAGCTTCTCTGGATAAAACAAACCCTTAAGGATTATAGCATCAACATGGAAAAGGTGCCTCTCTTATGCGATAACGAGAGCGCCACCAAGATTGCTCACAATCCCATTCAGCACTCGAAAACAAAGCACATTGAGATTTGTCAGCACTTTCTCAGGGATCATGTGATGAAGAAGGACATTGAAATCATACATTTCAACACCGAAAATCAAGTAGCAGATATCTTCACTAAGACCTTGGATGAGAAAAGGTTTTGCAAGCTGCGGTGTGAGCTAAATATCCTAGAATCCTCAAATGTCATGTGATTGGACACACATCCTAACGCTTATGCATTTTTACGACTTAGATGTGCAACACACTAAGTAACGTATGTCCTCAACTCATGAAGACTTACACTCTGAGTGTGAATACATTAATGTGGAATTCGACTCTGGAGTGCCACGATAATTGTGTGTCGTGTCCTGGTCTAATACTTCCTATACGGTGGGTAACGCCACCACCAAACCTTCTTAATGTTTTCATTTGGCGTCACGACTACATTATCTTCTTACTTTGTTTGTCTTCAACATTGTTTGTCTTCAAGACTCATTGTCTCAATGTTCATTTGTTTGGTTTCTCTGATATATATAGGTGTTCTATCCTCTACATCATTCACTTATAGCTATGTCTTCAAACCTCTTAATCAAAGTGAATGTAATCGGACCCTAATCCTCTCTATGCTTTATCTGTCCAACTCTCTCTATCTCTTCATATGCATTCTATTGACACTTGTTGAATATCTTCAATGTGTCCTTGTCATCTAGAGATACAGAGGCACTCATTTAAAACTGTTTTCAATGCCATATCCTTTTTGCCCCAAAACCGAAACGTCCATCCGACATATCTGGCGTGCGTGGGATCGTGGCTCAACTCTCCATATGTAGCATGCCAGCCACGTGTCATTCAGATGTGAACCACCAGGGGCACCTTCATAATTGCACTGCACCGTCAGCCCTCCTTATAAATACTCCACCCTCTAAGTCATAATTTGCTCTCCCACCTCTCGCCATCTCGCTCAACACTAGCGCCTCGGCTAGCTCCAGTCGACGCCGGAGACGAAGCGCTTAGCTGCCGCGACTTCTTCGACGCCGTCTTCCCGCCGGCTGTGGACCTCGTCTCTCCTCCGCCGCCGTAGGTGTCTTCTGCCGCCAAGTTAGGGCACGGAAGATCGATCTGCTCGGCATCCATCTCTTCCCGTTTAGCAGTTCTTCAGTGCAGTAAATAGATCTCTCTTTTTACCATAATTTGATCCATTAAAGTCATACAACTTCACCACAAGTGGAATCTGTACATCTGAGAGTTGTTTCTTTATATATCCTTCTCTCATATGATGCAAATATATTCACTTATGCTTTACTGCTAGTTAGATTCCTCACTTGTACCTATTCTTGGATTCATAAAAATCTGGAACCAACTCACTCCATATAAGTGAATCTCTTCGCACTATGAGGTCAATGTCTTCAAACCGTATTTAATCTTCAAAATCTTTTGAGAATGTATATGACCTCTTCCCCTTCCCTCGCATCTCTAATGCTGTCACAGGTACATGTCCGTGGGAGAATCCCTTGGTTCTCATAGTCTGCATTCATTTGAAGAATTCTTACAATGTCACATTGAATCTCCTGAAGCCAGTTCATGTCTGACCAGGCGTCGGAAGACAAACTGCTTTATGAAGCCTTTCTGTATGAATCCAATGGTGTTTGAAAAACAGTCCAAGAAAGGTGGCAGGCAAAGACATACTGACACTGCCAAAGATCTTCCTCCAGATCTGTTCACCATGTAGAAGTCTGACCCAGAAGAGACCTACGGAACGTAAATCTCAAATCCAATGGATAAGAAGATATTGGGCAGAGCAATGGTTTCTGTACAGATTTGTGACTCCTGAGTATGCTTCCAAGAATGCCATTCGCCCTCCATGGGGTGATATCGTCCATAAGAAGCTTCAACCCAAGACTCTGTCTGAAGCCATTGCCAAGAATTTTTATCCATGCCTGGTCAGAGGACAAATGCCTTCAGATGCTGACCCATCTAGTCTTCGATGGTGCCGTGATGATGAATTGTTCGAAGAAAACTACAAATTTGCTAAGAACTCTGCAACCCAAAACAGGAAGGAACTTGGCATTAACTTCAATCCTGGCCCATGTCGGCCCCGGTCTGATGGAACACGCGAAGCCAATGAAAATCACGTTGGCCCCTTCAATGGCCTTGATGGACTACTATCCCACATTGCTGCTCAAAGAGCAATTGTGGAAGATGTTGCTGAAGACATGGAACCTGAAGCTGTTCCTGAGTTTGTGAAGCCCAAGAAGAAGTCAAAGGCTTCTAAACCTGCTGTTGCCCCAAAAGCTTCAAATGTGAAGCCCTTGAAAACTATACCTCCTGAACCCAGTGTGCAGTCTAAGGATCACTCCCGCATCTCTCAGCGGTCTAAGCAGCTAGTGAAGCCATCTGGTCAAGGACTCACTCCTGGTAGCATACTGCGCAATGAGATGACATCATAGATTTGTCCATTGATGAAGATCTTGCTGATGATGCACTTGAAATGCTAATTAAGAGCAAGCAACAATCAGAAATCTTCAGTGCTTTGCCTCTCTTTGACGCTGATATCATCAACAAATTCACCGATGAATGGTTTGAGGATACATATCTCTCACTTGATGATCTTCAGCTCCCCATTGATATCGGTTTGACCTTTCAAGGCTACATTGCTCAAGATCTGACTATTGCACAGAGAGTTATCGAGCAAAAGAACAAAATTGATCATGAGAAGGCTCTGTTCAAGAAGCATATGGCAAGCCTCAGTGCACAAGAAGTTCAAAACTTCAAGACCATGATGACATACCTCAAGGCTGAATTTTCCGAGCGCTGTGATGTTGCAACAGGCTCCAGGGAACGTCTCAAGCACTATGCTGAGAAGTGTGTCCAAGCCCACAATGAAGCTGTGAAGAGGAAAGCACTTGTCCGTCCAGGAATTGACCCCAAGTTGGTCGCCGAGAAGTCAGAGAAGAAGAAGAAGCTTGCTGAAGACACTGAATCTCCAAGGCAGGAAAGACCCAGCATTGTCTACCCTGACAGCATGACTAGCCCGAAGCCAAAGGTCCCATCAGCAGCTTCTTATCAAAAGAAGACGAGGCAGGTTGAAGCTGAAGCTAAGAAACACAAGCACCTTGATGCCTCTGCTACTTCTCCTTCCAAGAAGAAGCAGAAGACGAAAGCCTCAAAGGCTTCACATCAGCCTTGTGGCTCCACCACAGAACCGCTGGTTGCTGAACCCATTTCTATTGCCCTGCGTGCCTCCTCCAACCGTGAGCATCATATCGTTATCCATGGGCCTGGCCCTCGGAGGCTCATCAAACTGAAGAGATTCCAGCTGCTGACTCTCCTACAGCTGAAGACATTGGTCATGATGACAATGTTGGTGATGATGAAGTCCTTCCTCAGCATGAACCCCAACTTGCTCAATCTCCTGCTCAACGAGCAGTGAGCTCATAAGCATTGGTCGTCCCATAACGCCAATTGCTCAAGATGATGATTGGGAAGAGCAACCCCCTAACACCCCCCTTACATGAAGACACTCCTCGTATTCTGCCGTCTCTTGTTACCACTCTGGTACTCGATACCTCCACCGCAACACATGAAGAAGACATGGAGCAGACCAATACTTCACCAATAGCGTCGCCCAAGTTTCGAAGGCTTCGCAAAGGTCTCAGGCCTCAAGCCTCCATGTCTAGCATTCCTGAAGATGAAGTACAACACTCAAGCTTAGTGGCACGTCAAGTGTTTCCTGAAGCCAATCCTTCAGCGTCTTCTCCTGAATCTGAAACCAAGGTGGCTGAAGATTTTCCGGTTGCATCAGCCAATGAAGAAAAGGAAGAAACCTGTGAAGTCACTCCCCCTCCCCAAGAAACTATTGGACAAGAAGAAGAAGTGACCGTCATGCAAGAACCCACTCCCCAAGACGTTGTTGTGCATGAGTCCAATCTCCTTGATGCCACTGAAATTGAAGCAAATGTCGCTGTCCCTTCAATGAACATTGAAGCCAGTGACACTGTCATGGCTGAAGACAATGTGCAGCATGAAGTCATTGATGCCCCTGAAGTGACTTCTCCTTCTCATGTGCCTCACACCATGGCCCAAGCCTACAATCGTGAGGGAGAGCTTGTCACTGTCAAGTGGCTAACTCGGACACCTCCTGCTCCTGGACCACAATATGAATATCATGTGGAGCGGCGGCCTCAGACGCAGAAGCCAAAGCCCAGATTGCCCAGGCTTCCAAGCACTGCAATGACACAAGGCTCATTCAGTGTGAACATCTTCAGAGAGAACAACATTTTCTTTGACTCTGACAAGAACCCATTCAAGAAGCCAAGGATCTCTTCTGATAGGTTCTCGAGCTTTCAGCAACGTAGCTATTACTCTTGCATTCTGTCGTGGAATTGTCACGACAGATGTCCTAGTGTGAGGACTTAGTTGTGAGGCCAACGCTTCTATGTGGTAGCTTGAGAGGGGTTGAGTGGAATCAAGAAACGCAACACAAGACAAGGGTTTATACAGCTTCGGGCCCCGGGAAACATCATCCGGTAACAACCATACATGTTGTTTGTCGCTAGGTCTCATTATCATCACGAGAGATACGCCGGTAAACCGACTCTTTGTGTCTAGCCCTTAAGATTGGTTCTTCTTCCCTATCCCTCTTGGGGAGCCCTGCCCCTCCTTATATAAGTTAGAGGGGCGGGTTACATGTGGAGTCCAAATAGGATTAGGACTAGCCTATTACAAGTGGAGTCCTAGTCTTGCTTCCTTGTAAGGTAAATATTCCTCACGCCTTTCCTCTTAAACCGGACCACCATTAACATAAACTGGCCTTCCATAAACCGCCTTCTGGGCCATCGGGTCTTGTCATTCCTCTGACCCACTTGCCGGGTCACCCATGAGTCGCTAGGCTCGGGCAGGTCACTTAGTGAGTCGTCTAGTCAGGGCAGGTCATTAGTGAGTCGCTAAGTCCGGCCGGGTTACGCCGCGGGGTATATCCCCAACATTAGCCCCCAGTTTAATTTGGATTTATCCATGTTAAACTGATCTACAACATAAACACAAGAACAAATTTGGTGGCTTGTGCTCCGGGTTAAATATTCTTATAAACCAGTGCCTGACCATCCTTAAGTCCTTGTCCTTTCCTTCTTCAAGAAAATCCGGGTCAATAGACCAGCTTCATAATCAATTTGTTTGCAGAAGATATTTTGTAAATAAAGAATCCATTTGAATCGGCCTTCAATGCTCTGATTTGACAAAAATATTGGTCTTCAAATATTCAACTAATATTTAGCCGGTTTGAAAATGAAGAACTTGTCGGTTTATGATTGCCAAAATTGTCGGGTTATAAAAACTGATGATCTCGGGTCATGACTGTTTATAGACGCCGGGTCATGATTGTTGCCAACGCCGGGTCACACATTTAATCTTCCTGATTTGCCCGAAACTAAGAATTTGAAGATGTTCCTCCTTTATATGCATATTACATGTAGCCCCCAAGTCTTAAGAGGAGAACATAGTGATAGCTTAAGACTTTGTTTCAATATAAATGTTGCAACCTTGAATAAATCCAGATTGTTCATCCCAGACACTTGTAGAAACGGAATACTCCATATTATGTAGCTCCCAAGTGCCAGGTTGTCATGCTTGCAGCAACCTGGGACTTGTAATTTCCTGATGCTCAAAAACTTCAACCGGTATAGCCCCCAAGGGTCTGGTCATTATGTAATAATGAGCAGGGACTTTATAAATATGATCATGCTTCATTGAAAATAACATCATATGATGTAACTCCACCATGGGGCTTTGAACCCACGTCCACAAGGTTAAGAGCTTTGTGCTTTACCAACTGAGCAGTGGACCCTTCAATATAATGGATTAATACTTGTGTACCTTGAATTGTTGACAGGAGCAATTGGTAGCCCCAAGGGCCAGCTCACTACAATGTGATGAGTCGGGTCTTTAATAAGGTGAGCAAAAAATTACTTTGCATTAGCCCCCAAGTGCCATGGTGCATGCTGGTAGTGACATGGCACTTGCGTATTTGATGTAATCTCAATTTGAATAATGTAGCCCCCAAGTGTCGGGTCGTAACCTGCAGCAACTCGGGACTATTCCTTTGTAGGATAAATCATACCCATTGATAAAATAATATCCATTGTGCTGAAGCAACTTTGAAAACCTCAATCATAGTATTGGTTATTGATAACCATAATAAAAATCCAGCCATGTTGGCTATTTAAAGATTTGAATAATATAACCCGGTTTGAAAACCGGTTCCAGTGATATTTTATCACACTGTTGGTTCTACCAAGCCAGTGTAGTAAGGGTGATAACCCAAAATTTGAACATTGGTAATTATCATAGATTGCCGGTTTATAAACAAAACCAGGCCGGGTTAATAAACACCGGTCATTATCTTATCTCATACTGGCGACTTATAGCCGAAAGCCAGGCCGGGTTAATAAACACCGGTTTATCATAAAATGTTGTAAATCTCAAAAAGAGAAAATTTGTCAAATAAAAGCATGGGAAGATGCGAGCCTTTTCATGGGTTGCCAGGCCCAAAATCGAGGCTTTTTATGGGCTGCCAGGCCACTGAGTTAAACCAATTTACAAAGCCTTTAAAGATGGACCTCACATTAACCAATCGTCATTTTAACTTTGACAAGTTCAGGGTCTGTATAAGATTAACTTGCTAAACATTCGACGGGTCATACCAGGATTACCTCGGCGGAGTGACTTACTTGATGAAGGCAGGGTAACCCGTGGTTTTAGGTGAATACACCTGGCTTCCAAGCCTGGCTTAATAGCCTATTACAAGGGTCATTAAAACTCGTTGTTGCTGTGCAAAAAGAGCCCCCAGGTAATATTTTGAGATGTGCTCAGTGGGTGCCTATGTTTGAGTTGTGCTTTTGCAACACTCTCTTTGGCCCCTGTTAACTTTGGGTGATAAGCCCCGAAGTTTTTTTATGTGGCTTATAAGCCGGATCAATGGATAATCAGAACTCCACTATATAAACAGAAGCCCCCATGTCATATATTTCCGAGCTATGCAACGAACTCTCTTTGGTCCCTTCAATTTTTCCTGGGAACTCGAACTTTGCGAGAGATATTTCTTCTTGAACCGGATGCTAAAATCGGATATTGAGAGCTTAAAAGCTTTGTGGGAGAAATCTTTGCCTTGAACCGGATCTTAAACCGGAATTTTCAGCCGGAATTTTTCTGACAGCCTTTAAACTCAAAATTGCGAGAGAGTAATTGTTTTTAAACCGGAGATTCTTAAACCTGATTTGAGAGCTCAGAGCTTTGTAGGAGACAGATTTCCCGTGAACCGGATTGTAAACCGGATATTTGAGAGCTTCAGTAAGACTCATGTCCTTTCAGCCGGATTTTAAACCGGGTTCCTTTCTGATGACCCGGAAACTTCTTCATTGAGCTGGGATTTTGTAATTGTCATATACTTTTTAAGCCGGAAATTTTGACTTCCTTTAAATTTTCATTGATATAGCAGTAATCTCCGGGGCCGGGTTGTCTTTCCCTCCAATGACCCGGAGTTATGGAATTTGCTGAAACCGGCAAGACTTTGCTGAGTCATATCATTGTAGCCCCCGAGTCTTGAGACTACTCGAGGAATTGGCTTGAGACTCTCCATATTTGACCATAGCATAAGGTGTATATCATTGGTGTTGATAGCGTGATGTGAATCTACAGAAGGTTGAGGTGACTGCGGCGGGTTATAAATGATCACGTATGAGCCGTGTCAGCAACTCGGCCAATGGTTCCTTCCAACTGGCTGTTTTGAAGTTAACCAAACTATAGTGACGGTGGCTTGTGTGCCTACCCATTGAGCCATCCAGTACAGACAACGACTGTTAATGCATGATAATTTGCTCCAAAGTTGTTGTAAGAAAACCGGGCTTGTAATGCCCAGGATGGAATTATACCTCCTACGTGTCGAGGCACGACTTAAAGGCATAAGTCCATCCTAGAATGATCTCAAGTTTGGTAATCTTTGCACAACTCATGTAAAAGAGGGATAGTAAACTGAAAATAGTTGGCTTACACTCGCCACGTCACAGAATAACAGTACAAGTCTCAAACATCATACATTAAGATCACTACAACCCTCTAAGGGCAAAAGCCAAATGTCAAAGTACCAAACTCCGATAAATAAAACAACCACAGGCGGATCGAATCCTAGTAAGAGACTCCACTACTGATCGTCCGGGTAGCGCACGTAGTAACGACTACGCTCCTCGTCGTACTCCCAATCCAGCTCGGTGCCATCACCTGGATAGCTCACAGCTGGACCTGCATCTGGTGTGTGAAGTAACTGTGAGCCACAGAGGACTCAGCAATCCCGTTCCCGGGTAACAGAACTATCAAAGCCTTTAGGAGAGGGAAGGCTGAAGAAAGAACAAGTCTGCAGCAGCAACTAGCATCTAGCTTACGCAAGTGAGAGCGAGAAGAGAAGGCATCGGCGAGAAGTGATCACGAAGTGATCCTAGCTACAAGCTCACAAACATAACCCCTCCGTGTTCAACTCCCGAATCCCTATTCGGAAATTGACAGTCACGGAACACACGCTGGTAGTGTATTAGTATCATTGTGTCAAGTTATCTACAACCGGAATTAACAAGCTCCCATCTGCCACATAACCGCGGGCACGGCTTTCGAAAGTTCAAACCCTGCAGGGGTGTTCCAACTTGACCCATTACAAGCCCACGATCCGCGGAGTCGCAACTCCAAAGTGGGAAGGCCCGAGTATCCTCGGAATCCCGTGCTCAAGTTAAACCGAACTAAGGTAAGGCTAATCCAGCAAATCCTCCCGGCGTGCCGACACCCTGATAGTAGCCGCGCGTATCTCGTCTCAGGCCACGACCGGATGGGTGATCCCACAGGTTTTTACCAAACCTTGAGTTTCCTCGAGGTGGCCCCGCGTAACCCCCGTTTCGGACCAACACTCATGTGGAGCACTGGCCCGGGGTTGTTGATTAAGAAAGAGGGTTAATTACTCCCTATGCATGTTTAGTTTGTTATTAGGCAAATAGTACCAATGTTGGGATTTGCTGGAAAAGACTTAGCACATAGCGGTTTATCGAGGGGGTCCCATACACCCCAACCGTGTTAGGAACGCATAATCAAGGAACATAAAACCGGCTTATACGGATCCTAACGGCATGAGTGGAACAAAACACCAAGCAAAAGGCTTAGCCTTCCACCCTTGCCAATATATAGGTGATTTCAGTTTTAAGCATTTATATAGTGTGATATAACCCAACCAAACTTCATCATGAAGCAAGCATCTTCACTTCACCTGCAACTAGCAACGCTATAAGAAGGGCTGAGCGAAGCGTACTTAGCCAAGCAACGGTTTGCATAGGTAGGGTGGTTAAACATGGCAATTGGTTACAAGTAGGAGGCTGACAAGAAGAACATGGGCATCGAGGCAAAACTATAGATCGAGACTACTAGCAATAGGCAAAGATAGTAAAGTTATCGGGGTTCGGTCATCTTGCCTGAAGAGAAGACGTTCGGAACAAAAGAAGGGTCCTCGTGCTCAAACTCGTTGGAAACCTCGTGCTCAACCTCGTTGGAAAACTCGTTCTCAACCTCCGGCTCTAAACAAGACAAACACACCAATCAACAATCAACATGATGCAATGCGCACTCGAAAAACATGAATGCATGATGGATGCACTAAAGATGCACATGGAGCACGTAAAACATCACTCAAGCAAAACACCTCAAAACAAGATAACAACCTGATATTATTAATCTACACAGAAAAACACCCAAGTTTGATATAAGATTTGCTGAAATCGGAGTTACGGGCTAAAAGTTATGCCCGAAACAAGATTTGAGCGAAAACTGCAAATTACAGCAACATAGCATCTTGGGAGCTCAAAATAATTAATCTACAGCACCCAAAAAGCATGGCAAAGGACTTGAACATAAACTAGATATAATGTACAGCAACTAGGTCCAAAGTGCACCCCCAACGGAGTCACGGATCAATAGCAATGACCTTGGACATATTGAACTTTGAAATAAAATTCTGGCAGCAGAATTTTATTGAAAGTTTGGAGCAAAAGATAAGCATGCTACAGCCACTCAAATGGACATGTGAGGACAAGGATGGAAATACAACAATATATACTTCATGGAACAATCAAAATCCACCCCAAAACTATCATGCTTTGTCCTACAACATCACACGAACATGGCATCGGAACGTTACAGATTTCAGACTTAGTGAAATTTCACTAAGTCCCAAAACAGCAACATCATCATAGCATCGAAAAGAGCATGTTTAAGACACCTCGAAACTAAACATGGCAAAGGGTAAGCACCTCATCAAAATACATATGACGGTGATCCCAAAACACACAAGCATGCATCATTGTGGTGAACACACCGATTACAACGAGCTCAACAAGATGGCATTTCATAACAAGTGAAAACACAACATGTGAACATGGCACTTTGCAACGATGATAACAAGGAAACAATAAATCTACCATGCAACCTATCACACACAACACGTAGTTCGTGTCGAGACGAACACGTGGACATGTCATTTGCATCGTTTGGACAAACGAGCTAAAAGATATCACATGTCAAAGGTGGCATGAAAAAATAACACAACAGCAGTTTATATCATCATACACTCTTGCAACAGCAAAACAAGCCCCTAGATGACCTCTAACATGCATGACTACAACAGGTAAAACGTAGAGGGCATCTCCACAAACATCTGGACATGCTACACGCGCAAAACGGAGCAACAGGCACCAAACTAGAGCAGGTCAAAGATTGCATCTCAGATCAGGATTTAAAGGACTTAGGGAAAAAAAAGGGGAGGTACCTCTCCAGATCTGGATCTGGAGGAACAGTACGGGCCGGCCGGACGAACAGTACCGGCGGCGGCCCGGATGAACAGTGCGGCGGCTGGCGGAGGAGGCCCGATCCGGCGCGCGGGGCGGCGGCCTGATCCGGCGCGCGGGGCGACGCGGTGGCCTGCGGTGCGCGGAGGCGGCGGCCCGCGGTGGCTGGAGGCGTACGGCCCGCGGTGGCTGGAGGCGTACGGCCCGCGGTGCGGCGGCCTGGCTGCCGCGGCCTAGGGAGGCCCAAGTGGAGGGCTGACGAGGGAACGCACAGGGGCGGCGAACTGGTCCCCCCCGCCTGGGCCTGCGAGCGGCCCGGCTGCGCGACGCGGCGCCAAGGGAACGGCCCGGACGAACGAAAACGAGCGGGGCGGCGCTGGCGATCGACGAGGCTGGCGCCTGGGGCTTCGACGCGTTGACCGCAGGGCGGCTGCGGTCGATGGATCCAGCGCCTCGGCGGCTGGAACGAGGAGGACTCCAGGAGGGATTTTTGCCAAGTGGCTGATGGGGAAATGGATCCAGATTTTTAGGGAAGAAGTGGAGAAGAAGAAGGGGACATGCCAAATAGACTAGGGGTCTATAAGTAGCAGTTTTAGACTAGGGTTTGGAGATTAGGGGCGCTAGGAGCCCTCCGATCGCGATCCGACGGACCCGATCGCGAGGATGATTTAAAAGGACTAGACGGAGATGAAAGAATGCAACAGGGGTATTTCCGGGACACGAAGTAAGGGCACTTCGGACCCACACGGACAACGGAGGGAAAAGTCAACGGAGTCCAAACGAGACGAGATTTGAGAGGCGGGTTGCACACAACAAAACAACAACACACAACACAACCTCGCGGCACACCGGTAACGAAAAACGCCCGAACAACAAAGAAGGCCTACGGGACGTCACGGACACGTGAGGGAGCTCCGGAACACGAAACGGACAACGGGAAGGAACGCCACGAACCGGATGCAACCCACAACACCAATGCAAAGTAATGCACATGTCTACATGATATGAATGAATGCCACACACTCACACAACAACACGACGAAAGCCCGAAAGACAAAGAACCCGAAATGGAAATAGATGAAGCCGGAGATTTATTATATACCCAAAAGGGAAAGTATTACATCCGGGGCATTACAAACTCTCCTCTACTACAAAAAGATCTCGTCCCGAGATCTAGGACTGGAAAAAGGAAGGGTACTCGGAACGAAGATGATCTTCTCGTTCCCAGGTAGCTTCTCGGTCTGTGTGATGTGACCACTTGACTTTCAGAAACTTGATGGTCTTGTTACGAGTCTTGCGTTCGGTTTCTTCGAGAATTGCAACTGGATGCTCTCGGTAGGAAAGGTCTTGTTGAAGATCAATCTCCTCAAACGGAATCATGCGCTCAGGTGCCTTGAAGCATTTGCGAAGCTGAGACACATGGAAGACATCATGAACATTTGCAAAGTTGGAAGGGAGCTCGAGCTGATAGGCTAGATCGCCTCTTTTGCCAAGAATTTTGAAAGGCCCGACGTATCTAGGAGCAAGTTTTCCTTTGATACCGAACCTCTGGGTTCCTTTCATCGGAGAAACTCGGAGATAGACATGATCACCGATGTCGAAAGCCAAATCACGATGCTTTCCATCATAGTAGCTCTTCTGACGCGACTGAGCGGCCTTGAGATTCTCACGTATGACTTTGCACATTTCTTCGGCTTCAGAGATCAAATCATTGCCAAGAAGTTGGCGTTCACCTGTTTCAGACCAGTTGAGAGGGGTACGGCACTTTCTGCCATAGAGAATTTCAAACGGTGCTTTGCCTGCACTTGCTTGAAAGCTGTTGTTGTAAGAGAACTCTGCAAATGGAAGACAGTCTTCCCATTTCATGCCGAAGGAGATGACACAGGCTCTGAGCATATCTTCTAGGATTTGATTCACACGCTCGACTTGACCACTAGTCTGAGGGTGAAAGGCAATGCTGAACCTGATCTTCGTGCCCATGGCAGACTGAAAGGAGTCCCAGAACTTTGATGTGAACAAGCTGCCACGGTCTGAGGATATCACTTGAGGAATGCCATGTAGGGACACAATTCTGGAAGTGTACAGCTCTGCAAGTTGAGCTGCATTGATTGATTCTTTGACTGGAAGAAAGTGAGCGACTTTGGTAAGCTTGTCAATCACCACAAAGATAGCATCATTGCCTCGCTTGGATTTAGGAAAGCCAGTGACGAAGTCCATTTCAATGTGGTCGAACTTCCACTCAGGAATAGGAAGAGGTTGGAGAAGACCGGCTGGACGTTGATGTTCCGCTTTCACTCTTCTGCATACATCACATTCATTCACGAATTGGGCAATCTCCCTTTTCATGCGTGTCCACCAGTAAGATTGCTTGAGGTCTTGATACATCTTGGAACTGCCAGGATGAATAGAAAGGAGAGAGTCATGAGCTTCTTCCATTATGAGCTTCCTGAGATCACCTTTGGGAACAACGAGTCTGTCCTCGAAGAACAAGGTATCTCTCTCATCAACACGGAAGCACTTATATTTTGGAGTGCCCTTTGCAATCCCATGTTTCACCTTCTTCACCATGGTATCACTGAGCTGGGCCTCACGGACTTGATCTTCCAAGGTAGGAGCAATCTGGAGATTTGCAAGAAAACCCTGCGGAACAACCTGAAGGTTGAGCTTCCTGAAAGCTTCACAAAGCTCAGGCTGGTGTGGCTTGATAAGAAGGCTGTTGCAATATGCCTTTCTGCTCAAAGCATCTGCAATTACATTCGCCTTGCCTGGAGTGTACTCAATGCTGGGGTTGTACTCTTGGATCATCTCGACCCAACGAGTCTGGCGGAGGTTCATATGCGGCTGTGTGAAGATGTACTTCAAGCTCTTGTGATCAGTGAAGATGTCGACCTTTCTGCCCAACAACAGATGTCTCCACGTAATCAGAGCATGTACCACAGCTGCTAGCTCGAGATCATGTGTGGGATAGTTTTTCTCAGCTGGCTTTAGCTGACGTGAAGTGTATGCCACAATTCTCTTCTCTTGCATAAGCACACCACCAAGGCCTTTAAGAGAAGCGTCACAGAACACTTCATAGGGCTTGGATTCATCTGGAGGAATCAGAACTGGAGCGGAAACAAGCTTCTCTTTGAGGGTTTTGAAAGCCACTTCACACTCGGGAGACCAAAAGTATTTGACATTCTTCTGAAGGAGGTTGGAAAGAGGCTTGGCAATCTTGGAGAAGTTCTCCACAAACCTTCTGCAATAGCTGGCAAGACCCAGAAAACTGCGGAGCTGCTTGACGTTCTGAGGAGCTTCCCAGTTGACAATTGCTTCAACTTTCTCGGGATTAACCGCAATACCGTCAGCTGAGATAATGTGGCCCAGGTACAAAACCTTATCGAGCCAAAACTCGCACTTTGAGAACTTGGCATAGAATTTATGCTCTCGGAGTCGATCAAGAACCAGACGCAAGTGCTTTTCGTGATCTTCTTCATTCTTGGAAAACACCAGAATATCATCCAGATACACAAGCACAAACTCGCCAGTATAGGGGTTGAAGATGTAATGCATCATCCTTGAAAAGGTAGGAGGAGCATTGGCGAGACCGAAGGACATGACGGTATACTCATATGAACCGTAGCTCGTTCTGAAGGCCGTCTTGGGAATGTCTTCCTCGCGAATGCGAATTTGATGATAGCCCATTCGAAGGTCAAGCTTAGAGAATACTTTAGCTCCTTTGAGTTGCTCAAAGAGTTCGTTGATGTTGGGGAGCGGATACTTGTTCTTAATCGTCTTCTTGTTCAAAGGCCGGTAGTCAACACAGAGACGCTCCGTGCCATCTTTCTTCTTGACAAATAAGACACCACAGCCCCACGGAGATGTACTCGGCCGTATGAGACCCATACGCTCCTGTTCATCCAACTGTTTCTTCAATTCCTTCAATTCATCTGAAGAGAGCTTGTAAGGACGCCGGCAAACAGGTTCGGTGCCCGGCTCGAGTTCAATGACAAACTCCACCTGACGGTGTGGAGGCATGCCTGGAAGTTCTTCTGGAAAGACGTCTTGATATTCATTCACCACTGGAATTTGCTCTATGGCATTAATTTCACCCTTATCGTTAAGAGAGAAAAGCCGAATAGTATTATCCCTGGAGGCGAAGATAATCACATCTTCATCAGAATGAGTCAACTTGACTTCCTTTTGAGCGCAATCAATGTGAGCATCGTGCTGAGAAAGCCAATCCATTCCGAGAATGAGGTCGATGTCAGAATGACCAAGAACCACCGGAGAAGCCAAAAATCGATAATCACCCATGCGAATAGAAATATCCGGAGCATATATACTGGAATGCATCAATCTACCCGGAGAAACAACTGATAACTCCCTTGGCAAACTTTTGATGCCCACATCATACTTGGATGCAAAAGGTTGAGACATGAAAGAGCATGATGCACCCGAATCAAATAACACTTTAGCAGGAAAAGAGTTCACTGGAAGGTTACCCAGAATGACATCAGAAGAAGCCTCCGCTTGTGCTGCATTCATCAGATTAACCCTTGCAGACTTTGGATCATGCTTGACAATAGCTGAACTCATAGGTGGAGGAGGAGGAAGACGCTTCGGATTCGGACATCTGTTGGCATAGTGACCTTTCTGAGTGCATTTGTTGCAAGTCACTTCTGAGAGAGGACGGAACTGAGAGCCACTGGACTTGGAGCCTTGAGACTGAAACTGCTTCTTCGACTGGTTGCTTGGGTTGGGTGGGTGGGAGAAACCACGACCACTAGAGTTCTTGTTGTTGGAGTTGTTGTATGGAGCTCGAATCATTGGAGGAGGAGGAAGCCAGAATTTCTGTTGTTTCGCAGCCAACTGAGACGATGAGGTAGAGTGAACAGCATCTCGAATTCTCTTCTTAGAAGCCTCCATCTTAAGCTGAGCTGCTTCTTGTTTCAAAGCCATGTTATAGAACTTATCGAATTCGTCTGGCTCGAACAGAGTGAGAGCAAGCTGAAGTTCATCTTTGAGACCTCCACGGAACTGATAGATTTTGCTCTTTGCATCAGGTATGTCTTGCTTTGCATAGCGAGCGAGGTTTTGGAACTTGACATTATACTGATAGACTGTCATGGAGCCCTGCTTGAGGTTGCGGAATTGCTCACGCATACCCTCGATAACACTTGTAGGAATGTGATGCGAGCGGAAATCCTTGCAGAAATTCTCCCAAGAGATCACTTGACCCAGCCTTGAGTCTTTGTACTGCTGCCACCAGTCAGCTGCTTGATCTTTCAGTTGGAAGGCTGCAAACTTCACATAGTCATCTTCTTTCACGTTACTGCACTCAAAATGCTTCTTGATATCGGTCAGCCAATCCTCAGCATCAAGAGGGTCGACACAGTAACTGAAAGCTTTAGGATTGTTGGCCAAGAACTGGTTCAGAGTAGCATGGTGCTGCTGGAAGAAGTTGCCTTGGTTCATTGGAATGCCCTGATTAGCTTGATTAGCTTGCATAGCCTGCATTTGCTGCATCATCTGCATCATCAACTGAGTGTTCTGAGCAGTAGTCTGCATAATTGCTCTCCAAGCCTCAGGCGGAGGAGGAGGTGAAGGAGGACGTTCTGGAACCTCTTCACCCTCTGGGTTGGCATTCGGAACCCTTTTCGGAGCCATCCTGTAAGAGATGACCACGAATCAGCAATTGATTGACAAAAGGAATAAGCTGAATCAATGGAATGAATTGCAACAAGTCTTCACAATAATCATTCGAACAATAAGAACGAATGAATTTCTTAGTTAATTGATAACATCAGTCTTCACGAGAAGCCACATAGGGATCAAAAGGATAAAATAATAAAAACAACAAGGTACGGAAAGGAACAAACACAAGAGAGGAGTTTCGTTCTAACATCTTTGTGCTGAAAGCATATGAACGCGTTACGAAAAGGTTTTGCAATCCCCGGATCAGCATAGCCAAGGACCCTTTAAGATGCAACTCCTGATAGTAACCTCGGTCATATAACTCCTTCACTCAATGTCGAACCCCGAACTCACTAACCTGCATTCGTTGGAAGAATGCCTACGATCTACTGGATAAAACCCACCTATAGCTTTCCGAAAGATTCCAGTTATGCAATCAGGTGTTGGGGATACACGGGAAGCACCGCGCAATCAACTCTAACCTACATCCAGGTGTATCCATCCTTCAACACATAACCAGTCTTTCTCGGAAGCTGTGTACCTCGGACCTTCGAAAAGCATCCACTATACCAAGCTATGGCAATACTCCCGAACTACCTCCCCAGTACTGGGTGATGTCGGGGTTATCTTGCCACTGGCCGTATAGGGGAGATTTTCGATGTCGGCCGTCTTAAGTATTTAGTACTGTCGCGATATGCTTGTTACAATGATACCCCGAAGCTCAACTCCTCGGTAACAGGAGGCATCAGGAACAATATCCTTGTCACAAGAACATCGAAACAATCCCAGAATACTCGCGGGATTCCTAAAAAAAATTTTGTGCAAATTTTGAAGATAGGAGAGACAAGAGTAGACGTCAGGAGTCCTCACCAGAGAGAAAAGGGATGAGAAGCAAAGAAATCCTACTCTCCGATATAATATAGGACTCAAAAAGTTTTCAGTGTGTGCCTAGACTCAACCGTCAACGGTTCGATCAAACAGTGGGGGCTCCTAGGTCGGAGAAGGCTCTGATACCAACTTGTAATGCCCAGGATGGAATTATACCTCCTACGTGTCGAGGCACGACTTAAAGGCATAAGTCCATCCTAGAATGATCTCAAGTTTGGTAATCTTTGCACAACTCATGTAAAAGAGGGATAGTAAACTGAAAAATAGTTGGCTTACAATCGCCACGTCACAGAATAACAGTACAAGTCTCAAACATCATACAATAAGAGCACTACAACCCTCTAAGGGCAAAAGCCAAATGTCAAAGTACCAAACTCAGATAAATAAAGCAACCACAGGCGGATCGAATCCTAGTAAGAGACTCCACTACTGATCGTCCGGGTAGCGCACGTAGTAACGACTACGCTCCTCGTCGTACTCCCAATCCAGCTCGGTGCCATCACCTGGATAGCTCACAGCTGGACCTGCATCTGGTGTGTGAAGTAACTGTGAGCCACAGAGGACTCAGCAATCCCGTTCCCGGGTAACAGAACTATCAAAGCCTTTAGGAGAGGGAAGGCTGAAGAAAGAACAAGTCTGCAGCAGCAACTAGCATCTAGCTTACGCAAGTGAGAGCGAGAAGAGAAGGCATCGGCGAGAAGTGATCACGAAGTGATCCTAGCTACAAGCTCACAAACATAACCCCTCCGTGTTCAACTCCCGAATCCCTATTCGGAAATTGACAGTCACGGAACACACGCTGGTAGTGTATTAGTATCATTGTGTCAAGTTATCTACAACCGGAATTAACAAGCTCCCATCTGCCACATAACCGCGGGCACGGCTTTCGAAAGTTCAAACCCTGCAGGGGTGTTCCAACTTGACCCATTACAAGCCCACGATCCGCGGAGTCGCAACTCCAAAGTGGGAAGGCCCGAGTATCCTCGGAATCCCGTGCTCAAGTTAAACCGAACTAAGGTAAGGCTAATCCAGCAAATCCTCCCGGCGTGCCGACACCCTGATAGTAGCCGCGCGTATCTCGTCTCAGGCCACGACCGGATGGGTGATCCCACAGGTTTTTACCAAACCTTGAGTTTCCTCGAGGTGGCCCCGCGTAACCCCCGTTTCGGACCAACACTCATGTGGAGCACTGGCCCGGGGTTGTTGATTAAGAAAGAGGGTTAATTACTCCCTATGCATGTTTAGTTTGTTATTAGGCAAATAGTACCAATGTTGGGATTTGCTGGAAAAGACTTAGCACATAGCGGTTTATCGAGGGGGTCCCATACACCCCAACCGTGTTAGGAACGCATAATCAAGGAACATAAAACCGGCTTATACGGATCCTAACGGCATGAGTGGAACAAAACACCAAGCAAAAGGCTTAGCCTTCCACCCTTGCCAATATATAGGTGATTTCAGTTTTAAGCATTTATATAGTGTGATATAACCCAACCAAACTTCATCATGAAGCAAGCATCTTCACTTCACCTGCAACTAGCAACGCTATAAGAAGGGCTGAGCGAAGCGTACTTAGCCAAGCAACGGTTTGCATAGGTAGGGTGGTTAAACATGGCAATTGGTTACAAGTAGGAGGCTGACAAGAAGAACATGGGCATCGAGGCAAAACTATAGATCGAGACTACTAGCAATAGGCAAAGATAGTAAAGTTATCGGGGTTCGGTCATCTTGCCTGAAGAGAAGACGTTCGGAACAAAAGAAGGGTCCTCGTGCTCAAACTCGTTGGAAACCTCGTGCTCAACCTCGTTGGAAAACTCGTGCTCAACCTCCGGCTCTAAACAAGACAAACACACCAATCAACAATCAACATGATGCAATGCGCACTCGAAAAACATGAATGCATGATGGATGCACTAAAGATGCACATGGAGCACGTAAAACATCACTCAAGCAAAACACCTCAAAACAAGATAACAACCTGATATTATTAATCTACACAGAAAAACACCCAAGTTTGATATAAGATTCGCTGAAATCGGAGTTACGGGCTAAAAGTTATGCCCGAAACAAGATTTGAGCGAAAACTGCAAATTACAGCAACATAGCATCTTGGGAGCTCAAAATAATTAATCTACAGCACCCAAAAAGCATGGCAAAGGACTTGAACATAAACTAGATATAATGTACAGCAACTAGGTCCAAAGTGCACCCTCAACGGAGTCACGGATCAATAGCAATGACCTTGGACATATTGAACTTTGAAATAAAATTCTGGCAGCAGAATTTTATTGAAAGTTTGGAGCAAAAGATAAGCATCCTACAGCCACTCAAATGGACATGTGAGGACAAGGATGGAAATACAACAATATATACTTCATGGAACAATCAAAATCCACCCCAAAACTATCATGCTTTGTCCTACAACATCACACGAACATGGCATCGGAACGTTACAGATTTCAGACTTAGTGAAATTTCACTAAGTCCCAAAACAGCAACATCATCATAGCATCGAAAAGAGCATGTTTAAGACACCTCGAAACTAAACATGGCAAAGGGTAAGCACCTCATCAAAATACATATGACGGTGATCCCAAAACACACAAGCATGCATCATTGTGGTGAACACACCGATTACAACGAGCTCAACAAGATGGCATTTCATAACAAGTGAAAACACAACATGTGAACATGGCACTTTGCAACGATGATAACAAGGAAACAATAAATCTACCATGCAACCTATCACACACAACACGTAGTTCGTGTCGAGACGAACACGTGGACATGTCATTTGCATCGTTTGGACAAACGAGCTAAAAGATATCACATGTCAAAGGTGGCATGAAAAAATAACACAACAGCAGTTTATATCATCATACACTCTTGCAACAGCAAAACAAGCCCCTAGATGACCTCTAACATGCATGACTACAACAGGTAAAACGTAGAGGGCATCTCCACGAACATCTGGACATGCTACACGCGCAAAACGGAGCAACAGGCACCAAACTAGAGCAGGTCAAAGATTGCATCTCAGATCAGGATTTAAAGGACTTAGGGAAAAAAAAGGGGGGTACCTCTCCAGATCTGGATCTGGAGGAACAGTACATGCCGGCCGGATGAACAGTACCGGCGGCGGCCCGGATGAACAGTGCGGCGGCTGGCGGAGGAGGCCCGATCCGGCGCGCGGGGCGACGCGGTGGCCTGCGGTGCGCGGAGGCGGCGGCCCGCGGTGGCTGGACGCGTACGGCCCGCGGTGGCTGGAGGCGTACGGCCCGCGGTGCGGCGGCCTGGCTGCCGCGGCCTAGGGAGGCCCAAGTGGCGGGCTGACGAGGGAACGCACAGGGGCGGCGAACTGGTCCCCCCCGCCTGGGCCTGCGAGCGGCCCGGCTGCGCGACGCGGCGCCAAGGGAACGGCCCGGACGAACGAAAACGAGCGGGGCGGCGCTGGCGATCGACGAGGCTGGCGCCTGGGGCTTCGACGCGTTGACCGCAGGGCGGCTGCGGTCGATGGATCCAGCGCCTCGGCGGCTGGAACGAGGAGGACTCCAGGAGGGATTTTTGCCAAGTGGCTGATGGGGAAATGGATCCAGATTTTTAGGGAAGAAGTGGAGAAGAAGAAGGGGACATGCCAAATAGACTAGGGGTCTATAAGTAGCAGTTTTAGACTAGGGTTTGGAGATTAGGGGCGCTAGGAGCCCTCCGATCGCGATCCGACGGACCCGATCGCGAGGATGATTTAAAAGGACTAGACGGAGATGAAAGAATGCAACAGGGGTATTTCCGGGACACGAAGTAAGGGCACTTCGGACCCACACGGACAACGGAGGGAAAAGTCAACGGAGTCCAAACGAGACGAGATTTGAGAGGCGGGTTGCACACAACAAAACAACAACACACAACACAACCTCGCGGCACACCGGTAACGAAAAACGCCCGAACAACAAAGAAGGCCTACGGGACGTCACGGACACGTGAGGGAGCTCCGGAACACGAAACGGACAACGGGAAGGAACGCCACGAACCGGATGCAACCCACAACACCAATGCAAAGTAATGCACATGTCTACATGATATGAATGAATGCCACACACTCACACAACAACACGACGAAAGCCCGAAAGACAAAGAACCCGAAATGGAAATAGATGAAGCCGGAGATTTATTATATACCCAAAAGGGAAAGTATTACATCCGGGGCATTACAGGGCTACCCAAGCAGTGACTGGCTTTATACTCAATAAACAGCTTCATGCAGACAGGTGCGGCCTGGTATGTTGAAGTGGACCAGGCCACAAGAAACAGACGGAAAGGACGACCGTAGCTTCAGAGGTGACACAGACAGATGAGTCGGTCACTGCATTGTAAGCCGGTGCGACCAGGCGAGTTAATCGTAGGTGTGGTAAACCGCGCGGACGGACGGGTCAACCTCATCGTGTTGATATAAACTGGACCGCAGAGGCAACGAGTTGCATATATATATTTGTTGAGCATTATGGTGAATCAAATGCTGATCACGATCATCGTTCTTAATTACCCTGCTTCAAAAATAGCGCAAGCCAAAGTAATTGCCCTTTTTTTAAGAAATTAATATGCAATATAGAAATATACTGGATGGACTTCACCTAATATGTTAGCTCGAAAATTATCCGTCGTGGAGTTAATGATCACCACGGTGAAGCTAAAATCAATTATGGATGAGTCGCTCGCGGGAGCAGACAGATGAGTCGGCCGTGGCGTTGTAAGCCAGTGCAGACGGATGCTAATCATAAGATGGTGCTGTTGGGCGCTCCGTACCCATGATATGATGTCACATTTATAATGCATCTTTGCCCTGCACGTTAAAATATACATGCCAGAGTATTTTTCTTGGAAAGATAAATATGTTATAAAAATAGATTGGATTGATATCACCTGATATATTTGGACCTTATGATCCTCATCGGTGTCCGCTAGCCAACCCGGCATATTGAGTAGGCCGGGCCGTCGGGCGGACAGTAAAACGACTGCAGCATCAGAGGTAGCACAGACACATGAGTTGGCCGCAGTGTTGTAAGTCGGCGCAGACGAGCAAGTTGTCCTCCGCGTTGTAAACTGGTGCAGACGCCTGAACCGCCACGAGGGCAGATGAGCGAGTCGTCCGTGGTGTTGTAAGGCGGCACAGATGGGCAAGTCGGCCAAGGCATTGTAGGCCGGCGCGGGAGTCCGTTGAGTAAGGACAATCACCTGTGCCGAATGATGTTGGTGTGCCTCCATCTTCGCGGTATAATACCACTTTGTAATGGATAATTCTCCTGCATATAAAATACAGCAGGGTGAGGTAGTTTTGCTCGGATGAATTAATATGTACTTAAAATAAATAGGGTAGATAGCACCTGATATGTAGCAGATGAACGGAGAATAGAAATCTGAACTAGTACTGTAGCCTACACATGATGGACAACATCAGTAGTACTACTACGGAGGACTTGAAATCAATCCATCTCGGAGAATGAGCTGATTGGTAGGAATTGCTCACGTACTAGAAGCGAGTACCAAAGATTGATTGACTAGGTCTCCACGTGGAGATGTAGCAGCTTGAACACGTGAGCCTCGCGACCTGATCCTTGCACTCTGGCGCCTCGGCAGAGGGCAAATTACCTCGAGGCTCGAAGCCAGTACATGGAGAACAGCAGCAGTGGCAACTTGGCATAACAAGCGGTCGGACTCGATGACTTGCGACTGTCCGGCTGTAGTATGGAAGATAGATCTTTACACGAATTCGTCGGATCACCCAGACGTGCGCCGCCGCCATGCACGTAACCTGATCCTCTCGATGTCCAATCTCGAACAATGAACTCGCCAGCTCCTCCTCATCTGACGAATCACAAGCTTCTCGATCCCTGGAAGAGATCCCTCCAAGAACTCATCTATACCGTGCGCAGGCCCCACGGTGGGCGCCAACTTTTGTGGAATGGTCACGGCAGATGTCCTAGTGTGAGGACTTAGTCGTGAGGCCAACGCATCTATGTGGTAGCTTGAGAGCGGTTGAGCGGAATCAAGAAACGCAACACAAGACAAGGGTTTATACAGCTTCGGGCCACGGGAAACATCATCCGGTAACAACCCTACATGTTATTTGTGGCTAGGTCTCATTATCATCACGAGAGAGTCGTCGGTAAACCGGCTCTTTGTGTCTAGCGCTTAAGATTGGTTCTTCCTCCATGTCCCTCTTGGGGAGCCCTGCCCCTCCTTATATAAGTTAGAGGGGCAGGTTACATGTGGAGTCCAAATAGGATTAGGACTAGCCTATTACAAGTGGAGTCCTAGTCTTGCTTCCTTGTAAGGTAAATATTCCTCACGCCTTTCCTCTTAAACTGGCCCACCATTAACATAAACCGGCCTTCCATAAACCGCCTTCTGGGCCACTGGGTCTTGTCGTTCCTCTGACCCGCTCGCCGGGTCACCGATGAGTCGCCAGGCTCGGGCGGGTCATTTAGTGAGTCGTCCAGTCAGGGCAGGTCATTAGTGAGTCGCTAAGTCCGGTCGTGTTATACTTCCGGCCAGGCTACGCCGCTGGGTATATCCCCGACACATTCTGTACAATCAGGACAAGATTTTCCTGCACCAACGTCTTGATTGTGATGCCATTGCTGGACTGCGAAGCCTTGAAGAAGTCCTTGACTGCTTCGGAGATGTTGGATTGCATCCATTCGTCACTGCATAGGAACACTGGAATGAAGAGCTTCTCCTGCAATTCTATGCTACTCTTCATATCAGAGGATTCAACAGGGATCCGAAGACATGGGTCCTTGAGTGGATGACAGGTGACATTCATCATGAAGCCACAACTCAGACTCTACTTGAGCTCACTTCCCTGCCCACTCCTGGTGAGTTGCACGAATCAGGTTGTTCCCTGTATCAGAAGGAGCTTGAAAGCATCTTCAAGAAGGCTGAGCCCAACATGAGTGGAATGCTCAGCATGATGAAGCCATTGCACCCTGACGTTGATCATCCAACGGAATTCTTCGTCAAGGACCTCGAGTATCTGCCTCACACCATATATCATATTCTAAGGCATACTCTCTGGCCTGTCAGGGGACACTCGTCTGAAGCTACACTGCAAGGTGTCATGAAGACTTTGGTATTCTATATTCTCAATGGCATCAGACTCAATACCCATGATTTCTTCATTCGTCAACTGGCTGCGTGTGTTATTGATCTGCTTGGCCTCAAGCTCTATGCTCGTTGGATAATGCGCCTCATTAAGCTTCACTCAACTATCAACTATCAAGCCTCTGCATGCAATCATGTTTTCTTTTTGCCTGAGGTTGGTATGTCTTATGAAGTTGTCTATCCTGAACCTACCAAGCAACCACTTCAACTGATCAATGCTGATCACCAAAGCTTCACACGACAACTTGAAAGTGTTTATGTGCCCAATGCGAATGTCACTGCTTATCCTATGGCTGGAAATTTGCGCCTCCCGCATCGTGCAAACACTTATGCCACTGGTAGCACCATTGCTTAAAGTCCTAAGAAGCGTTCCAGTGTCCTCAATGACTGAGAGATTCTAGTTTCGCTTCACCAGAAGCAGGATAAGCACCATGATTGGCTGAAGAGGAAGATGCAAAGTCTTCTCTCTGACGTGAATCGCATTCATAGATTGGCTACCAAGAACTCCTTTGTTGCTCATGAAGCCTGTCAGCGGTCCTGGAAGAGCCTTACATTGCTCCGCTTTGAAGATGATCTTCAAGCAGATGGCTTCTCTGAGAGTTTCAAGTTTAACTCCAGGCCTCCACAAGCTGCGACTTGGCGTCAAACTCCCTCAACTGAAGATTCTGAGTATTCATCTTCGGCTGCAACATATGTTTCTCATGTCATCGATGAAGAAGATGACACCACTTCTCTAGCAATCGCTTCACTGCATCACGACTCTGCGTCAGGCCCTACTACACCACCCAACTCCAAAGTCGACCCGACTGCACCAGCATCTTCACCACCTGGGAACGCATAGATACTCTATGGCTTCAAACCATTTTGGTCCTTACTGACAAAAGGGGGAGAAGCATATGAGTTGATAGTCTTCAAGCGGGTCCATATATGGGTTGGGTGCATTATTTTTTGCTAAGTTCTTACAACTCACATTTTGAAACATTTGGCTCTTGAGTTGTAACACTTACACTTGATGGTCGTCTGCTACATTTGCTGATGTTTCTTCTGCTTGGTTAAATATCTATCCTATGCACATGAAGTCATTCAGCAGACGCCCATTTCCTGTTATGCATATCATTATGTTCACTACATCCTTGTATGCATGATGGATTGTCTTCATAAGATTGAAGGAGATCTCCACAAAGCAAAACATGCCATGTGCCTCTGCATTCAAAAGCAAATTTCATATATGCACATCTTCAAGGGGAGCCCTCGCAATCTCATGAAGATAATGACCGTGTTATCTATTGTTTCACATATTTTATCCCCGTTGAATACTTCAACCTGTTTGTCATCAATCACCAAAAAGGGGGAGATTGTAAGTGCATCTAGTGCCCCAAGTTGGTTTTGTAGTGCTGACGGCAAACTTGGTTGAGGGACTAACGTGTTTGTGAGAATTGCAGGATAACACAGGTAATAGTCCCTCACTGATTCAGTTTACCTTCCAGAGATGACCCCTAAAAATGTGTGAAGACAGTGAAGATAGTGGTGGCTCGTGAACACATTCACGTGAAGATAATGACCTACGAAGACATTCATGGAAGACTATGGAATGCGAAGACATAGTTTCTTTCGTAGTTCTTTTTATTCTTTCTTGAGTCATAGGAACCACCGTACTGTTAAGTGGGGTCCAAGTGAACACAGTCAGATGACTTAAGTGATGCTCAACCAAAACACCTATGTCTTCGAGCGAAGACAAATGAGAGCAAATCTCATCCAGAGCTGGATAAGTCTGCTTTACTTGGAGCTCAAGCAAAGTTGTCCCATGTGTTTATAATCTGACCGCTGAACACGTGTCAGTTCCTTAGTGACCAAGGGTCATTTCGGACATATCATGACGGGTTGCCTCATGGCTATAAATAGCCCACCCCTACACCATAAATTGGTGGCTTCTCAGAGTTAGTGCACGTCCTTTGATTTGTGAGCAACCCACCTCTGAAGCCTTTGAGAGAAAAGATCCTTGCGGGGACAAATCCCAAAACACCCAGAGCCAAAGAGTGTTAGGCATCACTGAAGTATTTCTGTCTGTGTGACCTGAATACTTGTTACACTTGAGGACTGTGCATCCTCCAGCCGGTTAGGCATCGCGTTCTGAGCATCCAAGAGTGAGTGTGGATCGCCGGTGAACGAAGTCTGTGAAGGTTCTGAAGTCTACCTTGAAGACTTACCAGAGTGACCGGGCGAGGACTGGGTGTCCTTTGCTGAAGGGGAATAAGGTGAAGAAACGGTCTTCAGAGTTGAATCTCAGCCTCCCTAACTAGATGTACAGTTGTCACAGCAAGTAGAACTGCTCTACCGAATCCCCTACGTCTCCAAACTACTGGTTCTATCTTCCATCTCATTTACATTCCAGTCTGTCTTTGTGAAGTCATTGCTTGTTTGTTTGATCAGTTTGACTTCACTCTATGTATACACACATGTCACAGCATATGGTTTTATATAGACTTACCATGAAGCCTTTATTTACAAGAAAGTATTACCATTATCAAATGAGAATTCATGTCTATGGTTAGGAAACCTTAACCATCTTTGATCAACGAGCTAGTCCAGTAGAGGCTCACTAGGAACACGGTATTTGTTTATGTATACACACATGTATTTAAGTTTCCGGTCAATACAATTCTAGTATGAATAATAAACCTTTATCATGATTATGGAAATATAATAATAACCAATTTATTATTGACTCTATGGCATGTTTCCATCAGCTTAAATAAATTTTCAAGATCATAAGATGAATCACCCCAATCATGATCATTGCAACAAGTAGTAGACATAGCAAAATTAGCATCCCCAAGCTTAGGGTTTTGCATATCATTAGCACAATTTTCATTCATAGAATTTATAATAACATCATTGCAATCATGCTTTTCATTTAAGGAGGTATCGTGAATCACTTTAAGAATTTCTTTTAACACTTCACAATTTTCAGACTCGTAAATTTCAAGCAAAACCTCATAATGATAATCTAGTGCACTCAACTCACGAGCAATTGGTTCATCATAATTGGATCTTTTAAAAAGATTAGCAAGTGAGCAAAAGGAGGATCCATAACACTTTCCTTCTGAATTTGAATAAACCTAATTATGCCAAGCAAATGAGCAAACAAACCAAGTAAGACATAAGGGCAAATAAAAAGGCAAATATTTTTGTATTTTCCTGGAAACATTTTAGAAGTGGGGGAGATGAAAACGAGAGGTGAATGGCAAATAATGTAAGTGCGTGGGATGAGAGTTTATGATAAGTACTTGGTATGCTTAATGTAGAACTTCCCCGGCAAAGGCACCAGAAATTATTCCTGCTACTTCTTAACCTTGCGTTGATTTTTCAATTGAAGAGGAAAGGGTGATGCAGCAAAGTGGAGATAAGTATTTCCCTCAGTTGAGAACCATGGTATACATCCATTAGGAGGCACAAGCAAGTCTCCAATCTATGCACCTGCAGAAACTAACAAACACTTGCACACGACCCGAAAAAGGGGTTGTCAAGCCATTCACGGTCACGAACAAGAGTGAGATCTGATAGAGATAGATTTAAAACTAAAGTAAAAAAGCTAAATAAAGTAAACAAAGAATAATTATAGGAAGATATTTTTGGGCTTTTGATTTTATAGATCTTAAAATATAAGATGGAAAATAGACCCGGTGGGGCATAGATTTCACTAGAAGCTTGATACTTTGGTTCTCAAAAACTGAGGGAAATACTTACGCTACTGTGTTGTATCACCCTTTCCTCTTCGAGGGAATACACCGCAAGCTCGAGAAGTAGCAAGAAGAATTTCTAGTGCCGTTGCCGGGGAGGCTTACGCAAAAGTCATATACCAAGTACCTATCACAAACCCTTATCTCGCGCATTACATTTATTTGCCTCTCGTTTTCCTCTCCCCCACTTCACCCTTGCCGTTTTATTTGCCCTTTTTCTGCCATGTGTTTACCGTTCGCTTGCTTCTTGTTTGCTTGTGTGTTGGATTGCTTGCTTGTCACTGTAGCTCAGAACAATACCAATTGTGTGAATTCTCCAATACCAACAATAATGATTTCATTAGCACTCCAATTGCTCCTATTACCGATGTTGAATCTTGTGAGATCAATGCTGCTCTGTTAAATCTTGTTATGAAAGATCAATTTTCCGGCCTCCCTAGTGAAGATGCCACTACCCATCTAAACAACTTTGTTGATACGTGTGATATGCAAAAGAAAAGGGATACAGATAACGATGTTGTTAAATTGAAGTTATTTCCGTTTTCGCTTAGAGATCGTGCTAAAACTTGGTTTTCCTCTTTGCCTAGAAATAGTATTGATTCGTGGAATAAGTGCAAAGATGCTTTTATCTCTAAGTATTTCCCTCCTGCTAAGATCATCTCTCTTAGAAATGATATTATGAATTTTAAGAAACTAGATCATGAGCATGTTGCACAAGCTTGGGAGAGAATGTAATTAATGATACGTAATTGCCCTACACATGGTTTGAACTTATGGATGATTATTCGGGACTTTTATGTTGGCTTGAATTTTGCTTCTAGAAATCTTTTAGATTCGTCCGCATGAGGCACTTTCATGGAAACTACCTTAGGAGAAGCTACCAAACTCCTAGATAATATTATGGTTAATTATTCTCAATGGCACATCGAAAGATCTACTAGTAAAAAAGTGCATGCTATTGAAGAAATTAGTGTTTTGAGTGGAAAGATGGATGAACTTATGAAATTATTTGCTGCTAAGAGTGCTTCTTCTGATCCTAATGATATGCCTTTGTCCACTTTGATTGAAAATAATAATGAATCTTTGGATGTGAATTTTGTTGGTAGGAATAATTTTGGTAACAATGCTTATAGAGGGAACTTTAATCCTAGGCCTTTTCCTAGTAATTCCTCTAATAATTATGGTAATTCCTACAACAACTCTTATGGAAACATGCCTTCTAAATTTGAAACTAGTGTTAAGGAGTTTATGATTTCGCAAAAGAATTTCAATGCTATGCTTGAAGAAAAATTGCTTAAGATTGATGAATTGGCTAGAAGTGTGGATATAATTACTCTTGATGTTGATTCTTTGAAACTTAGATCTATCCCACCTAAGCATGATATCAATGAGTCTCTCAAAGCCATGAGAATTTCCATTGATGAATGCAAAGAAAGAACCGCTAGGATGCGTGCTAAAAGAGAGAATTATATAAAAGCGTGTTCTTCTAGCTATCATGAAAATAAAGATGAAGATCTGAAAGTTATTGATGTGTCTCCTATTAGATCCTTGTTTTCTAGTATAAATCTTGATGAAGATAGGAATGGAGATGATTCTACTTTAAGGTGTCCCAATGATTCGGAGTTTTTGGATGCTAAAATTGTTAAAAGTGGGAGTGAAGAGATTAAAACTTCGCATAGTGATGAACCCACCACTTTGGATTTCAAGGGATTCAATTATGATACTTGCTCTTTGATTGATTGTATTTCCTTTCTGCAATCCGTACTAAACTCTCCGCATGCTTATAGCCAAAATAAAGCTTTTACCAAACACATAGTTGATGCTTTGATGCAATCTTATGAAGAAAAACTTGAGATAGAAGTTTCTATCCCTAGAAAGCTTTATGATGAGTGGGAAACTACTATTAAAATAAAAATTAAAGATCATGAATGCTATGCTTTGTGATTTGGGTGCAAGTGTCTCCACTATCCCAACAACCTTGTGTGATTTACTAGGATTCCATGCGCTTGATGATTGTTCTTTGAATTTGCATCTCGCGGATTCCACTATCAAGAAACCTATGGGAAGGATTAATGATGTTCTTATTGTTTCCAATAGGAATTATGTGCCCGTAGATTTCATTGTTCTTGATATAGATTGCAATCCTTCATGTCCTATCATTCTTGGTAGACCTTTCCTTAGAACGATCGGTGCAATTATTGATATGAAGGAAGGAAATATTAGATTCCAATTTCCGTTAAGGAAAGGCATGGAACACTTTCCTAGAAAGAAAATCACATTACCATATGAATCTATTATGAGAGCCACTTATGGATTGCCTTCCAAAGATGGCAATACCTAGATCTATCCATGTATCGTGCCTAGCTAGTGGCGTAAAACGATAGCGCTTGTGGGGAGGCAACCACATTTTATATTTTTGTTGTTGCTTCTGTTTAGGAATAAATATTTCATCTAGCTTCTGTTTAGATGTGGTTTTGTGTTTTAATTAGTGTTTGTGCCAAGTAGAACCTTTGGGAAGACTTGTGTGAAGTTTATATGATCTTGCTGTGAAAAACAGAATTGTTAGCGCTCGCTAGAATGGTCACCAGATTTTACTGGAGCGTGCTATTTAGTTGATTCTTTTTGCAGATGATTAATATACAAATTCCTCAAGTTTAACAATTTAGTTTGATTTTTTTGGAGTTACAGAAGTATGCGAAACCTGCAGATTACTACAGACTGTTCTGTTTTTGACAGATTCTGTTTTTCGTGTGTTGTTTGCTTATTTCAATGCATCTATGAGTAGTATTGGGAAGTATGAACCATAGAGAAGTTGGAATAAAGTAGGTTTAACACCAATATAAACAAAGAATGAATTCATTGTAGTACCTTTGAGTAGTGGTTTATTTTCTTATACTAACGGAGCTCGCGAGATTTTTGTCTAAGTTTTGTGTTGTGAAGTTTTCAAGTTTTGAATATTGCTTTGATGGACGATGGAACAAAGAGTGGCAAGAGCCTAATCTTGGGGATGCCCAAGGCACCCCAAGGTAAAATTCAAGGACAACCAAAAGCCTAAGCTTGGGGATGCCCCGGGAAGGCATCCCCTCTTTCGTCTTCATCCATTGGTAACTATACTCGGAGCTATATTTTTATTCACCACATGATATGTGTTTTACTTGGAGCGTCTTGTATAATTTGAGTCTTTGCGTGTTAGTTTTCCACAATTATCCTTGCTGTACAAACCTATTTGAGAGAGTTAAATATGGCCTTGGAATTGATAGAACACTCTATGTGCTTCACTTATATCTTTTGGGTTGAATAGTTTTTGCTCTAGTGCTTCACTTATATCTTTTAGAGCACGGTGGTGATAAGATTTTGAAGAAATAGTTGATCTCTCATGCTTCACTTATATCCTTTTGAGAGTCTATTAAAACATCATGGTAATGTGCTTAAGCTATAAAACTAGTCTTCACATGATAGGCATCCAATATCAATGTAGTAAAAACTTTCACACTAAGTGCATTGAATATGATGAGAAGTTGGATGCTTGATAATTGTTTTGAGATATGAGGATAGTAATATTAGAGTCATGCTAGTGGAGTTATTATGAAATTGCGAAATGCTTGTGTTAAAGTTAGTGATTCCCGTAGCATGCACGTATGGTGAACTGCTATGTGACGAAGTTAGAGCATGATGTATTTGTAAAGTGTCAACCTTTGTGTGGAGGTCGAGCGCGCGAGATGGTTAAATCCTACCAAACTCCCCCCTAGGAGCATGCGTTGATCGCTTTGTTTTGATGACTCGTAGATTTTTGCAATAAGTATATGAGTTCTTTATGACTAATGTTGAGTTCATGGATTATACGCACTCTCACCCTTCCACCATTGCTAGCCTCTCTTGTATCATGCAACTTTCCCTGGTACCATACAACCACTATATATCCTTCCTCAAAACAGCCACCATATATATTCCTCAAAACAGCCACCATACCTACATATCATGACATTTCCATAGCCATTCCGGGATATATTGCCATTCAACTTTCCACCGTTTCGTTCATATGACACGCATCATATTGTCATATTGCCATGCAAGATCATGTAGTTGACATCGTATTAGTGGCAAAGCCACCATGCATAATTTTTCATACATGTCACTCTTGATTCATTGCACATCCCGGTACACCGCGGGAGGCATTCATATAGAGTGATACTTGTTCTAGCATCGAGTTGTAATATCGAGTTGTAATTCAATGAAAGTGTGATGATCATCATTATTAGAGCATTCTCCCATGTGAGGAAAGGCTAAATCAAGAAAGCCCCTCCAAAAAAAGAGAAAGGCCAAAGAAAAAAAACGAAAGGCCAAAAGAAAGAAAATAAAAAGAGACAATTGCTATTATCTTTTTCCACACTTGTGCTTCAAAGTAGCACCATGTTCTTCATGATAGAGAGTCTCATGTCTAATCACTTTCATACACTAGTGGGAATTTTCATTATAGAACTTGGCTTGTATATTCCAACGATGGGCTTCCTCAAACGCCCTAGGTCTTCATGAGCAAGCAAGTTGGATGCACACCCAGTAGTTTCTTTTGTTGAGCTTTCATACATATTTAGCTCTAGTGCATCCGTTGCATGGCAATCCCTACTCACTCACATTGATATCTATTGATGGGCATCTCCATAGCCCGTTGATATGCCTAGTTGATGTGAGACTATCTCCCTCCTTTTTTTCTTCTCCACAACCACCTCTCTATTCCACATAGTGCTATGTCCATGGCTCACGCTCATGTATTGCATGAAAGTTGAAATTTTTGAAAGAATAGAGTATGAAAACAAGTGCTTGGCTGAAATCGGGGTTGTGCATGATATGAATATTTTGTGTGATGAAGAGGGAGCATAGCCAGACTATATGATTTTGTAGGGATAACTTTCTTTAGCCATAGTATTTTGAGAAGACATGATTGCTTTGTTAGTATGTTTGAAGTATTATTATTTCTTATGTCAATATAGACCTTTGTCTTGAATCTTTCAGATCTGAACATTCATGCCACAATTAATAGAATTGCATTGAAAAACTATGTTGGTTAGCATTCCACATCAAAAAATCTGGTTTATCATTTACCTACTCGAGGACGAGCAGGAATTAAGCTTGGGATACTTGATATGTCTCCAACGTATCTATAATTTTTGATTGTTCCATGCTATTATTTATGATGTTTTGGATGTTTAATGGGCTTTGTTATACACACTTATTTTATTTTTGGGACTAACCTACTAACCCAAAGGCCCAGTCCAGATTGCTGTTTTTTGCCTGTTTTACGGTTTTACAGAAAAGGAATATCAAACGGAGTCCAAACGGAATGAAACCTTCGGGAAAGATATTTTTGGAGCAAAATACGCACGGGAGACTTGAGAACCACGAAGTAGGGCACACGTGGCGTCCACGAGAGTGGGGGCGCCCCCCCTATAGGGTGCGCCCCCCTGCCTCGTGGGCCCCACGTTTGGCCCCCGGTGCCCTCCTTCCTCCCATATATACCTACGTACCCCGAAACTATCAGAACAACAGAGAAAACCCTAGTTCCACCACCGCAACCTTCTGTTCCCGTGAGATCCCATCTTGGGGCCTGTTCTGGAGCTCCGCCGGAGGGGGGATCTTCCACGTAGTGCTTCTACATCATCATCATCGCCTCACCATGAGTTGTGAGTAGTTTACCACAGACCTTCGGGTCCATAGCTAGTATCTAGATGGCTTCTTCTTTCTCTTTGGATCTCAGTGCCAAGTTCTCCTCGGTCTTCGAGGAGATCTATTCGATGTAATCTCTTTTTGCGGTGTGTTTGTCAAGATCCGATGAACTGTGGGTTTATGATCAAGATTAACTATGAGAAATATTTGGCTCTTCTCTGAACTCTTTATGTATGATTATAATATCCTTGCATGTCTCTTCGAATTATTGGCTTGGATTGGCCTACTAGATCTATAGTTCTTGCAAAGGGAGAAGTGCTTCGCTTTGGGTTCAATCTTGCGGTGTCGTTTCCCAGTGACAGTAGGGGAAGTAAGGAACGTATTGTATTGTTGCCATCGAGGATAAAAAAATGGGGTTTATATCACTAAGTTTGAGTTTATCCCTCTACATCATGTCATCTTGCTTAAGGCGTTACTCTGTTCCTATGAACTTAATACACTAGATGCATGCTGGATAGCGGTCGATGTGTGGAGTAATAGTAGTAGATGCAGAATCGTTTCGGTCTACTTGTCTCGGACGTGATGCCTATATATAATGATCATGCCTAGATAGTCTCATAATTATTCGCTTTTCAATCAATTGCTCAACAATAATTTGTTTACCCGCCATAGAATATCGCTATCATGAGAGAAGACACTAGAGAACACTATGGCTCCCGGGTTTATTCTCAACATATCAATCTACAATATACTTTACTTTTCCGCTTTTACTTTCTATTCTTATAACCAAAAATACCAAAAATATCATACTATCATCTCTATCAGATCTCACTTTCGTAAGTGACCGTAAAGGGATTGACAACCCCTTATCGTGTTGGCTGCGAAGTTCTTATTTGTTTGTGCAGGTGTGAGGGACTCGCGCGTGGTATCCTACTAGATTGATACCTTGGTTCTCAAAAATTGAGGGAAATACTTACGCTACTGTGCTGCATTACCCTTTCCTTTTTGAGGAATACGACGCAAGCTCGAGAAGTAGCAGTAGCATAAGTATTTCCATCAGTTTTTGAGAACCAAGGTATCAATCCAGTATGAGACCACGCACGAGTCCCCGCACCTGCACAAACAAATATGAACTTTGCAGCCAAATCGATAAGGGGTTGTCAATCCCTTTCCGGTCACTGACCAAAGTGAGATCTGATAGATAGGATAGTTTGATATTTTTGTTATTTTTGGATACACGAACATAAAGTAAATAAAGCAAAGTAAAGTAGATTGTAGATTAATATGTTGAGAATAGACCCGGGGGGCATAGGTTTCACTAGTGGCTTCTCTCATGATAGCAGAATTCTACGGTGGGTGAACAAATTATTGTCGAGCAATTGATAGAAAAGCGCATAGTTATGAGAATATCTAGGCATGATCATTATATATAGGCATCACGTTCGTGACAAGTAGACCGAAATGATTCTGCATCTACTACTATTACTCCACACATCGACCGCTATCCAGCATGCATCTAGAGTATTAAGTCATATGAACAGAGTAATGCTTTAAGCAAGATGACATGATGTATAGGGATAAACTCAAGCAATATGATATAAAACTCATCTTTTTATCCTCAATAGCGACAATACAATACGTGCCTTGCTGCCCCCGCTTTCACTGGGAAAGGAAACACAAGATTGAACCCAAAGCCAAGCACTTCTCCCATTGCAAAAACTATAGATCTAGTAGGCCAAACCAAACCAATAATTCGAAGAGACTTGCAAGGATATTATAATCATACATAAAAGGATTCAGAAAAGAACCAAATATTTCTCATAGATAATGTTGATCATATACCCACAGTTCATCGTATCTGGACAAACACACCGCAAAAAGATTACATCCAATAGATCTCCTCGAAGACCGAGGAGAACTTGGTATTGAGATCCAAAAAGAGAGAAGAAGCCATCTAGCTACTAACTATGGACCCGAAGGTGTGTGGTAAACTACGCACAACTCATGGTGAGGCAATGGTGTTGATGTAGAAGCACTCCGTCGAAGATCCCCCCTCCGGTGGAGCTCTGGAACAGGCCCCAAGATGGGATCTCACAGGAACAGAAGGTTGCGGCGGCAGAATTAGGGTTTTCTCTGTTGCCTCGATGTTTTCAGGGTACGTGGATATATATAGGAGGAAGGAGGGCTTCGGGGGCGTGCCCTGGACCCTCGTGTCCGCCTCCTTCGTTCCCTCGCGTGTACTCCAAGTCTTCTATGTTGATATCCTTCCAAAAATAACTCTCGCGAAGGTTTCATTCCACTTGGACTCCGTTTGATATTCCTTTTCTGCGAAACCCTGAAATAGGCAAAAAAACAGCAACCTACACTGGGCCTTTGGGTTAATAGGTTAGTACCAAAAATAATTAAAAGTGTATAATAAAGCCCATTAAACATCCAAAACATAATATATAATAGCATGGAACAATAAAAAATTATGGATACGCTGGAGACATATCAAGCATCCCCAAGCTTAATTCCTGCTCGTCCTCGAGTAGATAAATGATAAAAACATAATTTTTGATGTGGAATGCTAGCCAACATAATTTTCAATGTAATTTCTTAATTGTGGCATGAATGTTCAGATCCGAAAGATTCAAGACAAAAGTCTATATTGACACAAGAACAATAATACTTCAAGCATACTAACAAAGCAATCATGTCTTCTCAAAATAACATGGCCAAAGAAAGTTATCCCTACAAAATCATATAGTCTGGCTATGCTCCCTCTTCATCACACAAAATATTCATATCATGCACAACCCTAGTTTTAGCCAAGCAATTGTTTTCATACTTAAATTTTTTCAAACCTTTCAACTTTCACGCAGTACATGGTGAGCCATGGATATAGCATTATACGTGGAATAGAGTGGTGGTTGTGGAGAAGACAAAAAAGGAGGAAGATAGTCTCACATCGACTAGGCATATCAATGAGCTATGGTAATGCCCATCAATAGATATCAATGTGAGTGAGTAGGAATTGCCATGCAACGGATGCACTAGAGCTATAAATGTATGAAATCTCATCAAAAGAAACTAAGTGAGTGTGCATCCAACTTGCTTGCTCTTGAAGACCTAGGGCATTTGAGGAAGCCCATCGTTGGAATAGACAAGCCAAGTTCTATAATGAAAATTCCCACTAGTATATGAAAGTGACTAAATATGAGACTCTCTATCATGAAGATCATGGTGCTACTTTGTAACACCCCAAAAATTTTAACCATGATTTATTTATTAAAATTTTGCCAGGAACTTAAAATTTTCTTTCCTGGATTTTATTTTGATTTCAGTACCATTATTTTCCTTTGAATTGTGGAATGTTTCCCTCAAGGGGAACCTTTCAAGAATATTGCTGGACTTGTATACCTTCTCAAGAACATTTCTTTTATCAGTGGAAATATTTCTGTAAATATTTCCCTAAAGCTTTATTGCTTTTAATTGATTTCTCATAAGTTTGGAATCTCTTTTGCACTGCAGCCATTTGAAAAATTCATCTAAAAATTCCACCAAAATTTGGAGATATTGGTAGAAGTATATAATTCATTTCTATGCAAAAGCCCAATGGTGTTCTTTGGAAATTTGAGCAAACCATCCTCATTTGTGTTCTGGTCCAGTTTAGTGGTTTGTACTACAGCTCCATCTTTGCTTGCCCTTTTACCTCTAAATTTTTCTCCTGCTATTAGTATACCCTACCAAACTCTTAAGTCCAGGAGATTGGACCCATTGGAATATTATTGGTCCATGCAAGGATAGCTTTTCTCTTCTGTCCAGATTTGGTTTTCTCAAAAACTTGCACTAGGAAGTTTTGGCTTTTGACAAACTAACCTTACCACCCTCTTTATCATCTAAAGAGACCCCAACCTGGAGTTTTTGGCCACCAGAAGAAATGCCTAGATGCCCATGGCATTCTGTCGAGCACTTTATGTGTCTGGCTAGATTTGGCATAGTTTTGTGATTACTTTGTGAACTTGATTCCCTGACCCAACAACCATGTCTATTAGACCTTTTGCCTTCACCCTAACCCTCCTGTTAATTGGCAGCCTCACCCTAAACCTCTAGCACGATTTGGCATTTCACCGAGCACCTGCCGTGCATGACCGGAGCGCGAGCAGAGCGCGCGTTTTGCACGTGCTCGCGCCCGAACCGACACGCCCCTGGATAAGCCTCCCGAGCTCGTCCTAATCCTCTCCCCTGTCCCCTAGTGCGGCCCCTACTCGCCCTGCTCCTCTCAGAGCAGCAGCGTTGGCGCTTTGGCGGCACACCGGCGCCCGTGACCGGCTCTGCCATGGACGGCGCCGCCCAAGCCTCCTCCGTTCGCCAGCTGCCCTCGTGAGCAGGCCATTCTCATCCCCTAGCTCCCGCAGCCACACCGTGCACCGCTAGCTTTCGCCACGTCGCCCTGCCGCAACAGAGAGGCGGTTCGCCGGCGTTCCTATCCGCAGCCGCGGGAACCGACCTCCCCCGCCTATTTAAGGAACCCCGAGTTCGTCCAGACCCCCAAGCAGCCTCAGGCCATCTCCCTGGAGCTCCCGTAGCCAGAGATCGAGGGAGGGAGGCCGTCTTCCTCATCTCCGGTAGCTTCGGCCGCCGCCGCATTCTTGTACCGTGCGTCGCGAGCAGAGCCCCCCTAGTCCTCCTGTCACCACCATCCACTTCCCCTCGACCTAGCAGAGCCACCCAACCGCTCAAACTTGATCGAGAACCACCGTAGGGCGGAACCCCTTTTCCAACCGAGACCGCCGTCTGCCGCGAAGCTCGTCGCCGACGCATTCCTCCACCTCCGTCTCCTTCTCGACCACCGAAAGAACCACCCCAGTCCGGCGGATCCATCCCCGCACTCGAACGCCCTCGAGGCGCCACCGTTCGCCGGCGTTGAACGCCGGAGCTCCGCCTCCTTTCGGCCAGAGAAGGAAGAAGACTGGTTGGACCAGTCAAACCTGACGGGTGGACCCGCGGACCCACCGTCAGTGGCTCTAGTCGTCCCGCCGAGGCGCTTAAGTGAAAGCGTAAAGCCCGAAGTACGTCTCTCCCTCTCTAAAGCGTATTCCGAACCGATGCGTTTTCCCTTTTCTGGTTTTTATTAAAACAGAATTTTGACTAAACTTTGACTGGGCATATCTTTTTAAATAAAACTCCAAATGAGTTGATTCTTTTTCCTACCACTCTCAAATTTCACCTAGTTTATTTTAAGATATATTTCAAAAATAATTAGGAAAACTTTTTGTACTGTCTTTAAGGTATGTGTTAATTTGAATACTTTCAAAAATAGGAATTTGGAGAGAAGATCAAAACTTTCAAAAGTTTTGGAGTGTACCTCCCCTCTCTGCACCTTGAAGGCAAGCATTCTGAACCCCGGCATAATATTGTTGTGTGTTGTTGGACACGTTTACAACACCACCTTGGCACGAAGTATTCGTTATTTTATGTGTGGATATGATCATACTCATGAGTGCATGATGAAGTTTCCTTGCTGTTGGAAATTGTTATACTCGTGACAGTAATCACCCTCGTCTACCTCTCATGCCTACTGGAAGGAATCCAGGAAAGCCTCTGTCTTGGGTAGACACGAGCTTGTTACTGATATTTCGTTGAGACGAGTATTGTCAGTAAGGCATATTGAGGTATGATGAGTAGTGATTCTGTTTGTTGGTGTGAAATATAATTGCTATACTAATCATGCAAGTGATGCTTTAACCTCCTGAGTCGACCATAGATCGAGTCTTGTTCCGGTAACTCCCATACTTGCTTCGTACTACCACTTGTCCCTGCCGCAGGTAGGGTACAGTCCAGTAAGTTGTCAACCCCTTTCTTGGCACACACCGTACAGAGAGGTCATGGTGGAAGATACCGGCTGCATCCGGTAGGCAGGCCACCTGGTCCGGGGGCATGGGTGTTTCCGGTTGGGACCGAGGGGGTAGCTCCCCTAGTTTGCGCGCATTATAAATTCTGTGATCCCATGCTACTCGAGGTTGTAGCCTCCCCACTTAGAGTTTTGCTTAACAGGTGTCGTGGGTGATTCCAGTCACCAGTAAGTTAAGCTGGTGTGTGCGGGTCAGGTGTGTTTTCAACTAAAAGACCGTAAATGGAATTAGTCCCGATGGGCTGAAGGAATCCGTTACACGTGGGTAAAGAGTACACCCTCTGCAGAGATTATACCTATTCGAATAGCCGTGTCCGCGGTTAAGGATTACAGTCTGGGATGGGTCAAGTGTCGGTCTTAGTGTCGGTCTTCGGAGGAAAACTGCTAAGCCAGATAACTGGTCATAACATGTGATATATGATTATGATTATTATTATTTTGGACTAACCATTTGTATTATTTGAATTATTGAATATCCCTGGGACGGTTCTACCTCCTGGATATTCCCTGGGATTATTTTCATATAAGCCCTTTATGTGGTGTCGCTCAGACGCCCGACTGTGGCATGCTTGTGTTTTATTTTTCATATAAGCCCTTTATGTGGTGTCGCTCAGACGCCCGACTGTGGCATGTTTGTTTTTATTTTCTTTATAAGCCCTTTTTGGTGACGTCGCTCAGACGTCCGACTGAGGCATGCTTATTTTATTATCCTTTCGAGGCGTCGCTTCAGACACCCGATCGGTGCATTTTATTTTTATTCTTTGATTGCTCATTCATGGCTTATTAGAATAACATGCTTGCGTCATGAATTTTATTTCGCGACTAACGAAGTGATCATGGAATATTTCAGAGCATGAATGTCATTTGTTATATTGTGCCTGTGTTCATAATGTTTGCGAGTACATTCAAAGTACTCACTGGCTTGTCCCTGGTTATTGTCTTGGCCAGATTTCTTGCTTGGAGAGGAGTGCCACGATGGCAGCCCCGGAACCTAGGCAACGGTGATAGCAGCCTCGCGAAGATAGGAATTATCCAGGTCAGCTGTTCCTGTGGGAAATGGAGTCCCATAGACGCTGACGTATCGCAAACCGCTTCCGCCATCAACCTCTAGAAACCTTTTGCTGTACTCATGGACCAGAATGGTCTTGTACTGCATATTTTGTGTTTTGCTTGGAATTTCTGTATCAAGTTTGTGTCTCATCAGCTAACAGTAATCCTGGGGCTGGTGAGCACAAGGGCCGTTTACTGGGAAATTAATATCCTGGAAAACCGGTCCTGACATACTTTGAAGCACAAGTGCGGAAAAAGATAGTAACATTGTCCCTTTTCTTTTCTATTCTTTTTTTTCTTTTTTTCTTTTTTTGGGCCTTTCTTTTTTCTTTGGTCTTTCCTTCCTTTTTTTCTTTGAGACAATGCTCTAATAATTATGATCATCACACTTATACTAATTTACAACTCGATATTACTACTCGATACTAGAACAAAGTATGACTCTATATGAATGCCTTCGGCGGTGTACCGGGATGTGCAATGAATCAAGAGTGACATGTATGAAAAGTTATGCATGGTAGCCTAGCCACAAATACGATGTCAACTACATGATCATGCATGGCAATATGACAATATGAAGCCTGTCATATGAACGAAACGGTGGAAAGTTGCATGGCAATATATCTCGGAATGGCTATGGAAATGCCATGATAGGTAGGTATGGTGGCTGTTTTGAGGAAGGTATATGGTGGGTGTATGGTGCCGGCGAGAGTTGCGTGGTACAAGAGAGGCTAGCTATAACGCCCTGATAATTAAGCTACAGTAATCCTCCGCTAATGATGCCATGTCACCACTGTTACTGTTGCTAATCCTTGCTTGATCCAAATCTTAGTTCGCACTCAAATTTGAATTAAAGCTCAAAATTCAAATTTCTCAAACATGCAAAATAAATTGTTCAAAGTGTGTAAAATATTCCTTAACTAAATATGGGGTGAACCGACATTTTTATAAAGTTGTTTAATGTCCAATAGCAAATAAAACGGTGACTTTAATAATTAATTAAAAGCCTTTTATTTATTTATAAAAATAACAAAACTATTTTTAGGGATAAACGTTTTATGGTAGTGTCAATTAATGCAATCTAAATTATGTGGCTACTTGCTTATTTTACAAAAGTCAATTGGTGCTAAATGAGAATGCAAAACTGAAAATAAATAATTAGAAACAGAAAGAAAAGGGAAAGGCTTAATTAGGAGAGAGGTGGCCCATTGGCCTGGGAGGCCCAACCCAACTGGGTTTTCTCCCACCTCTTGCTACAGAAGCAGGGGAGGTTGTGCAGCCATCCCATGGCCATGGGTGCGCCTAGCCAGGTGTCGACCATCCCGCGGTTCTACCTGGTGGTTAAATCCGACGCCCGTGACCCCTCTGTGAACCCTAATTCCTTTCCGCCCTCCCTCACTCCCACTCCCGATCCGGAGCTCACATCCGAGCTGCAGTCACCGCGTCGATGTCGAGGCCGTGCGCTGGAGCCTCCCCGCGACGCCAGAAGCTTCCTAGGAGATGGGCCCCTTCATCGTCCTTCTCTACGATAACCGGCTCTTGCTGGAGCGCCACGGAGCCGCCGACATCGACCGCTCCTCTTCGACCATGGACGTATGCTCCGCCTCGTCGATCTGCTACCTCCGGTCCTCCCTGGACCACCCCGAGCTCACCATCGCCTTCCCCTCGGTGAGCCGCATCCAATCCCCTTCTTCCCCCTTTAAATCCGCGCCGTAGTCATCACCCTTGAGCTCGCCCGAAGCTGTGCGTGCCCGCTCGCCCTGGCGCTGCACTCCATGCACCCGTAGACCGTGCTCCCCGTCCTGGCTGTCGTACGCCCGCGCCCACGCTTAATCGCCTGCCTCTGGCAAGGGTCGCGCTCGCCGTCGCTCAGCCACACGCAAGGCCGCCGAACCATCGCCGCCTGCTGTCCTCCCGCTCCGCCCCCCTCTATCGCCGGCCTACTGCTGCTGCACACCTCGCACCATGGCTGCCGTGCTGGCTTTCACACGGGTCCGGCGCCCGCGCTCGCCCGCTCCCCGCGATTAAACCACCGCCGCAGCGCCTCCCGTCGGCCATCACCGCCGCAGCGCCTCCCGTCGGCCACCGTCGCCGCAGCGCCTCCCGCCAGCCAGTCCGCCCCGGGCCCTGCTGCTTCACCGGCATCCGGCGCCCGCTGCGGGCGCTCGCGTCCGCGCGTGCCCGGGGTCGCCGCTCGGGCTGACGCCCGCACCGGAAGCCCAGCGCCCGTTAGCCCAGCGCCCGAGTGGCTCTCGGGCCACTAACAAGTGAGGCCCAGCTCCCCCTTTTCAAAAAATGAGAATTTAAAAATAATAATGATAATATTATTAATTAATTAATTAATTAGTTAATTAGTTAACTAGTTAATTAACTTAATTAACCGTGCTTAATTAGTCTAATGAACTAGGTTAGTTTAATTAAAACTGTTAGTTAATCTGTACCTATGACAGACGGGTCCCACCTGTCAGGTTTGACCAGTCAATGGGTCAGTTGACCTGCTGACCTCATGGTGATGTCATGCTGACATCACCTCACTATTCTGGATAATGTTATAAATTAAATAAATAAATAATTTCAGAAAATGTATAAAACTTTAGAAAATCATATAAAATAATCTGTAACTCGGATGAAAATGTTTTATATATGAAAATCGATCAGAACGACGAGACAAATCCGAATACGTGGTATGTTCGTCTGCCACATGCTCATAGCATAGTGGACATGCAACATCCCCCTGCTGATTCAACTGTCCGAAAACACGAAACACCGGGGATACTTCCCGAGTGTTATTCCCCTTCGTCGGTACCGTGTACCACCGCGTTAGAGTACCCTAGCATTGCATGTTGACATGTCGTGCTTCTCTGTGGCATCTGTATGCTTTGTATTTATTTTTTCTTCCCCCTCTTCTCTCCGGTAGACCGCGAGATTGATGCTTCCTCGGTGATCGACTACATCAACGACGACCCCTGCTTCTTGACAGAGCAACCGGGTAAGCCAACCCCCCTTTGATCATTCCGATATCGCCCATTCCCTTCTCTCTTATGCTTGCACTAGAACTGCTACTGCTTTTTTGTATGATCTTATTCTGAAGCATAGCCTGTTGTTGATACCGCTTTCATACCTTACATGTTTATACTAAACTGCTTAGTATAGGCTGGTTAGAGATCCACCAGTGACCC
>LR738712.1:238168788-238239383 GCA_902687465.1 Secale cereale
CTGAGGGCCGGTGCGCAGGCGAGGCTGGAGACGGGAGGACGCGGCGGCACAGGACGAGGCGCTGGAGGCACGAGGTCGCGGCCTAGCCGAGTGCTCGGCAGGAGGGGGCTCGAGGAGGGGCGCGACGATGGCGGCTACTCCTGGCCGGACCTTGCTGGACGCCAGAGGAGAGGGGCGCGGGCGTGCGGAGGGACGTCTCGAGGCAGGGCGACGTGCTTGGGGGCGTGGGAGGCCTTGCTCACTGGAGGCGAGGCCTGGCGCGGGGAGGAGGATCGGGAAACGGGGTCGCGAGCACTGAGGAAGGCAGGGGAGAGGGAGATCGATGCGAGGGAGAGATGAGCGAGGGGACGAGGGGTGCGGCGGCACGAGGGAAGGAGAGGGAGGAGCGACCTGTCGCTAGGGGCTAGGGTTTGGGAGAGAGGGAGAGAGGCTGCGGCCTGGAGGGGAATGGGCGCTGAGGCCCAGATGGCCAGGAGGTGCGGTGGCCTGATGGGCGAAAGGAGGTAGGCGGCTGTTAGGCCAAGAAGGATGGGCTGCGGCTGAGATGGCCTAGAGGCCTAGATGGCCTCTCTCTCCCCTTATCTTAAAATAATAAAAAAAAACAAAGAAGAGAAAAAGAAAAGAAGGAAGGGTTGCAAGAAGGATTTGGACAAGGGGTAAAATTCCCTGGACTCAAAAAATGAGGGTGACCCCAGAAAATATAAGTGGGCATGAATGAAACATTAAATTCAAATTTCTTTGAATTTAATTCAAAAGGTTTGAACAAAGGCTAGATTTTTGAAGTGTCCAAAAATGTTGAGGTTTTTGGAGGAACCTCGATAAGCGAGAAAAGAAATATAGGGAAGGTTTTTGACGGTGAAACTTGAATCAAGAGGCATGGGGAATATTTGCAAGTGTGTTGGGTTAATTCCAAACAAATGGAATAATTAATATAGCTCCATATATTAGGAGGATATGTTATAAAGAGAAGTCACACTCCCCTCGATTTAAATGGACCGAAGGTCCACACGATTTATTTAAGTTGAGATGCAAAAGATTAATGACATGATGGCATGATGCTATGATGCAATGCAAAAATAAATAAAACAAGCACAACTGAAACAGACGGGAGAACCCGGAACATCTGGAATCTTCTGGGACGTCGGTCTTCGGGCGTCACAACTCTCCCACACTAACAGAGGTGAGGGATCGAAGAAGGTGAGAGTGTCTAGAGGGGGGGGGGGGGATTAGACTACTCGACAAGATAAAAATTCTGTCTTTTATCAAGGACAGATTTTGGCAGATTTTGCATAACACACAAGTCAAGTAGCACACTACACATGCAATTCTAGAGTATGGGCAGCGGACAGTAAATTGCACAAGTAGTAAAGAGAAGTGGAGAAGATCAAACGCAATTTGGAGACGCAATGATTTTTCCCGTGGTTCCGATAGGTAGTGTTATCGTACATCCACGTTGATGGAGACTTTAACCCACGGAGGGTAACGGCTGCGCGAGTCCACGGAGGGCTCCACCCACGAAGGGTCCACGAAGAAGCAACCTTGTCTATTCCATCATGGCCTACGCCCACGGAGGGCTAGCCTTACTCGGGGTAGATCTTCACGAAGTAGGTGATCTCCTTGCCCTTACAAACTTCTTGGTTCAACTCCACATCTCGATGACGGAGGCTCCCAAGCGACACCTAACCAATCTAGGAGGCACCACCCTCCAAAAGGTAATAGATGTTGTAGATGATGATGAACTCCTTGCTCTTGTGCTTCAAATGATAATCTCCCCAACACTCAACTCTCCTCACTGATTTGGCTGTGGTGGAAGAAAGGATTGAGTGGAAAGCAACTTGGGAAGGTTAGAGATCAAGCTTCATATGGTGGGAGTGGAGCAACTTGATCTCAACACAAGGGTAGGTAGTTCTCTTCTCAGAAATGTAAGGTAGGAGTGGTAGTTCTTTCTGATGGCTCTCTCCACGAATGAAGAGGGGGTGGAGGGGTTAAATAGCCTCCACACAAAATCCAACCGTTACACACATATTTGAGCAATCTCGGTGGGACCGAAGTGGACAACTCGGTGAGACCGAAAGTTCAAATAATGTGAACGTTGGGGTTTTCGGTGGGACCGAAAATACCATCTCGGTTAGTCCGATTTGAGCAAAGACAAGAGCATGCCAGTTTCGGTGGGACCGACTTCATCATCTCGGTGAAACCGATTTGATGACAGAAGGTTACAGAAGCTTGGCAGCCCATGTTTCGGTGAAACCGATTTCAAAATCGGAATATCCGATTTTTCTAGGGTTTGGCTTATGGCTGAGGTGGTTCATCTCGGTGTGACTGAGTTTAGAATATCAGTGGGACCGAGATTACTTATGAGTGTATATGGCAGTGAAAGTTGCTCATAGTTTAGGAGATGTATCACTAAGCACTTGAGCAACCAGACCATCATCATAACCTCATCCCCTTTTAATAGTATTGGCTTTTCCTATGGACTCAATGTGATCTTGGATCACTAAACCAAAAATGGAGTCTTGAGCTTTTGCCAATGCTTGCCTTAGCATTTTGAGGGGTCCACTTCATCAGTCCTTTTGCCATGCCAAAGTGATTGAATTTCCTGAAACATACTTGATACAAGCTTTAGTCCAACCACAAAGTATGTTATCATTAATTACCAAAACCACCCGAGGAGCAAATGTGCTTTCAATCTCCCCCTTTTTGGTAATTGATGGCAACACACTAAAATCACACTAAACAAGACATCAAAGCTTATTGAAAGAAAGACAGAATTATCACGAAAGCTTTGACAAGCATGTAGTACACAGGCTCCCCCTACAAGTGTGCAAGATTTTCATAAATTATGGTTTTGGACTACCACAAGCACACAGGAGAGATAAGCAAGATGTGCTACATGCAGCTTGGCTATATGCATCAGAGCAGATGAAAAGAAGTGAGTGATAATGCATATGTGCATGGTGATTTCTTGCAAACAAGTATTCACAAGCAAGTCACCATCATGCACATTCTGCAAAGTGCATATACTTACCTTGAGGTTCCTTGGCATTGTACCTGAAGAGATAAACTTGGGAAAACAAGGTTAGATAACACAAGAGTATTTCTTCAACCAACTGCAAGAACATCAAGAGTACCAAGCCAGGGATGACATGTATAAAGAGTGTCTCATATTGAGCACAAGCTTGAATCAGCAAACATGTCTCCGAAACTAAAAGATTTTCAATGAACTCTGAGAGATTTTGCTTTCCATAAGATATCAATTGTGAAGATTCCTCTCCCTTTGAGTTCTCTCAGATCAAGCGGTTTGATGGAAAGAGCAATATCAAATGAATGATGCCAAATGAGAATGACGCCAATTGTGATGTCCAATGTAAAACACGGCAAAGCTTTGATGTGATTCTCTCCCCCTTAAGGTAAGATTGCTCTTCTTTTCCCCCTAAATCTTCTCTTCTCCCCCTAAGTCTTCTCCCCCTTTGACATCAAGTGCCGAAAAGGACAGAAAACTAGGGAGGTCAGGGAAGATGGAAAGAAAGAAGTGGGATCCTTAAGAATCACAACAGGGCAAATAGGAACATGCATAGAGAAACATTGAGTGGAGCTGCAGAAGATGATATCCTGGAAGAAATAAATCGGTGACACCGAATTGAGATGGATCGGTGGGTCCGAAAGTCAGGGACTTAGGATAGATCCTTTTCGGTTAGACCGAAATATTTAAATCGGTGACGCCGAGTTTAATTCCAAGGAAATACAGAAATAATTCAGCTCACTTTGCGAGGAAAGTATGTCTAGGATTTGCAATGAATTTGTGAAAGATTTTCGAGGAATTGATCAGAGCCAGAAGGATATTCAGAAAGACAGAAGAAAATAGAAATGAAAAAGATTCCTAGATGAAGTTTTTTTTTTAATGAAAACTCAATGAGAGAACATAAGAGAAAATAGAAAGACTCAAAACATATGTACTTCATCTAGATAAAGGTCGGCGACAAGGTCACCTATGTTTGAGTATATTGACTTAGGAGTCGAATGAGGTCATTTGATCATCGGTCATACTCATCATTTAAGCTCAAAATGGGGTTGCCATTTTTCCGATTAAGCATTTGATGTGATCACATCTTATGAGGCTGCTTGTACTCATGACTTTGAGCAAAGCTCCTTAAAGATGTGAAGAACATACCTTGGGCTTGTTGTTGCTTTGCTCATGTAGGTAAACTTGATGTAGGTGCTCATTGAATGTGAAGTTGGAGCGCCATTTCTACTTGTGTAGTTCATCTTCCTACATGGGTTAGGCAAGCAAGGAAATACTCAAGGATATCCAAAATGACAAGAGTGAAATACTAGATGTATAAGATGTGAAAAGGATATGTGGAATTTCGTTCCTTGAACTCAACAACCCAAAGGGCTAGATACTTGGTCAATGACAAGATTACTCATGATTTGAGTGTGTGGTAATCTTGTGGAATGTAGATCATCCAAGTACCTGCAAGGAGTTAGATGCAATACAAGGAGGCAAATGTGTCCAAGACATATGATCACCATCATAAGAGAAATATCAAGGATTAGTCAAGTGGGCTCATGCTTTGCATGCATCAATGGAGTTCTCACTCCAAGTTTGAAGCATCAATGATGTTCAACTCACTCCTTAAGCGACAAAACACCTTCTCATCAAGAGGTTTTGTAAAGATATCAGCAAGTTGTTTGTCAGTACGAACATGCTTAAGATTGATGTCACCCTTGGCAATATGATCACGAATAAAATGGTGACGAACATCAATATGCTTCGTTCGAGAGTGTTGCACGGGATTGTGTCCAATTTTAATCGCACTCTCATTGTCACAAAGCAAGGGAACATGTCTCACATGTATCCCATAATCCTTAAGCGTTTGTGTCATCCATAGCAATTGAGCACAACACGAACCAGCAGCAATATATTCCACTTCGGCAGTGGATAATGATACCGAATTTTGTTTCTTGGAGGACCAAGATACAAGGGATCGACCAAGGAATTGACACGTACCCGAAGTTGACTTTCTATCAACCTTGTCACCGGCATAGTCCGAGTCGGAATAGCCAACAAGGTCGAAAGAGGCCCTCTTAGGATACCAAATGCCAAAGTTTGGTGTGTGTATCAAATATCTCACTATCCTTTTAACAGCTTTAAGATGGCATTCTTTAGGGGCTGCTTGATATCGCGCACACATGCATACGCTGAACATTATGTCAGGACGAGAAGCACAAAGATATAGTAGAGAACCAATCATAGATCGGTAAACCCTTTGATCAACGGGTTCTCCATCTTTTGTCAAGTCATTATGTCCACTTGTAGGCATGGGGGTACTCATACCTTTGCTTTCTTGCATGTTGAACTTCTTGAAGAGATCCTTGGTGTACTTTGTTTGTGAGACAAAGGTACCCTCCTTAGATTGCTTGATTTGCAACCCAAGGAAGAATTTGAGTTCACTCATCATGGACATCTCATACTTCTCCGACATGAGCTGTCCAAACTTCTTGCTAAAATGATGTTTAGTTGAACCAAAGATAATATCATCAACATATATTTGGCACACAAATAGTTCACCATTAACCCTTTTCGTGAACAGCGTTGAGTCTATCTTTCCAATCTCAAAGCCTTTTTCAAGAAGAAAGCTAGTCAAGCATTTGTACCAAGCTCTAGGAGCTTGTTTAAGACCATAAAGAGCTTTGTGCAACTTGTAAACATGATTAGGCTTTTTGGGATTCACAAATCCGGGAGGTTGTTTCACAAATACTTCCTCCTCAATTTCACCATTAAGGAAAGCACTTTTGATATCCATTTGATAGAGAGTAATATCATGGTGATTGGCATAAGCAAGAAGAATGCGAATGGACTCAAGTCTAGCAACGGGGGCATATGTCTCACCATAGTCCATACCTTCGACTTGTGTGTAACCTTGAGCTACGAGACGAGCCTTGTTGCGGATGACTTGTCCATCTTCATCCTGCTTGTTCCGAAATACCCATTTGGTTCCAATGATGTTTTGATCATCCTTGGGCTTCTCTACCAAAGTCCATACCTTGTTCCTCTCGAAGTTGTGTAGTTCTTCGTGCATAGCGTTCACCCAATCCGGGTCTTCAAGTGCTTCTTCTACCTTCATAGGTTCAATACTAGAGATAAATGAGTAATGCTCACAAAAGTTAGCTAAGCGAGTTTTAGAGCGAGTAATTCTCCCGGAGTTGATGTCGTTCATCATTTGTTCCACGGGATGATTTTTCTTGACTCTTGCTCGGACTCGGGATAGCTTTTGTTGAGGTTGTGGCCGAGCTTCCTCATCATCTTCATCTTCCTCTTCTTCTTCTTCATTGTTGTTGGTGTTGTCTTGAGGCGGTGGAGAAGGAGGTTGTGGTGGATCTTCTTGTTGCACTTCCTCATCGTGGTGAGTTGCACTTGTGGAGGCCTCCATGTTGCCTTGAGGTTCATCTCTCCGTGAGGTAGGGGGCTCCACATATGTAGATGAGGTACTCTCCTTCACTTCCATGGGACGGATTTTTCCAATAGATAAATCTTGGATCGCTTCCGATGGGTCCTTGTCTCCTACATCAATAGGCATTTGCTCTACTTGCGAGCCATTAGATTCATCAAACTTCACGTCTACCGTCTCTTCAACCTTTCGGGTGAAATTATTGTAGACACGGTAGGTGTGGGAGTTTGATCCATAACCAAGGAGAAAACCTTCATGAGATTTAGGAGCAAATTTAGACCGACGATGCTTATCAAGGATATAGCATTTTGAACCAAAGACACGAAAGTATCCCACTTGGGGTTTGTTACCGGTGAGGAGCTCGTATGATGTCTTGCCGAGGAGCTTATGAAGATACAGCCTGTTGATAGCATGACAAGCTGTCTCGACCGCTTCTCCCCAAAAATGCTTCGGTGTCTTGTATTCATCAAGCATCGTTCTCGCCATCTCTATGAGCGTTCGGTTCTTCCTCTCAACAACTCCATTTTGTTGAGGAGTGTACGTAGCTGAGAACTCATGTAGAATCCCTTCCTCATCGAGAAAAGAGTCTACATTGGCGTTCTTGAACTCCGTTCCATTGTCACTCCGAACTTTCTTGATCTTCACCTCAAATTGATTTTGGGCCTTTTTGGCAAAGGTTTTGAAGATTCTCTGAACCTGGGATTTGTCATCAAGGAAAAATACCCACGTAAATCTGGAATAATCATCAACTATAACTAGACCAAAGGAGTTACCACCAAGGCTTTTGTAAGCATTGGGACCGAAGAGATCCATATGAAGAAGCTCAAGCGGTCTCCTTGTGGTCATGATGTTCTTCACGGGATGACTTCCACCTACTTGTTTTCCTGCTTGACAAGCACTACAAAGTCTATCTTTATCAAAGAAAACATCTTTAACGCCAAGAATATGATCACCTTTGATCAGCTTGTCTAGATTACGCATACCAACATGTCCAAGCCTTCTATGCCATAACCAACCTTTAGAGGATTTAGCAATGAAGCAAGCTCTATGTTGGGCTTTCTTAGTGAAATCAACAATATATAGATCACCTCTACGGATACCGGTAAACGCCATGTTTTGATTGTCACGACGAAAGACTTGGCAATCTACTTTGGTGAATAGCACATTGAATCCAAAGTCAGCTAATCTAGACACGGAAAGCAAATTGTATCCAAGAGATTCTACAAGCATGACATTTTGAATAGAGCTATCATGAGATATGGCCACCTTACCAAGGCCAAGTACCTTACCCTTGGAGTTGTCTCCAAAAGTCACATACTTGCGTGGACCATCGTTCTTTGCAAGCTCTCGAAACATGTCTTTGTCTCCGGTCATGTGGTCGGTGCATCCACTATCAAGAATCCACTCTTTTCCGCCGGACATGTAGTCTCTCAGGTTTGCCATAAGGTTGAGACTCTTCATGATCTTGTCTAGCTCGGTGTCCGAATCGGAGTAATCATCATCATGCTCATGCTCATCATCATATTGACCCATAGATTGTTCATCATCAACACCTAGGTCAATTTGATAACTACTTGCATTAGTTTTGTCAATGTGACAATAATCTTCGGAATGCAATGCAATAGCATTTCTAATTAAAACATTGATAAGATCGGGATCACCCTTCTTTTTCATAAGATCACGAAGCTCAAAGAAGCATTTATCAAAGTTGGGATCATTGGGGTGCATCATATCAAATTCAATAGTCTTGTATAGAATTTTATCAAGACCACTCAAAGAGTAGCCCGGATAAAGTTCTTCCAAGAACTTCAACATAGCATAGGCACACTCAAAGTTTGTAACGAGCTTAAGCAAGTTATCGGGTAACCCTCTAATGATAAGATTTACAGTCCTAAGGTTACGAAGCAAATCAAGCTCTTCATCCATGGTAGGGTGCAAGGGGTCAAATGGAGGCACATAGGGGTTCTCAACATATTTGCGCAAATTGTAAGTCTTAAAGATAATAAGCATTTCAAACCTCCACGAGTTATAGGACCCTCCATTAAGAATAGGCACTCTATGGCTAACACTCCCAAGCGTAGACACGTCCATCTTCCTCCAATGGTGTGTAAACCAAAGCAATGGAGACCAAAGCTCTGATACCAATTGAGGGATCGAAGAAGGTGAGAGTGTCTAGAGGGGGGGGGATTAGACTACTCGACAAGATAAAAATTCTGTCTTTTATCAAGGACAGATTTTGGCAGATTTTGCATAACACACAAGTCAAGTAGCACACTACACATGCAATTCTAGAGTATGGGCAGCGGAAAGTAAATTGCACAAGTAGTAAAGAGAAGTGGAGAAGATCAAACGCAATTTGGAGACGCAATGATTTTTCCCGTGGTTCCAATAGGTAGTGCTATCGTACATCCACGTTGGTGGAGACTTTAACCCACGGAGGGTAACGGCTGCGCGAGTCCACGGAGGGCTCCACCCACGAAGGGTCCATGAAGAAGCAACCTTGTCTATTCCATCATGGCCTACGCCCACGGAGGGCTAGCCTTACTCGGGGTAGATCTTCACGAAGTAGGCGATCTCCTTGCCCTTACAAACTTCTTGGTTCAACTCCACATCTCGATGACGGAGGCTCCCAAGCGACACCTAACCAATCTAGGAGGCACCACCCTCCAAAAGGTAATAGATGTTGTAGATTATGATGAACTCCATGCTCTTGTGCTTCAAATGATAATATCCCCAACACTCAACTCTCCTCACTGATTTGGCTGTGGTGGAAGAAAGGATTGAGTGGAAAGCAACTTGGGAAGGTTAGAGATCAAGCTTCATATGGTGGGAGTGGAGCAACTTGATCTCAACACAAGGGTAGGTAGTTCTCTTCTCAGAAATGTAAGGTAGGAGTGGTAGTTCTTTCTGATGGCTCTCTCCACGAATGAAGAGGGAGTGGAGCGGTATAAATAGCCTCCACACAAAATCCAACCGTTACACACATATTTGAGCAATCTCGGTGGGACCGAAGTGGACAACTCGGTGAGACCGAAAGTTCAAATAATGTGAACGTTGGGGTTTTCGGTGGGACCGAAAATACCATCTCGGTTAGTCCGATTTGAGCAAAGACAAGAGCATGCCAGTTTCGGTGGGACCGACTTCATCATCTCGGTGACACCGATTTGATGACAGAAGGTTACAGAAGCTTGGCAGCCCATGTTTCGGTGAAACCGATTTCAAAATCGGAATATCCGATTTTTCTAGGGTTTGGCTTATGGCTGAGGTGGTTCATCTAGGTGTGACTGAGTTTGGAATATCGGTGGGACCGAGATTACTTATGAGTGTATATGGCAGTGAAAGTTGCTGATAGTTTAGGAGATGTATCACTAAGCACTTGAGCAACCAGACCATCATCATAACCTCATCCCCTTTTAATAGTATTGGCTTTTCCTATGGACTCAATGTGATCTTGGATCACTAAACCAAAAATGGAGTCTTGAGCTTTTGCCAATGCTTGCCTTAGCATTTTGAGGGGTCCACTTCTTCAGTCCTTTTGCCATGACAAAGTGATTGAATTTCCTGAAACATACTTGATACAAGCATTAGTCCAACCACAAAGTATGTTGTCATTAATTACCAAAACCACCCGAGGAGCAAATGTGCTTTCAAGAGAATCTCGACCCGAGATCCTAGAGATATCACCGGGTAAAAACGGAAGAGGAAGAGGTAATACAAAGTTGCTTCTTTGACAGACGAGTGAAACCAAAGAACCTTGAGAGGTTGAACAATCTTGAAGGAAAAAATACAACAGAGATGAACGAAGTTAAGAGCACTCCGGTAAAAGGAGGAACAAGGAACATTACGAGAACCTTGTTGGTTGAAAGACATGAACAAGAGCTCACGGACCAAAAGAATATGAAACTGCAAGGGTACAACCAAGAAATAAGAATGATATGATTCGGACAGCACCCCGACTGAAAATGGAAGGAATCAACATGAGCTTGAGGAGATGGAATAATACTTGATGAAATCAACAACATATTGCCTCCGAAAAAATTGAAAGAATGGCACAAGGTTAAGAAATATTCAAACAGCACTCCGGTTGAAAATAGAGGCAAAACTTGGTAAGATGAGAGAACTAGAATGGAGGACACAACACTCCGGATAAATAGATAAACAAGGAAAGAACATGATCTCGATAAAAACGAGATGATGGTTAAAGAGAGCTATATCACAATGCCTCCGGAATGGAATAATAGCATAAATATCCATGAAAGAAATGAACGGAGAAAATATGACAACCTCTCTCAAAATTGAATTTGGAAGAGAATCCTGACCAAGATGGATTGAATAGAGTTGTTGGAAAATCAACAATGAAAAGAATAAGCTTGATGTGGGCTTATGGAAAACATCTCAAAATTAAGAGGTGACAACCAGCCACTAATAGAAATGAATTGCTTGGATTGAGATCAACAAGGAGATGAAAAACTTATTTCACCGGAATGATAAATGAAGAACTTGGGTCATTTATAAGCACCATAATTAGCAACAATCCTTAGGGAAAACTTTTAGGTGAAATACAACCCAAGATAACACCAAGAGATAAAAATGAGGGGTTGAAAGGATCTCCTGGACAAAGAAAATGATGGGTTTAAATATCTCATTCTTGACAACTTGTTAATCATGAAACATGAAGGGAAATTGTCAAAAATGACATGACACCATCTGAAAAGATAAGGTAGAAAGAATTGCACTTCAAAATGCAAGAAGAAGAATATTTGAGCTCCTCCAACAAGAATCTTGATGAAGACTACGAGGATGAATTAAATGATGATGAACCACCATGAAGAACTCCGGTAATGAAAGCATGAGAAGTGGAAGATAAAAAGAATAAGATTCAAGGCCTGCGATGAATTAGATGGAGCTTTGAAATGATATAATTGAAATAACTTAGAGCTACGGAAAACAAGATGAACAACTTAGAACCAAGGATATGGTATGCTGAACAACCTCCGAAGGAAGGGATTAACCTCCTGGAAGAAACTAGAATAAGATTTATGTTATGCATATCCTTCACCAATTTAAATTGATGACAACCAAAGGATTTGGCATACTACTTATTCTTGTTGGAAAGGATTAATAGAGATCTCGCACAAACTTGGGTAAATCTTCAACAAAGCACCGATAGGATTGTGAAAATAGCAAATGAATTAAAACGATAACAACGGAAGAGTAATCTTGAAATAACCACCGTAAAAATATGGAGACGAACGAAGAGACATCGATGAAGAATATTTGGAGGACAAAGTTGCAAACTGAGAACAAAGAACTCTTCTGAAATGATGGCCTTCGGAGGATCACAATAGGAAGAAATCATGAAATGCTTCGGATGGGTATAAAAGAATTCCTCACAAACGAAACAATAATGAGGATGGCATGAAGCTAGAATCATGAATCTTGGAAGAACGGATAAGGATTCCAGAGGAACTCGTCTTCGAGTCTTCAAAATCTGAGAAGACGATGAGATATACCACCATGAATTGTATAGGCACTCCGAAATGAAGAATTAAAAGGTTGAAACAATGGTGAAAAAGAATTTGAAAGCGGTCTTGGAGAAGGCATGTGACTGATGGGAATCATTCTTACGTCACACTTTGAAAAGAATTTGAGTATAACTCCAGAAAATTAGAAGAGTTAGGTAAGATCCTGGGAAAAGACCTGTGGGTTAGGGCCCACTCAAAAGAAATCACCGTTGACAAAGATTGCTTAAGAGATATTGCACCGGTTGAGTTAAATGGCTTGAATAAGAAGACAATGCTCAAAATAATTTGAATGGATTAAGAATGGAATTATGAATCTTCTGAGATATCTTCAACACTCCGGATATGAATAGCAAGAGGAGAATGATTAATTGGTCCACCGGAATAAGAAAGCATTGTGAAATGAGGAAAAGGATAAGATCAACACCGAAATCTTGAATTACATCCACCGGCAGAATTTGAGAACAAAAGAATGATGAACTTGAAGTTCTTGAGCATCTTCAAGAGGAATCATCGGATAAGAACATTGAAGGAAAATGAATGAAGAAATATCTCATGAATAAAATGGATACTTCATCTCAGAATTTCTGGCTCCAAGAAGAAGAAGGGTGGGAGGGTGGGAAAAACAAAGACAACTTGAGATGATTGAAACAGACAAATCGTCGGAATTCTCAACGCGTCTGTATGGAATAACTTGAAGAGAAGGCACACCGATTGAAAGAGGATTTAACATGACCATCTCGATGGTCAAGAAGAATTAGCACTCCCATAGAAATATGAGAACACCGATTAAGAAAGGTATGGAATCAACATTTGACATCGAAGCAACTCGAATACCAGAATCAAAATAAAAACAGAGGATAGATATGTTTATGAAGAAGATTATGTTGCAACATATCTATCCGAACAGAGAATTGAACGAATGAATTCCATAGGTACAACAACTTGTCGAGAAGCCACTTGGGAGAAGAAAAGGTAAATAAAAAGGAACAAGGATCAGATAGAACAAATACAAGATAGAAGCTTCATTCGACAAATTCGTGCTGAAAGCTCATGGAACGTGTTACAAAAGGGTTTTGCAATCCCCAGATCAGCATAGCCAAGGACCCTTTAAGATGCAACTCCCGATCGGAACAACGCCCATAAAACCACTTCACTCAATGTAGAACCCCGAACTTCATATCATGCATTCGTTGGAAGAAATCCTAGAACTACTAGATGAACCCACCTATTAATTTCCGAAAGTTTCCAGTTATGCAATCAGGTGTTGGGGATACAGGGGAAGCACCGCGCACTCAACTCTAATCCTAAATCCAGCTGTATCCATCCTTCAACACATAACCAGTTATCTCCGGAAACCGTTTACCTCGGACCTTCGAAACGCATCCATTATACAAGCTATGGCAATACTCCCGAACTACCTCCCCAGTACTGGGTGATGTCGGGGTTATCTTGACATTAACCGCATAGGAGAGTTTTCGATGTCGGCCGTCTTAAGTATTCTAGAACTGATGCGATATATTTGTGACGACAACACCTCGGAGCTCAACTCCCCGGGACACTGCCACAACCCCTAATGACAGGAGGCATCGAGAACAATGTTCTCGTCACAAAGACATCGGAACAATCCAAACAATACTCGCGTGATCCTAAAAAAAAATGGTGCATTTTTTAGATTAGAACAGATTAGAGTAATCGTCAGGAGTCCTCACCAGAGTGAAAAGAGATGAGGAGCAAAAGAAATCCTACTCTCCGATATATATAGGACTCGAAACATTTTCAAGTGTGTCCCTAGACTCAACCGTCAACGATTCGATCTATCAGTGGGGGCTTCTAGGTCGGAGAAGGCTCTGATACCAACTTGCAATGCCCAGGATGGGACTATATCTCCTACGTGTCGAGGCACGACTTAAAGATATAAGCCCATTCTGGAATGATCTCAAGTTTGGTATCTTTGCACGACTCATGTAAAAGAGGGATTAAAATGCAAAAGGAGATAGTTGGCTTACACTCGCCACTTCACACAGTACATTACATAAGCAAAACATCATTCAAAACATCACAACCCAACTATGGGCGAAGAACCAAAAGAAAGATACCAAAACATAAAGCCACAGGTCTAGATCGAATCCTAGTAGAAACCACTACTGATCGTCGAAAAACGTCACAAGCATACGGCCACTCTCTTCATCGAGCTCCCAGAGAAGTACTTGAACCAGCTCCTGCTTCATTCTCGGCTGAACCTGCATCTGGTGTTGTAGTATCTGTGAGCCAAGAGGACTCAGCAATCCCATAACCATGGGTATCAAGACTAGCAAATCTTTATGGGTAGGAAGAGGTAAAGTGGTGAGGTTGCAGCAGCGGCTAAGCAATATATGGTGGCTAGCTTACGAGTACAAGAATAAGAAGAGCATCTACGCAAACGGTCGCAAAAGTAGTGATCGCTAAAGATCCTGAACTACATACGATCAAACATAACCCCACCGTGTTCTCTTCTCAAAGTGAAAAGAGACAGTCACGGTTACTCACACAGTTGTGTGTTTTACTTTGGATCCTCTGTCAAGTTTTGTACAACCGGGCATTAACAAATTCCAATCTGCCACATAACCGCGGGCACGGCTTTCGAAAGATCATAACCCTGCAGGGGTGTCCCAACTTAGCCCATCACAAGCTCTCACGATTAGCTGAAGTGATAAATATAATATCATCACCCCTTATCTTAGGGAAAACCGATCAGGCTCGGCATCCCGGTGCACAAGACATTTCGACAATGGTAAAACAAGTCCAGCAAGACCTCCTGGCGTGCCGACACCCTGATGGTAGCCGCGCGCATCTCGTCTCAGGCCACGTCCGGATGAGCGCTACATACAGCAACCGAAGACCCCAGATAACTGGGTGGCACCGCAAGTGGCTCTAGTTTGGGACCAACACCATCAGCACTGGCCCCCCCTGTTATGTAGAATTAAGAACCCGAGGGTGCGACCCCCTATGCAAATTTAATTAATTAATTAAGTTGTTATTATGAGGCAAATTAAAACCAATGTTGGGCCTTGCTGGAGGAGTTTTATTCAAAGTCGAACTGTCAAGGGGTCCCCATCCACCCATCGTGTAAGGAACACAATATCAAGGAACATAATGCCGGTTTATCGGCGCCTAAGGTGGCATGAGTGGAACAAAACACCGAGCAAAAGGCCAAGCCTTCCACCCATGCCCAGTATATAGGTGTGTTAATAATAATTATAGATATTGTGATAAACCAACAACAAGTTCCCAACTGGAACGATCTTCATCTTCACCTGCAACTAACAACGCTATAAGAGGGGCTGAGCAAGCGGGTAACATAGCCAAACAATGGTTTTGCTAGGAAGGTGTCAAAAGGTTAGAGGTTTCATGGCAACAAGGAGAGGCTGACATGAAAGATGGGTAGCGCGACATGTAACGATAGCATCGAGAAAACTAAGCATGGCAATGGTAGTAAAGGTATCCAAGGGTATGATCATCTTGCCTGGGATTCCGCAAGGGAGAAGAACAAGTCCATGAAGAAGACGGAGCAACATAGCCGAGCGAATCCTCACAACTCCGGAACGATACCGAAGCTAACAAGAGAAGCAACCGGAAAGAAGCAAAAAACACGGTAAACACACAATCATAACCATGGCATACGATGCACATCCATGTATGATGCATGTCCGGTTTAATTATGCATGGCATGGCAAAATGCACAAACAAGTACTACAAGTAAAGTGGAGCTCAATATGCAACGAGTTGCATATTGACGAAACACCACATTTTATTTATTTAGTTGACACTCGTTTATTTACAAGACAAGATTAAATGTTTTTAACATAGCAAGAGGTGAAGCAAAAAACAAACTACCTATTTAGACATTTTAAAAGAGGCTGGAAAATAACAACAACAATTCCGGAAAATCCCCATGAGCATGTTTAGCAGTTATTAAGCAAACAACAATTCACACATCTTATGTTGTTAACATGATGCGGATGACATGATCAAGTTTATGCAATTTTTATTAAAAGTTGGCATGAAGATGATAAGGAGTATTTGTCACCGTGGTGGAAAGAAAAGGTGCCACGGCAACGATCCGAAAATGATGCAACGGCAACATCTCGGTTACGCTAACTCGTTGAGAGACCGGTGCAAAAGATGAATCGACGTGAGCGAGCGGAACAAGATGAAAGGTGGGGTGATCCCGTTGCTGGGTTCCCACGGGTCGGCGACGAGGCAACCGAGGAGCACGACAAAAGATGAAACGGGCACGGAGCACACAAGTGGAGCATTTCATACAACACAAGCATCACACGGGGTCATTGTCACGGGGTTATACCTTCGGAACCATCATTTCGGGGTGGAACAAGATCGTCGAGGGACGTAGTGGAAGTAGTCGTTCTCACGAGTCGGGGTACACGCTCATAGAGGGAAGTAGTCGTTCTCGTTCGTCGAGGAGTAGTGGTACACAAGGCGACGGTAGCGGAACACGTTGATGTAGTGGTACTCGCGGGTCATCGTGGTACATGTTTTTGTAGATGTTCATGCCGTCATGTCGTGGTACTTGGCGAGGTCGGTCTTGGTTCTTGTGCCATAGTGGTACTTGGTGTGTCGTCTTGTGTAGTCGTACTCGCACATTCCGTAGAGGTACTTGGCGCATCGGATGTAGTCGTACTTCTTGAAGACGAACTTGGTGCTGCTCCTCGGGTATCTGCTGGACAAAAATAACGCGAGGCCGAAAGGAAGAAGCACAGCAGGAGCAAGTCTTGCGGGAAGGGGCCATGGCAGCGGCACGACGAGGTACTGACGAGGCCGGGGCGGCCGGCTTGGCGCGCCGGGCCAGGGAGGAAGGCGCTCGGAGGAGGCTGGCGCTGCGGGGCAGAGCCGCGCCTTGGTGATGTGAGGAGCGCTCGGCCTCCTGGAGCGCGGGAGGAGGAGGCCTGAGGGCCGGTGCGCGAGCGAGGCTGGAGACGGGAGGACGCGGCGGCACAGGATGAGGCGCTGGAGGCGCGAGGTCGCAGCCTGGCCGAGCGATCGGCAGGAGGGGGCTCGAGGAGGGGCGCGGCGATGGCGGCTGCTCCTGGCCGGGCCTTGCTGGATTCCAGAGGATAGGGGCGCGGGCGCGCTGAGGGACGTCTCGAGGCAGGGCGACGTGCTTGGGGGCGTGGGAGGCCTTGCTCACTGTAGGCGAGGCCTGGCGCGGGGAGGAGGATCGGGAAACGGGGTCGCGAGCGTTGAGGAAGGCAGGGGAGAGGGAGATCGATGCGAGGGAGAGATGAGCGAGGGGACGAGGGGTGCGGAGGCACGAGGGAAGGAGAGGGAGGAGCGACCTGTCGCTAGGGGCTAGGGTTTGGGAGAGAGGAAGAGAGGCTGCGGCCCGGAGGGGAATGGGCGCTGAGGTCCAGATGGCCAGGAGGTGCGGTGGCCTGATGGGCCAAAGGAGGAAGGCGGCTGTTAGGCCAGGCGGCTGTTAGGACAAGAAGGATGGGCTGCGGCTGAGATGGCCTAGAGGCCTACATGGCCTCTCTCTCCCCTTATCTTAAAATAAAAAAACAAAACAAAGAAGAGAAAAAGAAAAGAAGGAAGGGTTGCAAGAAGGATTTGGACAAGGGGTAAAATTCCCTGGACTCAAAAAAATGAGGGTGACCCCAGAAAATATAAGTGGGCATGAATGAAACATTAAATTCAAATTTCTTTGAATTTAATTCAAAAGGTTTGAACAAAGGCTAGATTTTTGAAGTGTCCAAAAATGTTGAGGTTTTTGGAGGAACCTCGATAAGCGAGAAAAGAAATATAGGGAAGCTTTTTGACGGTGAAACTTGAATCAAGAGGCATGGGGAATATTTGCAAGTGTGTTGGGTTAATTCTAAACAAATGGAATAATTAATATAGCTCCATATATTAGGAGGATATGTTATAAAGAGAAGTCACACTCCCCTCGATTTAAATGGACCGAAGGTCCACACGATTTATTTAAGTTGAGATGCAAAAGATTAATGACATGATGGCATGATGCTATGATGCAATGCAAAAATAAATAAAGCAAGAACAACTAAAACAGACGGGAGAACCCAGAACATGTGGAATCTTCTGGAATCTTCTGGCACGTCGGTCTTCGGGCGTCACAGATCTACCTTCGAGTATTACCCCGTGGTATCTCGATATTAATTCTTATGAGTTCTTCTTCAAGTATTACTTCTCGCCGATTCCAATTTTCCACGGGTTCTGAGTTTTTAGACACTCAAGGACACCGATAAATGAATCAATTCCGCACTCTGATTCAATAACTCTAAGTAATCTCCTTTTCTTATGAGTTTATTAATTCTTCAAGTCATATCTACCCTGATCGGCTATCTCATTATCATGCATCTTTTTAACTGTGCTACCTGGTCCTTCTTCCCGGAGCACAATTTCAACAATGAGATAAGCTTACGCCGATCTTCCTCGGCATATCATTTCGCATTGAACAACTAGCTTGATTTCAAGTTTGTATTGTACTAGTGGTTTCAATAACCTTTCGCTCAATATATTCATTTGACTTGATGTCATCGCCGATCGATTACATCTTAATGAAATCTCTCGACAAATGTGTCGTGATCATCATCAACAATAATTTGCCTTCTTCCAAGTTGTAAATCAAATTCGTGATGGGAAATACCATCCTTTCCCCTCTATGATTTGTATTAACATCGAAAACATTCTTGCATTCCCTCCAACACAAACTTGTTGTTATTTTGTGTTATACCTTGACTTCCTTGTTATCTGACTTAGGATATGCTCTACCTTGGAGTACTATCATCTTTCATGTCAAGAGTGTCGTGAGAATTTCACCACCCCTTATGAATTCTTGATACAAGTAATACTTCTCGCCATCCTCGTCCGTTCCCTGGTCCTCGTGCTGTTTCTAACCGAAAACCCAACAATTGAAGTATTATGTGCGAATTCAAAACTTCTAGCAAACCGAATGCTTTGAAGTGAATGGTCGATAGTTTCATTCCAACCCTACATGTTATTAAACCTCCATGCTAACATCGATCTTGCTACTTGGTACGTATTTCCAGGTGCATCTCGTTCAGTACTTAATTGTGGATGTTCTCCACGAACACACTTCATTATATACCCTGGTGTGTCCAATGCTATCGCCTTGTTCTTTTAATTGTGAAAAATCATGTCTAGGGGAATCTCGAGGAATTGTTTCTGAACCAATCGGCCTCATCCTCATCTTCCCTTTCTGAATTTGTATGACTTATTTTATAAGTTGTTTCCAATGGATCCTGGTATATCCCAAGTCCGACCTTTGCTTGAAGACCATGTCGGAGCTATCTCGAAGCATGTCTGTGGTAGTCCGAAGATCCACAAGAACATTGTAAGCGCAAGGCTAAATGTTTCTTGATCAACTATCCAACATCATTGTGTGGGTACATAGCATAATTCTTCTTACCCCTTTTATCTATATGGTCATGAGTTTGATCTCCTGACACGTATATCATGCCCTCCTTAATCTTGGGAATGATATACTCCTATTCATTGTGTTTAAACACATTTTTTTCCTTTCCATTTGTTTGCTTAACCTTTCTTTGATCTACATATCATCTAAACAGTAATAATGTTCTGCTTAAGTGAACACCTTGGTGTACAACTCTGTCAGAAGACCCTGTCACTACTGTTGCTCATATTTCGATAACCACTGATGGACGAGAACCTTGCCTATTGGTCCGCCTCGTTTCAACGAGCAGGAAAATGGTTCTCTTCGTCCCTCGCCCTTGGTACCGATGTTGTTGCCGGCATAACTCACATGATATCTTCTCACATGCCTTGCTTATATGATCGTGCAAGACGTCACCGCCATTCCTACTGTTAACCCACATGGTGGGCCCATAACCCACAGCTCCACAGGATCGAAACCTGACTCTCCTGTACAACCCCTGTTTCCAAAGTTATTCCTCATGCTTGGCTTCGTATGTAGATCACGAGTCACCTTCCTAGGGATGAACTATTCTATTATCGAACACAATATTTATTTCGTTGCTCCGAACCCCTTTCACCTTCAGATTGGGCATCAAACGATTGCCTGCCTATTCAAAACTTCTCGTGGTACCTCTTACTTTGCTCTCGACATTTTTCTTAAGTTTCTATTCGAGAGTTACTTTTCGCCAGCTTCCTGATGTTTTGTACCCGATAAGCCACCTTGTAGAGGTCCATTCTTCCAAAGTTAACCCTTGTCCCTCCTTAACTATGGTGAAGATTCGGAAGGAAGAACGACAACATCATCATGATACATCGATGTAGAGAAATGAAGACATCAACGAAAGGGATCAACTTCTTTGAGAAGACAACCATTAGAATTTCGTAACAAGAACTTTCCCCCTTACTCCACCTCTTAAATCTCGGGACGAGATTTCTTGTAGTGGAGGAGATTTGTAACGCCAGGATAATTAAGCTACAGTAATCCTCCGCTAATGATGCCACGTCACCACTGTTACTGTTGCTAATCCTCACTTGATCCAAATCTTAGTTCGCACTCAAATTCGAATTAAAACTCAAAATTCAAATTTCACAAACATGCAAACTAAATTGTTCAAAGTGTGTAAAATATTCCATAACTAAATATGGGGTGAACTAACATTTTTATAAAGTGGGTTAATGTCCTATAGCAAATAAAACGATGACTTTAATAATTAACTAAAAGCCTTTTATTTATTTATAAAAATAACAAAACTATTTTTAGGGTTAAACTTTTTCTGGTAGTGTCAATTAATGCAATCTAAATTATGTGGCTACTTGCTTATTTTACAAAAGTCAATTGGTGCTAAATGAGAATGCAAAACTGAAAAGAAATAATTAGAAGCAGAAAGAAAAGGGAAAAGTCTTAATTAGGAGAGAGGTGGCCCATTAGCCTGGGAGGCCCAACCCAACTGGATTTTATCCCACCTCTTGCTACAGAAGCAGGGGAGGCTGTGACAGCCGTCCCGTGGCCATGGGTGCGCCCAGCCAGGTGTCAACCATCCCGCGGCGCTCCCTGGTGGTTAAATCCGACGCCTGTGACCCCTTTGTGAACCCTAATTCCTTTCCACCCTCGCTCACTCGCACTCCCGATCTGGAGCTCACATCCGAGCTGCAGTCACAGCGTCGGCGTCGAGGCCGTGCGCCGGAGCTTCCCCGTGGCGCCAGAAGCTTCCCAGGAGATGGGCCACTTCATCATCCTTCTCTATGGCAACCGGCTCTAGCTGGAGCGCACGGAGCCGCCGACATTGACCCCTCCTCTTCGACCATGGACGTCTGGTCCGCCTCGTCGATCTGGTACCTCTGGTCCTCCCCGAACCACCCGGAGCTTACCATCGCCTTCCCCTCGGCGAGCCGCATCCAATCCCCTTCTCCCCCCTTTAGAATCTGCGCCGTAGTCGCCGCCCTTGAGCTCGCCCGGAGCTGTGCGTGCCCGCTCACCCTGGCGCCGCACTCAATGCACCCGCAGACCGTGCTCGCCGCCCTCGCTGTCGTGCGCCCGCGCCCACGCTTGGTCGCCTGCCTCTGGCCAGGGTCGCGCCCGCCGTCGCTCGGCCACACGCGTGGCCGCTGAACCATCGCCGCCTGGTGTCCCCCCACTCTGGCTCCCCCTCTGTCGCCGGCATACTGCTGCTGCTCACCTCGCACCATGGCCGCCGCCGCTGGCTTCCTCGCCGGTCAGGCTGGCCACGCCCCCGGCTGGTCGCGCACGGGGCCGACGCCCGCGCTCGCCCGCTCCCCGCGATTACACCGCTGCCGCAGCGCCTCCCGTAGGCCAGCGCCTCCCGTCGGCCACCGCCATCGCCGCGCCTCCCGTCGGCCACCGCAACCGCAGCGCCTCCTGTCGACCAGTCCGCCCCGGGCCCTGCTGCTTCGTCGGCACCCGGTGCCCGCTGCTGGCGCTCGCGCCCACGCGTGCCCGGGGTCGCCGCTTCGATTGACGCCCGCACCCGAAGCCCAGCGCCCGAGTGGCTCTCGGGCAACTTACAAGTGGGGCCCAGCCCTCCTTTCAAAAAAAGAATTTAAAAATAATAATGATAATATTAATAATTAATTAATTAGTTAACTAGTTAATTAACTTAATTAACCGTGCTTAATTAGTCTAATGAACTAGGTTAGTTTAATTAAAACTGTTAGTAATCTATACCTATGATAGACGGGTCCCACCTGTCAGGTTTGACCAGGCAACGGGTCAGTTGACCTGCTGACGTCATGGTGATGTCATGCTGACATCACCTCACTATTCTGGATAATGTTATAATTAAATAAATAAATAATTTCTGAAAATGTATAAAACTTTAGAAAATCATATAAAATAATCTGTAACTCGGATGAAAATGTTTTATATATGAAAATCGCTCAGAACGACAAGACGAATACGAATACGCGGTCGGTTCGTCTGCCACATGCTTATAGTATAGCTAAGATGCAACATTCCCCCTCCGATTCAACTGTCCGAAAACACGAAACACCAGGGATATTTCCCGAGTGTTATTCCCCTTTGCCGATACTGTGTACCACCGCGTTAGAGCACCCTAGCACTGCGTGTTGACATGTCGTGCTTCTCTGTTGCATCGGCATGCTTTGTATTTATTGTTTCTTCCCCCTCTTCTCTTTGGTAGACCGCGAGACTGATGCTACCTTGGTGATCGACTGCATCGATGACGACCCCTCCTTCTTTCTAGAGCAACCAGGCAAGCCAACCCCCCTTTGATCATTCCGATATCTCCCATTCCCTTCTCTCTTATGCTTGCACTAGAACTGCTACTGCTTTTTTGTATGATCTTATTTTGATGCATAGCCTATTGTTGATACCACTTTCATACCTTACATGTTTATACTAAACTGCTTAGTATAGGCTGGTTAGAGATTCACCAGTGACACCCCCCCCACATTGTCCCGACTGCCCCGCTGGATTATCAGAAGACCCGATCAACGGGATCGAAGACCAGGCCCCAGCACCGCACATCAGTTTCCCCTTAGTTGCTCGACACTACTTGGTTACTATTGAGTGTCGAGGGTGAGACCCCATCAGCAGTTCTGATGTTAACCTTGTAGGTTAGTTCATCGGTTATTGTCATCAAGGGTGATTCCTCTTTCTCCACTCCAGATAACAACACCATCGTGCAACTCCTCAAGAGTGGACCTCGAGGGTGACTCCTCTTCCATTCACCTTGACGATAAACATCAGGTGGAATTCCATCGATGGTGATTTCCTCAGGTTTCCCTTTGGTGTTAGACACATAGTTACTATGGTTACTATGACTTTACAACTGTTACTTGGAAAGGTGGGTCGACCTGAGGGGTACCCGCGAGTGATGTGAAGACGGGTTGACCTTGAGGGTACCAGAGAGTTGAATACGAGGCGTGGCCGGGCACTCTTAGCCCTTGCCGTAAGTCCTCGAGACGGGGCAACGGGGTCATATCTTTCGTGAGTCTCTGCTTGTTACCGCGTTCCCAAGACACAAAATGATTTGGATATTTGATCCAAGGAGCCTCTGGCCTGATAGCGCTAACCATCACGTGGGCCTAGTATGGGCGTTCTACGTCGTATGCATCAGCCGAAGCTTAACTGACGTCATTGCGACTGAGCGGCGCACGCCGGATTGGACCGAGTAAGCACCTACCTTTTTAAGGAGGTTGCCCAGGTCTGGTCACCGGACGCCCACGCCACGTGCAGGAGTTCCCGGGGCGATTCACCCAAGACCCCTGGGGGCATAGGGTTTAGTCCGGCGTGCATGACCTCTCTATTAAGCCTAGGTCGGTTTGCGGCGTATTGTTTGGCCGAGGGCGGGCATGACCTGATGGTTTTTCCGGCCGGAGTTAAGCAAGCGTGGTGGGTAAGTTGGTGCACCCCTGCAAGGAAGAAAACATCTATCGATAGCATGTCCTACGGTAATGGACACTTGGAGTTGTATCCCGATCGATACAACTAGAACTGGATACTGAGACATGAATGGATATGTGGCTCCCGGATTGCTTCCTCACAGGGAGTCGAGGAAGGATCTCTGGGCGTTATTGCTACAAAATGCTTGATAATTATAATATGTTATTCTGTACTCTCTTCTACTGCTGCAAGATTGGTGGTTTCCAGAAGATGCTAGTCTTCGATAGGACTAGCTTCTCCCCCTCTTATTCTGGCATTTTGCAGCTTAGTCCACAGATACTATCCTTTTCAATTATACCGATGCATATGTAGTGTAGATCCTTGCTTGCGAGTACTTTGATTGAGTACTCACGGTAGCTTTGCTCCCCCTTTTGCCCCTTCTTTCTTCTTTCTGGTTGATGCAACTAGATGGTGGAGTCCAGGAGCCAGATGCCACCATTGACGACTGCTACTACCCCGACGGAACCTATTACTACGTGGAGACAGCTGACGACCAGGAGTAGTTAGGAGGTCCCAGGCAGGAGGCCTTGCCTTTTCAATCATGTTGTTTTTGTGCTAGCCTTCTTAAGGCAAACTCGTTTAACTTATGTTTGTACTCAGATATTATTGCTCTCGCTGACTCTTGTGTATTCGAGCTTATGTATTCGAGCCCTCGAGGCCCCTGGCTTGTAATATAAAGCTTGTATTATTTTAATTTGTGTCTAGAGCTATGTTGTGATATCTTCCAATGAGTCCTTGATCTTGGTCGTACACATTTGCGTGCATGATTAGTGTACGGTCAAATCGGGGGCGTCACACTAGCAATGGTGGAAGGGAGAGAGTGCGTATATTCCATGGACTCAACATTAGTCATAAATAACTCATATACTTATTGCAAAAGTTTATGAGTCATCAAAACAAAGTAATCATCGCATACTCCTAGGGGGAGGTTGGTAGGAGTTAACCATCGCGCGCCCCCGACCTCCACACAATGGTTGACACTCAATTAATACCTAATGCTCTAACTTCGTCACATAGCGGTTCACCATACGTGCATGCTACGGGAATCACAAACTTTAACATAAGTTTTTCTCAAATTCATAATTACTCAACTAGCATGACTCTATCACCATCCTCATATCTCAAAACAATCATCAAGTATCAAACTTCTCATCATATTCAATGCACTTTGTATGAAAGTTTTTACTACATTCATCTTGGATGCCTATCATATTAGGACTAGTTTTATAACCAAAGCACATTACCATGATGTTCTAAAAGACTCTCAAAAGGATATAAGTGAAGTATGAGAGACCAACAATTTCTACAAAATAAAATCACCACCGTGCTCTAAAACATATAAGTGAAGCACTAGAGCAAAAACTATCTAGCTCAAAAGATATAAGTGAAACACATAGAGTATTCTAACAAATTCTAGACCATATTTATCTCTCTCAAAAAGGTGTGTCTAGTAAGGATGATTGTGGAAAACTAAAAATTAAAGACTCAAATCATACATGACACTCCAAGCAATACACATATCATGTGGTGAACAACAATATAGTCCCGAGTATAGTTACCGATAGAGGAAGACGAAAGAGGGGATGCCTTCCCGGGGCATCCCCAAGCTTAATATTTTGGTTGTCCTTGAATTTTACCTTGGGGTGCCTTGGGCATCCCCAATCTTAGGCTCTTGCCACTCTTTGTTCCATAGTCCATCAAAGCCATACTCAAAACTTGAAAACTTCACAACACAAAACTTAGCCAAAAATCTCGTGAGCTCCGTTAGTATAAGGAAACAAACCACCACTCAAAGGTACTGTAATGAAATCATTCGTTGTTTATATTGGTGTTAAACCTACTGTATTCCAACTTCTCTATGATTCATACTCCCCAATACTACTCATAGATTCATCAAAAATAAGTGAACAACACACGAAAAACAGAATCTGTCAAAAACTGAACATTCCGTAGTAATCTGTAACTTTCGAATACTTCTGTAACTCCAAACAAATTGAAATAAATTGGTAAACGTGAGGAATTTGTCTATTTATCATCTGCAAAAAGAATCAACTAAATAGCACTCTCCAGTAAAATCTGGTGACTATTCTCGTGAGCGCTAACGTTTCTGTTTTTTTACAGCATGATCATATAAACTTCACACAAGTCTCCCCAAAGGTTCTACTTGGCACAAACACTAATTAAAACACAAAACCACATCTAAACATAAGCTAGATGCAAAATTTATTATTAAACAGAAGCAAAAACAAAGAAAATAAAATTGGGTTTCCTCCCAACAAGCACTATCATTTAACGCCCCTAGCTAGGCACGATGCAAGGATAGATCTATGTATTAGAATCTTTGGAAGACAATCCACAAGTGGCTCTCATAATAGATAAGGTAATTTAATTTTCTTTCTAGGAAAGTGTTCCATGCCTTTCCTTAACTGAAATTGGAATATAATATTTCCTTCGTTCATGTCAACAATTGCACCAATCGTTCTAAGGAAAGGTCTACAAAGAATAATAGGACATGAAGGATTGTAATCTATATCAAGAACAATGAAATAAACGGGCACATAATTCCTATTGGAAAAAATAAGAACATCATTAATCCTTCCCATATGTTTCTTAATGGTAGAATCCGCAAGATGCAAACTTAAAGAACAATCATCAAGCTCATGGAAACCTAACAAATCACACAAAGTTTTTGGGATAGTAGAAACACTTGCACCCAAATCACACATGGCAAAGCTTTCATGATCTTTAATTTTAATTTTAATAGTAGGTTCCCACTCATCATAAATCTTTCTAGGGATATGTCATGGTTTTGTCACGGCAGATGTCCAAGCAAAAGGACATAGTCGTGAGGCCATCGCTACGGGTTAGCTTAAAGGGGTTAAAGCGGACAAGGAGGCAAGGGTTTATACTAGTTCAGCCCCTTCGATGAAGGTAAAAGCCTACGTCTAGTTTGGTGTGGTATTGCTAGGGTTTCGATGACCAGGGGCGAATATGATTTGCCTGTGTCTCGAGTTGTTGTTCTCTGTCCTTGAACCGTCGCCGGGTCATCCCTTTATATACACGAGGTGACGCCCGGTCCGGTTTATAGAGTCCTGAGGCCGGCTCATAAACGTCTCTGGCTCGGTCTCTATCTTTCCTATCTTACATCACAAGTTACACGCCGTATGGCGGTTTACAATTCATGGGCTCTAACACCTCTTGGGCTTTAAGTCTTCTGTAATAAAGCGTCATGCTCCATGCTGCGCTGGGCTTCAGTAGAATTAATCCTGACAGGCATAAACCGGCCCCTCCTGGGCGGTTTATACCCAGTATTAATATCCCTGACATTAGGCCCCAGATTGATTTGAACCTATACATGTCAATCTTGAACGTCTTGTAAAAATTTCACCTTTCGTAGCTTCAACTGCTTCATAAACCGCCATGACACCATTTTCCTGGATCAGATTAAACCGTCGTGACGTCATCTGCCCATTTAATGCTTGTACCTGTTTTATTTTTTACTTATTAAAAGCTCCGAAGATCGAGGCGACAGTATCATCCCATATCCATTTTTCTGGCTCTTCGATTCTCGCGCCCGCCGTTTCATTTTTCGGCTTATAAATAGGGTAGAGGGGCATCTCCTTTTCCCCCCTTGCTCCTTTGCCTCTTCTTCTTCCTCGCGCCCGCTCGTGCTCAAGCTCTGCCACCGTCATCAAGCTCTGCATCTTCATCGAGCCTGGTCGCTGCATCAACCTGGTTGGATCAGAAAATCGCCGGCGCGCCTCCGCACTCATCAGCTCCAGTAAGTACTTTCCTTCCCACTTACATAGATCTCATTAGGGTTTTCACGAGCACACGTGTAGGTGCTTTATCTTCGCTGTTCTTTGTCGCGCTTCGATAACTAGGATAGATCTAATCCTCCTGCTTCATAGCCGTAGTAACAACTCCGCTTCTTTAGCGTACCTTTATTCTTCCCAAAGGACTAGTTTAATCTACGTTTGTTGGAACCATTGCTCGCTCCGTTGAATATAGACCATGAATATTTCCGAATTTCTGACATGCTGTACATCCGTAATCTCATCACTAATTTTACGAAACCTGCTTTTCCATAACTTCAGATCTGCCTCTCTCGTACTCTCATCGGCGGTCATAGCTTTTAGAAAATGCTATAAACCCGTAGACACCATTAGGACCATGCTTAAACCGCCGTTTGTAAACACCTTCGAACACTGTTGGTTTAACTTTGCACAAATTATAAGTCGGACATTCATTTATATTTTCAACTTTTCCGTTCAAAATGGCAAAGCAAGCCAAACAGTTTACTTCCTGCAATTGGGTCCAGTCCCGGGTTATTGAGGAAGAGTTGCAGAACCGGGCTGAGATTGGCGCTTTAGGCCCAAAGAATGTCCTTCACTGGAGAGTCCCTGGACCAGAGTGTCTTCCAGAGCCCAAAGAGGGAGAAGTCATTGTATTTCTTGATCATTTAGCCTAGGGATTCAGTCCTCCGGGGTCAAAGTTCTTCCGTGATGTGCTAGCTGATTTTCAACTCCATTCTCAAGATATCGGGCCCAATTCTGTATCCAACATCTGCAATTTCCAAGTTTTTTGTGAAGCTTATCTGCAAGAAGAGCCGTCAGTTCAACTATTTAGGGATTTCTTCCATTTAAACCGCTGCTCGGAGTTTTCTGACAGTCCAAACACTGAACTAGGCGGAATGTCTATTCAGAAGATAAAAGACGTTAGTTTTCCTCACACCAATCACCACAGCCATCCTAAAGAATGGAACCAAACTTGGTTTTGCTGTCTAGATACTTCTCCAGAAGATGAGAATCCTTTGCCGGGTTATCGTTCCCATCGTCTCTCCGAAAACCATCCCTTTCCTCAGCAGCTGAGTGCTCAAGAACGAGCCAAATATGCTCCTCAGCTCTCAAAGCTTAGAGCTTTTACTGAAAATGGGTTAACAGGGGTAGATTTCGTTCGTTGTTGGATTTCCTGGAGTATTCTTCCGCTGAGCCGGCGCTCCGGTTTAATGTACGAATATATCGGAAACCCCAAAGATCCTCTACACCATACAGAAGCTGTGCTATTAGAGAATGGGATCAACGAGGCTGTTAAGAAGCTGCTGAATGGACCGATAGCAACTTACAGTCAAACCGGACTAGCTCCCTTCTGCGAGCTCAACAAACCACCATCGGTAAATATTTATTTTGTCTTCTCTATTTCAATCCATCTTTAGTACTCTTCTTGAATGACTTCATAATCTTCAACAGGGTAATGACCCATTCTGGAAATGGAAAATCCAAGATAAACCGGCGAAAGTGCCTCGCCAGAAAACCAAGGCAGTCAAGAAGATCGTCAGGAAAAAAGCTACTGACGTGTCTGAATCCAATCCCGATGATGATGAACCGGCCTCAGAGCTATTACTTGATTCTTTAACTCCTTTTTGTTGCATCTTATTAACAATCTTTATACTCAGGGACATGCTGAAGGCAGCAAGGCAGATGATGTCGAGGTAATTACCCTTTCTTCCGGTTCAGAACCTCTGCCGACACCAAAAATTTGTCGAACAAGCTGGAAAGTACAGTTTTCTCACCCTTTCGCTTATTTGGATCCAAACTTTATTTTGAAGAAACAGCAACATGAAGCTCGCCGCACCAAGCGGCACAATGGTCACGCCATTGAATCCACCGGTTTACCACATACACCAGCCCGGAGACGTCGCTCGGAGATTTCATATCCTCCAGATGCCCTTTATCCCAAAGCAGGTCATATTCAACAGCCTCTTAATCCGTCTGATTCGAATTATCAGGAAACTCCTCATTCGTCATCTGGAGAATCAACAGCTACACAGATTCCTCCTCTTAAGACTGTTCAAGGGTAAGTTTTTCACTTTGCTGTTTTAACCTCTTTCTTTACTCCTCTGACTATCATCACCTTTAACTTTTGCAGTAAGCCCAAGCCTAGTAAAAAGGCTAAGCTGAATAAACCAGCAGGCGACGACACGATTCATGAAGCGGCAAAGGATCCTGAACCTGCTGAAGAAAATGTTGACACTTTGCATGATGATCCTCCTCCCATGGATCATGAAGTTTTTGTCGATCAAGGAAATGTCCCAATAGATCATGACACTAATCCGGCCAGTCCTGTCCGGGCCAGCAATACTCCAGCTAGCCCTGCTAAACCTGCTGCTGCTTCAACCGAGGAGGTTCAAATCACTGGATTCAGTTACACTGCTCCTAGTGAACTTGTTGCCTTATCCAAGCATACTTCAAAAGGATGAAATTTCTGGCAAGGACAAAGGCAAATGGAGTGCTAACCCGTCCAACTATACTCAACTTAGTGCTCAAGAGCTCCATTCCGGTTATCTGAACCGGCTGTACACTAGCCGTGATCATGAAGCCGGGTTAGTAAATATGATGAAGGAACGATATGAGCTAACCTTCTGCTTTAACTTTATCTTTATTTTCGCGTAAGTCTTGTAGCTTGCCTTTACTCCATCGTAGCCCCCAAGGGCCGGTTTACTCCTTTAGGATGAATCGGGACTTCAGAATATCCAGTATATAGTTTTTTCACATGCGTAGTCCCCAAGGGCCGGTTTATCTCTTCAAGATGAACCGGGACTTTAGTTTGTAATCTTTTCTGAACAATGTCACATTAGCCCCCTAGTGCCGAGTGTATAACTTTGTTATGTGCTTGGGACTTTATTGAAAAAATGTCCGATAACTCCAAATACGCATTAGCCCCCAAGTGCCAAGCGTATAACTTGTTATGTGCTTGGGACTTTGAATATGCTTCATCAATGTATAATATGCTCTTCTCTTGATAGGCTGATCTAAAGCAGAAACATTCTCAAGTGGCCGAGCTTCAAGATACTTTGAAGTTTCAACAAACCACCGCTTCCAAAGTCAAAGATGAGTTGACCCTTGCTTTAGTAGACATGGAAAAGCTGAAGAAGGACTTCCAGAAGGAACGGTCAGATTGGGAAGCTGAAAGAACCACCTTGGAAAAAAGGGCAACTGATGCAGAAGCTGCTCTCCATCCTGTGACAGAAGAGCTATCCGGTTTAAAGCAGCAGATAAATGCTATGACTACTGTTGTCTTTGGTAAGTGTACTTAACATAATCCTGAATATGATAGTTCTGCACTCTTCGGTTTAACTCAAGCTCTATTGATGAAGGAAAGCGTATTGCTCATCTCGGCACTGATATGCGAAAGAAGTTCAAGGCCGCATACACTCTCATAGAGCAGTTGTATGCCGGTGCTCAAAGGATCGCCTGCACTGCTTCCCATAATAAACCGGCTCCCACAACGATCAAAAGCACTTTGGAGAAGTTATCAATTCTACCTGCCCATCTGGGAGAGCTGAAGAAATCATCTCCAAGGCCAGGTGCCTTGATGGCATTAACTCGAGCGAAAGCTTGGGTACCTGACCTTGATCCGGCAGAAGTGATGAATGGCTATCCCAGGATGAAGGAGGACAGATCATCATTCACAGATAGCGATTTGTGTGCTCTAACAATAGAAATGCGGCCTTTGGCCAAAAAACTATCTGATGAGGCTGATATGTCCCGTTATCATCCGGGTTATAATGCTGAAAACTTGCGGGTCGACCCGCCGGTCTATGAGGTTGAAGATCTCATCCCGCCCGTCTGTAAGCATACTTATGGCCCTGACGTTGAACCATCCAAACTCATAAGTGATGAGGCTGTTTTCAAAGCGCTGACAAAGATCAATTGGGCAACCCCTGACTTCCAGCCGCTGGATGAGGACGACGAGGAGATGGAGCAAGATGATCCGCAACCTTTAAGTCGAGCTGATGCAGATGCATGAACCGGTGCTGGTTTAGCTATTCCGTCATAGTACTTTTAAGCAAAGAACAGATCATTTTGGGCTGCCAATCGCCTTGTAATAGGGTAGTTGGAAAACTTTGTCTATGTTCTCACGCATACTCCTGTTTCTTAACACTGCCTTATCTGGCAACTTCATAATTTTTCCTGCTTACGATGCTTTTAACAGTTTATTCCACCTGTATCTGCATAAGATAAAGTTTGAAGTGTCCTGGCGGTTTATCTCCTAACAGGTCATGATGCCCAAATACATGGTCTAGGTTTATAACCTGAACTGTATATAAAATATGACACATATATCATACATGTGTAATTGTGCGCTATGAGCCTTAATCAATAATCGGTAGTAAAGACAATGATCCAAGTTGCAAGTATTGATGACTCCTTGATCATTTGCCGGTTCATGATGGAACCGTACCGGGTTGTAATAAACACCGGTTTAACTGTAAATAGTACTGGTGATTTATAATCAAACCAGACCAGGTTCTGTAAACACTGGTTTATTGTAGTGGAAACTTATAGTCATCCACTCCCCGAATCAATGGACTTGGATAAACACCAATGACCTCAAAGATAAAAAACTTTAGCAAAATCGAAAGAGACATTGTCAAATAAAACCCTGTAGTCGAGGCTTTTTACGAGCTGCCAAGCTCCAAATTCGAGGCCGTTCATGGGCTGCTAGGCCACTGAATTAACCATTTCACAAAGCCTGTTAAGATGGACCTCAATCCTTAACCAATCGTCAATTTAACGTTGCCAAGTTCAGGGTCTGTAAAAAGATTGACTTGTGAAACGTTCGACGAGTCATACCAGGTTTACCTGGGCGGAGTGACTTACTTAATGCATGCAAGCTAATCCGGGGTTTTAGGTGTATACACCAGACTTCCAAGCCGTGGCTTGATAGCCTTCTACAAGGGTTGTCAACTCGTTGACGCTATGCATCAAGAGCCCCCAGGTAGCATTGTGAGCTATGCTCGTCGGGTGCCTATGTTTGAGTTGTGCTATGCATCGAACTCTCTTTTGCCCCTCATCATCATGTGGGCTTTGATAGCCAGATTACCTAAGCAACCAGAGCTATGCTCTTATGATGGTATTGGTTTAATGGCCGGTTTAAGAGGCCATAGGAACTCCTTTGCACACAGAAGCCCCCAAGTGACAAACTCTTATGAAAAAAGCAGCAGATACCCCACTTTAACGGGGACGCCGATTTATTATATTGATCATAATATATACATTGCAAATTTGTGTACATAAAGCGGAGCCTATGGCTTAGGTGTAGTAAGGCCGAAGAAGAGCGATGTTCCATGGCCGTCTGGTTTCCTCCTCCGTAGTGCGTGGGTCTTTATGTTCTCGAACATCTACGAGGTAGTATGATCCATTGTGTAGGTTATTGCTGACCACAAAGGGTCCTTCCCAAGATGGGGATAACTTGTGCATGTCTGTCTGGTATTGGATGAGCCGGAGCACTAGATCTCCTTGAAACGTTTTGGTTTTAACCCGACGACTATGGTACCGACGCAGATCTTGCTGATAAATCGCCGATCGAGCTGCTCCCGTGTCACGTTCCTCATCCAGCCGGTCCAACGCGTCTTGCCGTGCCTTCTCGTTATCAGCTTCGACGTGAGCCGCCACCCATGGCGAATCATGACGGATGTCACTAGGGAGAACCGCTTTAGCTCCATATACCATTAAGAAAGGCGTGTAGCCTGTAGACCTGTTAGGTGTGGTGTTGATTCTCCATAACACAGAGGGTAATTCCTCCACCCAACAACCCGGCATCCTCTGTAAAGGGACCATAAGCCTGGGTTTGATGCCTCTCAAAATCTCTTGATTGGCTCTCTCAGCTTGACCATTGGATTGAGGGTGAGCCACTTAAGATAGATCAAGGCGGATGTGCTCTCGTTGACAGAACTCCTCCATAGCCCGCTTGGATAGATTCGTACCATTATCAATTATAATGCTGTGTGGAAAGCCAAACCGGAAAATCACCTTCTTGATGAATTGAACCGTCGTTGCCGCATCACACTTGCTGACTGGTTCCGCCTCAAACCACTTGGTAAACTTATCCACCGCCACCAGAAGGTGGGTCTTCTTATCTAGAGATCTCTTAAAGTGCCCAACCATGTCTAGCCCCCAAGTCGCAAACGGCCAAGTAATTGGAATCATCCTCAATTCTTGAGCCGGTATATGAGCACGCTGTGAGAATTTCTGACAAGCATCTCATTTTCTGACCAAGTCCTCTGCATCGGCGTGAGCCGTCAGCCAGTAGAACCCATGACGAAAGGCTTCAGCCACCAAAGATTTTGAACCGGCATGATGACCACAATCTCCTTCATGGATCTCTCTAAGAATATCACAACCATCGTCTGGCGATACACAACGTTGAAACGCCCTAGAGACGCTGGAATGATGTAGTTCTCCATTGACAATAGTCATTGATTTGGATCGCCGGACTATCTGTCTGGCCAAGACATCATCTTCTGGTAACTCACCTCGGTTCATGTACGCTAGATACGGGACCGTCCAATGCGGAATAACATGATGCACCGCCACCAATTGAGCCTCCGAATTAGGAATAGCCAAGTCCTCTACTGAAGGTAATTTCACCGACGGATTATGCAATACGTCTAGGAAGATATTGGGTGGCAACGGTTTACGTTGAGAACCCAGCCAGCTTGACGCATCGGCCGCTTCATTCTTCCGCCAGTCCACATGGTCCACCTGATAACCCTTGAAATGTCCAGCCACAGCGTTCACCTCTCGGCGTTACGCTACCATAAGTGGATCCTTGGAATCCCACTTACCAGATACCTGTTGCTTAAATTCATCTTCTTAGCCATTAGAAGACAACGGAGGAGAGCTTCATACTCAGCTGCACTGTTAGTACAAGGGAACATTCAACGGAGGACATAACAGAACTTATCACCTCGTGGAGAAGTTAATATGACTCCAGCCCCCGAGCCTTCCAATTGCCTGGATCCATCAAAGTGCATAGTCCAGTACGTATGATCTGGCTTTTCCTCTGGTGCTTGCAACTCTGTCAAGTCGTTGATGAAGTCCACCAGTGCTTGAGACCTGATTGAAGTATGAGGCACATACCTCAATCCATGAGGACTAAGTTCAATAGCCCACTTTGCGACCCGACCAGTCGCTTCTCTGTTCTGGATTATATCTCGCAGAGGAGCTGAACTGACCATGGTGATTGGATGTCCCTAAAAATAGTGCTTCAGCTTCCGATTTGCCATGAAGACTCCATATACCAATTTCTACCAATGCGGGTATCTCTGCTTCGACTCAATGAGCACCTCACTAATATAGTAAACCGATCGCTGAACCGGATATTCTTTTCCTGCCTCCTTGCGCTCTACCACGATGGCAACGCTTACTGCTCGGGCATTAGCAGCCACGTATAGCAACAATGGCTCATTATCAACTGGTGCAGAAAGGATGGCCGGCTCTGCCAATTGCTTCTTCAAGTCCTCGAATGCAGCATCAGTAGCATCACTCCAGACAAAGTGGTCTGTCTTTTTCATCATTTGATAAAGCGGGATGGCCTTCTCTCCCAAACGGCTGATAAACTGGCTGTGTGCCGTGATGCGGCCCGCCAAGTGTTGGACATCGTTGATGCAGGCCGGTTTAGCCAAGGATGTAATCACCTTGATCTTATCCGGATTAGCTTCAATTCCTCTGTTTGATACCAGGAACCCTAGGAGCTTGCCTGCTGGAACACCAAAAACACACTTGGCCTGATTAAGCATCATCTTATAGACCCGGAGATTATCAAAGGTTTCCTTTAAGTCTGTTATCAACGTCTCTTCCTTCCTGGATTTCACCACAATGTCATCCACATAAGCATGAATGTTCCGCCCAGTCTGTTCATGAAGACAGTTCTGCACACAATGCTGATAGGTCGCCTGGGCACTCTTGAGCCCGAACGGCATAGATACATAGCAGAAGGCTCCAAAGAAAGTTATGAAGGCCGTCTTCTCCTGGTGCTTAACTGCCATCTTGATATGATGATAACCGGAATATGCATCCAAAAAACTTAAGCGCTCACAACCCGTCGTAGCATCAATGATTTGATCAATACGAGGGAGGGCAAAGGGATCAGCTGGGCAAGCCTTGTTCAGATCTGTGTAATCAACACACATTCGTCAAGTGCCATTCTTTTTAAGAACCAGCACTGGATTAGCCAACCACTCCGAATGAAACACCTCAACTATAAAGCCTACCGCCAAGAGCCTAGCCACTTCTTCACCAATAGCCTTGCGCCTTTCTACATTGAAGCGGCGGAGAAACTGTTTAACCGGTTTAACCTTGGGATCAATATTAAGAGTGTGCTCAGCGAGTACTCTCGGTACACCTGGCATGTTAGAAGGTTTCCATGCGAAGATGTCCCGATTCCCACGGATGAACTCGATGAGTGCGCTTTCCTATTTCGGATCCAGGTTAGCACGGATGGTGAACTTCTTGGATGAATCGCTAGGGACAAAGTCAACCTGCTTGGTCTCATCAGCTGATTTAAATTTCAAGGCCGGATCATGCTCTGTGGTTGGCTTCTTCAGCGGAGACATATCAGTCGGATCAACATCATCTTTATAAAATATTAATTCCTCGGTTGCACAAACCGCCTCAGCATAAGCTGCATCACCTTCCTCGCACTATAAAGCAATCTTACAGCTCCCATGGACCGTAATAGTTCCCTTATGACCCGGCATCTTGAGCTGCAGATAAACATAACAATGCCTCGCCATGAACTTAGCATAAACCGGCCACCCAAACAGGGCGTGATAAGGGCTCTTGATCTTTACCACTTCAAAAGTCAAAGTTTCGGACCTCGAGTCATGCTCATCTCCAAAGGTGACCTCCAAATCTATCTTACCGACTAGATATGCCAATTTACCAGGCACCACGCCATGAAAAACGGTGTTGGATTGCCGAAGCTTTTTGTCTGTCAACCCCATGCATCGGAAAGTTTCGTAATACAGTATGTTGATGCTGCTTCCTCCATCCATGCGTACCTTGGTGAACTTATAACCACCAACCTGAGGTGCCACAACTAGAGCCAGTTGACCTGGATTATCAACCCGGGGCGGATGATCCTCTCGACTCCACACAATGGGATGTTCTGACCAGCGCAGATAGCGTGGCACCCCCGGTTCAATGGAATGTACCGCCCTCTTGTAAACTTTCTGATAACGTTTACATAGGATTGTGGTGAAGACGTGATACTGCCCACTACTCAACTGCTTCAGATTACTATGATATCCTGATTGTTGCTGTTGTTGTTGCTGTTGATTGCCCTGAATGTTATAACCACCCTGGCCATGCTGCTGCTTATGCTGATTATGCCAATTTTGGATACTGTGATTGCTCTGGTTACCTTGGAATCCTAAACCGGATCCACCACCTTGGTAACCCGACACGTGAAAACCAGGAGCCGAACCGCTGGAAAATCCATGATCATATTGGGACTGGTTTATGAACTCCTTCATAATAAAGCAGTCCTTCCACAGGTGTGTGGCTTGTTTCTCCTGCATACTGTGCCTCGGGCAAGGTATATTCATCTGGCGTTCTAGATTAATATTCGGTCTCCCACCTCGCGGGGGTGGTCTGCCCTTGCGGCGCTGGCCATCCTCCTGGGCATTAGTGTTAGCCACAAAATCTGAACTATTATCCGCTTTATGCTTACCATTATGTCCTTGATTCGCTGGGCTGGGCTGCGGCGCTTTACCATTCTTCTTTGCTTTCCCTGACTTCTCGTCATCAGTCTCTGGATACTTGGCACTATCTGAGTCTGCATACTTCACCAAAGCGCCCATGAGCGTTCCCATGTCATCACATTTACGTTTGAGCCGTCCCAAATTTAGCTTCAGAGGCTCAAATCGGCAACTGCTTTCCAAGGTTATAACTGCTGTGTCTGGATTGATAGGGTTGGAAGAATGTAGGATCTCCGATACTCGACGCACCCAATGGCTCGTCGACTCGTGCTCTCCTTGAACACAGGCAACTAAATCGATGATAGACATCGGCTGCTTGCATGTGTCTTTGAAGTTATTGATAAACCGGCGGCGTAACTCGGCCCATGATCCGATGGGGTTGGGCGGTAAGATTTTTAGCCAAGTATGAGATGTGCCCTCCAATATCATAGTGAAGTACTTATCACATGCCGCATCATCTACGTCCAGCATCTCCATTGCCATCTCGTAGCTTTCGACCCATGTCTCAGGGGATAAATCTGCAGTATAATTGGGCACCTTACGTGGTCCTTTAAAGTCCTTGGGCAGCCGTACATTGCGTAAAGCGGGGGTAAGACAGGGCACTCCTAAGGAACTGGAAGTAACCCCCGGTTCAACTATGGTAGATGGAAGAACCGACATCTGCTGACGGGCTTCGTACTGTGCTGCTAACTCGGCCTCCTGGTGCTGTCTGCCCTGATCCACCACTTCTTGAACGTCTACACCTCCTCCCGCCGGGTTATCCCTCCGCGGCAGATTATGATTCCGCGCGCTGCTTGACACGGCTGGTTCCTCCAGGTGCCTGCTATAACTCCGTCTTAGGCGAGGGGTGGAGTGAATCCTCTCGCGGCTGTGAGAAAAAGCTTACTACTGAGTTAAAGCTGTCTCTAGAAACTCCCTGGCTCGCTGTGCCTCCACGGCTATAGAGGATTCTCCTTCAATGGGAAGGGCGGCCAGTCGTGAAGCGGCGACAACTACGTTATCCAATGGGTTGGAGTAGTGACCAGGAGGGGTAGGTACATGCTGCGACGGAGCGACCTGGCGGGTTGGCTCCGCTGCCTATGGCTGGACTGATGCTCCTGTGTCAGGCGCTCCTCCCCGGTTTACCCCCTGCTGGTTACTGGTTCCTGCTCCTAGCATATTGAAAAGTTTCCTCGCCTCGTATACCGGGGGCAGGCGGGATTGTTGCCTTCTCCACATTACGTCACGCAAAGCAGTCTGATCCAACATGAGCCGGTAAGCCTGAGCATCCAGCTCGGCCTACCTTGCAACCATCCTGGTGTTCTCAGCAGCTAGGTCCAATTTTGCTTGATCTATCTGGCTCCTCACCTGAGCAACTTCTGCATCATGCTGTTCCTTCTCGGCCTGGCCGACCTCTTTAGTTAATAGGGCTATCAAAGTATGGACTAAGGCGGTCAATACCTGAACCGAGGACGGAACCGGGCCTCCAGCCCTAGCCGCTGTTGTCGCCAGGTCTGACGTTAAGACCGCCGCAGTCGAAGACTGTTGCACAGGTTGTGACCCGGCCATGAAGACTGCGACCCGGTTTGGCGGCTCCAGGGGGTCCGGAATACTGTCACCGTCGGAACAGGCCCCAGACCAGCCATCCGGTAGCAAGTACAAAGATTCTGTTTCTCCAGTGGATGACTCATCGCCGGAATAAACAACGGTCTCGCCACCGGAGTCTGATCCGTCCTCAGCTTGCGCTCCATGAACCGCCCCGACGAAGACGTGCTTCATGGCGGGCCTAAACCGGGCAGGTCTCGCACGCTGAGCCGACTCGACGATGTCGGGGAAGATGTCCGGCTCAGGGTCCGGTTCGCCAATCTTGCCGTTGAAGACGTGAATGCCGCCAAAGGGGACCCGGTACCCGTATACGATTGAATCGGCCTCGGGGCCCCAGCCTGCATTGTCTATGTAGATCCTGCTGTGACGACTCTTAGTCATCCGTCCCACTACATAGCCCTTGAGCCCTTCAAAGCTTCCCTTCAAGAACTCGAAACCATCGTGTGATCTTTCCACGGTGGGTGCCAAATGTCGTGGTTTTGTCATGGCAGATGTCCTAGCAAAAGGACTTAGTCGTGATGCCATCACTATGGTTAGCTTAAAGGGGTTAAAGCGGACAAGGACGCAAGTGTTTATACTAGTTTGGCCCCTTCGATGAAGATAAAAGCCTACGTCTAGTTTGGTGTGGTATTGCTAGGGTTTTGATGACCAGGGGGAGAATATGCTTTGCCTATGTCTCGAGTTGCTGTTCTCTGTCCTTGAACCGTCCCCGGGTCGTCCCTTTATATACACGAGGTGACGCCCGGTCCGGTTTACAGAGTCCCGAGGCCGGCTCATAAACGTCTCCGGCTCGGTCTCTATCTTTCCTATCTTACATCACAAGTTACACGCCGTATGGCGGTTTACAATTCATGGGCCCTAACACCTCTTGGGCTTTAAGTCTTCTAGAATAAAGCGTCATGCTCCATGCTCCACTGGGCTTCAGTAGAATTAATCCTGACAGGCATAAACCGGCCCCTCCTGGGCGGTTTATACCCAGTATTAATATCCCTAACAGGATAGAAACTTCTCATTCAAGTTATTCTTCATAAGATTACAGCAAAGCATCAACTATATGTTTGGTAAAAGCCTTATTTTGAATATAAGCATGCGGAGAATTTAGTACGGATTGCAACAAGGAAATACAATCAATCAAAGAGCAATTATCATAATTGAATCCCTTGAAATCCAAAATAGTGGCTTCATCACTATGCAAAGTTTTAATCTCTTCAATCCCACTTTTAACAATTTTAGCATCAAGATCTAAAAACTCCGAATCATTGGGACACCTTTTGACTAAAGTAGACTCATCTCCAGTCCCGTCTTTATCAAGATCCGTACTATAAAACAAGGATCTAATTGGAGACACATCAATAACTTTTAGATCTTCATCTTTATTTTCATGATAACTAGAAGAACACGCTTTCATAAAGCACTCTCTTTTAGCACGCATCCTAGCGGTTCTTTCTTTGCATTCATCAATGGAAATTCTCATGGCTTTGAGAGACTCATTGATATCATGATTAGGTGGAATAGATCTAAGTTTCAAAGAATCAACATCAAGGGTAATTCTATCCATGCTTCTAGCCAATTCATCAATCTTAAGCAATTTTTCTTCGAGCAAAGCATTGAAATTCGTTTGCAAAAGCATAAACTCCTTAACACTAGTTTCAAATTCAGAGGGCATCTTACCAAAATTTCCATAAGAGTTATTGTAGGAATTACCATAATTATTAGAGTAATTACTATGAAAAGGCCTAGAATTAAAGTTTCCTCTATAATCATTGTTACCAAAATTATTCCTACCAACAAAATTCACATCCAAAGATTCATTATTATTCTCAATCAACGTGGATAAAGGCATATCAGTAGGATCAGAAGAAGCACTCTTAGTAGCAAATAATTTCATAAGTTCATCCATCTTTCCACTCAAAACACTAATCTCTTCAATAGCATGCACTTTTTTACTAGTAGATCTTCCGGTGTGCCATTGAGTGTAGTTAACCATACTATTACCTAGGAGTTTGGTAGCTTCTCCTAAGGTAGTTCCCATGAAAGTGCCTCCTGCGGCCGAATCTAAAAGATTTCTAGAAGCAAAATTCAAGCCAGCATAAAAGTTTTGTATAATCATCCATAAGTTCAAACCATGTGTAGGGCAATTATGTATCATTAATTCCATTCTCTCCCAAGCTTGTGCAACATGCTCATGATCTAGTTGCTTAAAATTCATAATAATGTTTCTAAGAGAGATAATCTTAGCGGGAGGAAAATACTTAGAGATAAAAGCATCTTTGCACTTATTCCATGAATCAATACTATTTCTAGGCAAAGAGGAAAACCAAGTTTTAGCACGATCTCTAAGTGAAAACGAAAATATCTTCAATTTAACAATATCATTATCCGTATCCCTCTTGTTTTGCATATCACACAAATCAACAAAGTTGTTTAGATGGGTAGCGGCATCTTCACTAGGAAGGTCGGAAAATTGATCTTTCATGACAAGATTCAATAGAGCCGCATTGATCTCACAAGATTCAGCATCGGTAATAGGAGCAATCAGAGTGCTAATAAAATCATTATTATTGGTATTGGAGAAGTCACACAGTTTGGTATTGTTCTGAGCCATAGTGACAAGAAAGCAATCCAACACACAAGCAAAGAAGAAGCAAGCGAACGGTAAACACATGGCAAAAAGAAGGGCAAATAAAACGGCAACGGTGAAGTGGGGGAGAGGAAAACAAGAGGTAAATAAATGTAACGCGAAGGATAAGGGTTTGTGATAGGTACTTTGTATAAGACTTTTGCGTAAGCCTCCCCAGTAACGGCATCAGAAATTCTTCTTGCTACTTCTCGAGCTTGCGTTGTATTCCCTCGAAGAGGAAAGGGTGATGTAGCATAGTAGCATAAGTATTTCCCTCAGCTTTTGAGAATCAAGGTATCAATCCAGTTGGAGACCACACACGAGTCCCTCACACCTGCACAAACAAATAAGTACATCGCAGCCAACGCGATAAGTGGTTGTGAATTCCTTTACGGTCACTTACGAAAGTGAGATCTGATAGATAGGATAGTTTGATATTTTTCATATTTTTGGATACAATAAAAGAAAGTAAATAAAGCAAAGTAAAGTAGATTGTAGATTAATATGTTGAGAATAGACCCAGGGCCATAGGTTTCACTAGTGGCTTCTCTCATGATAGCAGAAATCTACGGTGGGTGAACAAATTACTGTCGAGCAATTGATAGAAAAGCGCGTAGTTATGAGACTATATAGGCATGATCATTATATATAGGCATCATGTCCATGACAAGTAGACTGAAACGATTCTTCATTTACTACTATTACTCCACACATCGACCGGTATCCAGCATGCATCCAGAGTATTAAGTTCATAAGAACAGAGTATTGCTTTAAGCAAGATGACACGATGTAGAGGGATAAACTCAAGAAATATGATATAAACCCCATCTTTTTATCCTTGATGGCAACAATACAATACGTGCCTTGCTGCCCCTGTTGTCACTGGGAAAGGACACCGCAAGATTGAACCCAAAGCCAAGCACTTCTCCCATGCAATAACTATATATCTAGTAGGCCAAACCAAACCAATAATTCAAAGAGACTTGCAAGGATATTATAATCATGCATAAAAGAATTCAGAAAAGAACCAAATATTTCTCGTTGATAATCTTGATCATAAACCCACAATTCATCGGATCTCGACAAAGACACCGCAAAAAGATTACATGGAATATATCTCCTCGAAGACCGAGGAGAACTTGGTATTGAGATCCAAAAAGAGAGAAGAAGCCATCTAGCTACAAACTATGGACCCGAAGATCTGTGGTAAACTACTCACAACTCATGGTGAGGCAATAGTGTTGATGTAGAAGCACTCCATGGAAGATCCCCCCTCCGACGGAGCTCCGGAACAGGACCCAAGATGGGATCTCACGGGAACAGAAGGTTGCGGTGGTGGAATTAGAGTTTTCTCTGTTGCCCCAATGTTTCCAGGGTACATATAGGAGGAAGCAGGGCATCGGGGGAGCCAGAGGGGGCCCACGAGGGTGGGAGGCGCGCCCTCTAGGAGGGGGCGCGCCCTGGACCCTCGTGGCCACCTCCTTTGTTCCCTCGCGGGTACTCCAAGTCTTCTGTGTTGATATCGTTCCAAAAATAACTCTCGCGAAGGTTTCATTCCATTTGGACTCCGTTTGATATTCCTTTTCTGCGAAACCCTGAAATATGCAAAAAGCAGCAATCTACACTAGGACTTTGGTTTAATAGGTTAGTCCCAAAAATAATATAAAAGTGTATAATAAAGCCCATTAAACATCCAAAACATAATATATAATAGCATGGAACAATCAAAATTATAGATACATTGGAGACCCCAGACCGAAAATGGCCATGAGAGAGGGATTGTTTGAAGAGCTTGGGCAGACAGGTGTATTGAAAGTGCAACTAATCCCTGGGTGGTTTTGGCAATTAATAACAACATATATATCATTGAACTAATAGCTACTTGAGAATCATTTCAGAGAAGTTCAGTGATATGGGTATGGAAATGACTGAAGAAGTGGACCCCTCAAAATGCTAAGGCAAGCATTGGCAAAAGCTCAAGACTACATTTTTGGTTTAGTGATCCAATATCACATTGAGTCCATAGGAAAAGCCAATACTATTAAAAGGGGATGAGGTTGTGTTGATGATCTGGTTGCTCAAGTGCTTAGTGATATATCTCCTTCAACTATCAGCAACTTTTACGACAATACACACTCATAAGTAATCTCGGACCAACCGATTTTCCAAACTCAGTCCCACCGAGATGAACCACCTCAGCCATAAGCCAAACCCTAGAAAAATCGGTCATTCCGAGTTTGAGATCGGTCTCACCGAAATACGGGCTGCCAAGCTTCTGTAACCGTTTGTCATCAAATCGGAATAACCGAGATGATGATTTCGGTCCCACCGAAACTGGCAAGTTCCTGTCTTGACTCAAATCGGACAAACCGAGATGGTATTTTCGGTCCCACCGAAAACCCCAACGTTCACTATATTTGAACTTTCGGTCTGACCGAGTTTCCACTTCGGTCTCACCGAGATTGCTCAATTATGTGTGTAACGGTTGGATTTTGTGTGGAGGCTATATATACCCCTCCACCCCCTCTTCATTCGTGGAGAGAGCCATCAGAAAGAACTACCACTCCTACCTTACACTTTCTGAGAAGAGAACTACCTACCCTTGTGTTGAGATCAAGTTGCTCCATTCCTACCATATGAAACTTGATTTCTAGCCTTCCCAAGTTGCTTTCCACTCAATCCTTTCTTCCACCAAAGCCAAATCAGTGAGGAGAGTTGAGTGTTAGGGAGATTATCATTTGAAGCACAAGAGCAAGGAGTTCATCATCATCTACAACATCTATTACCTTTTGGAGGGTGGTGCCTCCTAGATTGGTTAGGTGTCGCTTGGGAGCCTCCGTCATCGAGATGTGGAGTTGAACCAAGAAGTTTGTAAGGGCAAGGAGATCGCCTACTTCGTGAAGATCTACCCCGAGTAAGGCTAGCCCTCCGTGGGCGTAGGCCATGATGGAATAGACAAGGTTGCTTCTTCGTGGACCCTTCGTGGGTGGAGCCCTCCGTGGACTCGCGCAGCCGTTACCCTCCGTGGGTTGAAGTCTCCATCAACGTGGATGTACGATAGCACTACCTATCGGAACCACGGGAAAAATCATTGCGTCTCCAAATTGCGTTTGATCTTCTCCACCTCTCTTTACTACATGTGCAATTTACTTTCCGCTGCTTATACTCTAGAATTGCATGTGTAGGGTGATGCTTGACTTGATCATAATTGTGAATCTGCCAAAAACTGTTCTTGATCAAAAGGCAGAATTTTTATATATACAAGTAGTCTAATCACCCCCCTCTAGACATACTTTCGATCCTACAAGTGGTATCAGAGCTTTGGTCTCCATCGTTTTGGTTTCCATTGCATTGGACTCCGTAAGCTTGGTTTCACAACCTAGGAGAGTATGGCGTCTAGTGAGGGTAATTATCGTAGAGGTCCTTACTTTGATGGTACAAATTTTGCTAGTTGGAAGCATAAAATGAAAATGCATATTCTTGGTCATAACCCAGCCGCATGGGGCATTATTTGTGTTGGTATGCAAGGTGAATTCTTCGAGGAAGGAAAAGTTTCGGATCGCGAAGCTACACCGGAAGAGTTGCGGATGTTGCAAAACAATGCTCAAGCTTGTGACATTCTCTTCAATGCCTTGTTTCCCGAGGAGTTCAACAAAATCAGCCGTCTTGAGAATGCCAAAGAGATTTGGGATACTTTGGTTGAAATGCAGGAAGGTACCGAGTCTGTGAAGGAATCAAAGCTAGATATTCTTCAAGGTCAACTTGACAAGTTCAAGATGAAGGATGGTGAAGGAGTCGCTGAAATGTACTCTAGGCTTGCTCTCATCACAAATGAGATTGCCGGCTTAGGAAGCGAAGAAATGACCGACCGATTCATCATTAAGAAGATTCTCAGAGCTTTGGATGGAAAGTACGACACCGTGTGCACTTTGATCCAAATGATGCCAAACTACAAGACTCTCAATCCAACTGAAGTCATTGGAAGAATTGTTGCTCATGAGATGACACTTAAGGATAAGGAAGAGCTTCACAACAAGTCAAGTGGTGCTTACAAAGCTACAAGTGATGCTCCCGCAACCTCAAGTGACAAGTTAATTTCCAATGAAGAGATAAGCCTAATGGTTAAGAACTTCAACAAATTCTACAAGAATAGAGGCAAAGAGAGAAGCTCAAAGTCTAGATCATATGATGAAAAGAGATCTTCCAGTCGTGATCGAAACTGCTACAATTGTGGAAGACCCGGACACTACTCAAATGAGTGTACGGCTCCCCACAAGAGAAGAGAAGAATCTCCAAGAAGAAGATCAAGAGATGAGTCACCTCGGAGAGAGAGAAGGAGTAGAGATGATCGTTATGAACGAAGACCCTCTCGGAGAAGCAAGGATTCGGAGAGGAAAGACAAGTCATCAAAGAGCTACACAAGAAGAAGACATCAAGCTCATGTAGGTGAATGGGTCTCCGGCTCCGACTCTGACAATCAATCCGATGGAAGCTATCACTCCGACTCCGACTACAGTCAAGATGAAGGTGTTGCCGGTCTTGCTCTCGTATCCTCCAACTCCAACTCCTACGACTTATTTGATTCACCAAATGAGGGAATTGGAAGATGCTTCATGGCTAAAGGCCCCAAGGTAACACACCCTGAATTCATTGACTTTGATAGTGATGATGATGACTTGCTTGGTGAAGATGAGCTCTTGCATGATAAATCTAGTGAGCTTAGTAACGATGAAAATGCTAGTAGTCTTTATAGTCGAGAAGAGTCGAATGACAATGCTATGAAGGAGATTGAGCATCTAACTAAAGAACTAAACACTCTTAAGTTAGCTCATGAAACAACTAAAGAAGATCATAGAGAGCTCCTAAGATCTCATGAGAAGCTATGCTTCGAGAAGATCACTCTAGAGCAAGAACATGAGTTTCTAAAAGCGATCAATGACGATCTTTGAAAGAAGAGTTCTTCATATCTTGCCAAACGACTTCTCTTGTCTAATTTCTTGCCACCTATTAAGACTAAGCATGACAAGCATAAGAAAAATTCTTCCTCTAGTAGTAACAATAACCATGTTAAATCTAATGTTGTTACTTCTAGTAGTTCTCTTGATTCCACTAACAATGTTTCAAGCCAAGTTACACTTGAGCAAGAGAATAGCTTATTGAAGGAAATCATAGAGAAAGGTGTCTACAAGAGTCCTGCCGGAAGCAAGAACTTTGAGGAAATTGTTCGCAAACAAGGAAGGCACCGGAAGAATCAAGGAATTGGTTTTGAGCGAAAGTTCAACGCCGAAGGTGTTGAGTGGGAAGAAGGTCAATATCCTACTCCACAGTTTGTTTCACAAAAGGAAAAGTATGATCCTACTTCTTCCAATGTGGAACAAGCTCAAGATGACCTTCCACCACAAGGCCACAAGCTAAAAGCCAAGGACAAGCTTCAAGAGGAGATTGATGCATTCATTGAAGCACCTCAAGCCATGGTCAAGTGGGTTCCCAAGGACACGTCAAGTTCTACTTCGTCAAGCTCAACTACAACCCCAAGGATTCCCATCAAGATGATGTGGATCCCGAAGAAGAAGAACTAGAAGGTTCTTGAGGGTGACTCCGCCAACATACTTCACTCACATTCATTTTAGCAACTTGTGCAATCAACTTCCACATCATGCACTAGTTCATGGACTCACAAACCCTCTTGTTGGTAAATCAAGGGACAAGGTAATCATTGCTTCCATGGACATCATCTATTGTGAACTTCAATCTATGTCTATGGATATCCTTGTTTGTTCCTTGTGGGACTAACCCATGTAGGTATTGAAAGTGCCCTAATCCAAAGGATAGCTCCCAACTCTTGATGATCTACATCAACATTGAGCATTCACATCTTCAACATCTACATGAAGTCTTCTACGACAACCCAAGGTTAGTTTGACCCTTTAAAAGGGGTTCTCACATCTAGGGGGAGCTTTGCTCTAAAAATTGAGCTAAAGCATCTCCAAATGATGTGAACACATCAATGCTTTATGTAAAAGTGGTAACCCCACTTGTGCTTAAACGATGAGTATGACCTATGATCAAATGTTCTCATTTGGCTCCTAAGTCAAAATACTCATATAAAGATGACCTAGTCATCGACAAATTGTGTGCTAGTAGCTAGAGTTTTGGTTGTGCATGTTTGACACATATTTCATTTGCTATCTTATTGTGTGAGCATGTTGAATGCATGATTTTATCCATTCGAGGACATCCATTTGTTGTTTTGGTTGTTTTGATTTTTCTGGCCAAATGGATGGACAAGAATGCCTAAGTACCTCCCCTAGCTATCTATGCTTTCATGTCTCAAATTCTATTCATGCTTATATCACAAACTTTGAACAAGTCATTTTCGGACCCTCCGAGTGAGGAGCACTCGGAGCCACCGATCCGTCTAAGGCTGACTTCCAAAACCTTCTAAGTAAATTTCGGTCAGACCAACTTTCTCCCACTCGGTCAAACCGAAAGCACTTAGACTGATCTAGGTTTCATCTCGGTGAAACCGAGTTCTAAATCTCGGCGTGACCGATATGCGTAACTGCATAGCAGTTATCCATCTCGGTGTCACCGAGTTTTTCAACTCGGTCCCACCGACAGCAAGGGGATATAAATACCGAGGGCAGCGTGCGTTGATTATTCCTTCAAACGTTTTCGCTCCCACGTCCCCTGCTGCCGTCGCCCTGATCTCTGGATCGTCTCCGTCGTCGCCTGTGCGCCCTCGCCGTAGGTCTCCGCCGCCGTCAACTGTCTTCTCCTCCGCGCCGTTGCCGCCGTAGAGGGACTCTACCAAGTTAGGGTGAGTCTCGATCCCTCTCGTGCTCCCATCCGATTCATTGCACGTTTGGTTTGCCCTACATCTAGCCACGATTGAAAAACTTCCTTTCCATCAGATCGGTTCTAGTTTCGAGTAAAATTCTTAGGGTTAGGTTTCCACGGAACACATCTCGGTGAAACCGGTTTTAAATTTTCGGTGTGACCGATTCGGCCTCTGGCCATTGCACTGCACTTTCGGTCCAACCGAGTTGTGCAAATCGGTGTGACCGAAGTACAGTTTTAGTGAAACCCTAGTTTATCGGCAGGACCGAAACCCATTTCGGTCCAACCGAAAGTGGTGTGTAAAGTTTCTGTTATACACTTCGGATTCACCGAAACTAAAAATCGGTTTGACCGAAATGCATTCTGTGAAAACTTAAAACTAAAACTTGAACTCATTTTTTTGCAAAAACCTCTGCAGTTTGTGATAACTCTTCTACTCTGCCTATACCTTATCTATTCACAGGTTGTCAGCCATGTCAGATGCCAGTGACAGCCAGAACAGGTCAGAATCACCGTTTGCGGACATTCCGAAAGCAGACACTAGTCCTGAGGCTAGTAGTCCAGTTGATGATGGTGAGAGGAGTACACCTAGTGGTTTGCCTCCTGCAGCCACCAGAGCCAGAAAGGAGAGGAATTCTGATGATGAGGATTCCGATTTTGTAGCTGAGGAAGAAGTGTCCTCCAAGCCTAAGAGAAAGGTTGTTGCCAAAGAGCAACAAGGGCAGCAGTCAAAGAAAGGCACCAGCAAGGTCAAGCAATCAGCTGTTGCCAAGAAGCTAAACTTGGGAGAGCCAGCCCCAAGTAAAGTGAAGAAAACTTCCAAGAGGAAGAGGGTAGTGTATACTGATTCTCATGCAGATGCAGCAGCCGAGGAAGAAGAAGAAGAAGCACCCCAGCCTGCTCCTCAGAAGCAGAAACTCATGGGTGATGCAATTAGGGCTGGAGCCACTTCAAAGCCCAAGAAGCCTGCTCAAGCTAAGGCAGCTCCAGCAAAGCCTTCTGCCAAGCCCAAGAGGACAACCAGGAACATTCCAGCCTCTGAGAAGAACAAGGGTGATGTGCCACCGTCTGAGTCTGATGAAGAAGAACATGTGTTGCTGAAACTCCGTCCAAAACTGCCACTTCACAACGATGCTCATCCTCAAGCCGAGGATATGAAGGCAAGGAAAGATAGAGGTCTCAGGCTATGGAGGCAAGCTGATCCATATGCCGTGAGGAGAAGGACTGCTGTGGACCCCAGATTCCACACCAGAGAGCAGCAGGACTTCTATGAGACTGTGTTGATGGACAAGAAGCCTATAGTTGCAGATACCAGATACGTTGACTGGAAGTACATTGATAGTGAAGAGCACAGAGACTTCTTTCCCCATGTGCATGAAAGCTTCACTGCATGTGGAGTTGATGAGTTCGTGGGTCAGAAACTGACAGATTGGAACGATGAGATGATTATGCAATTCTATGCCACAGCCCACTTCTATCCCGATGGTAAGATCACCTGGATGACTGAAGGTCAAAGGGTTTCTTCGTCTGTTGAAGAATGGGCAAAACTTCTGAATGCTCCAGTGCAAATAGAGGACGACATTGATGTCTATGGGATTTCTAAGAAGAACCATGATTCCTTGAAGAACATGTACAAGGAGATCCCCGCAGCAGATTTGGAAGTGTGGAAGCTTGGCTCAGTGTACTATCTCCAGGCAGGTCTACCTACCACTAACACTATTCTGAGGCATACCTTGATGCCCAAGTCTGGAGACCATCGCATGATCAGAGGATATTCTATCAACATGCTGCACATACTTGATGAGAAGGCACCTTTCAAGGTGATGGACTTAATGGTAGAGACCATTAAGAGGACTGCAGCTGACCAGAAGAGGTCATGTGGATTTGCCCCACAGATTCAGATGCTTATCAATGCCAAGTTTGGCACGGGCAAATTCCTGTTGGATAGGAAACACTTACCACTGCAGCCAGAGCATGAAGACAACGTTGTTGTGATGGACGAGGAGGATCCAACTTCGGTTGAAGGTCAAGCCAAGATTGAAGCTGCTAGGAAAGCCAAAGCTGATAAAGAGGCAGCTGCAGCAGCAGCTAAACCAAAGAGCTTCGGAGAGCAGATTCTTGAAGCTACCCAGAGGATTGAACAACGCCTGGCCAGCATTGAACAATCTCAGGAGAGCCTAGAGAGGATTGTTGACGAGAAGGTCCACGCTCTGGACGTGAAGCTGACTGAACTTCAGGTGACCGTCAACAAGCTTGAGGCAGACATGGAGGAAGCAAGGCAGGACAGGGCAGAGCTCATGCAGGATGACCTAGTCCAGGACTCTCATCGCCAGACTGTTCCGGTTCCCAGAGGATCCCGATCAGCTGCTATTCCAATGACTGACTCCAGGACTACCACTTCAGCACCTCCTACAGCTCCAGCAGTCACTCCAGCCACAGCTCCAATATCCACTCATCCAGCGCAGACATCAGCTGAAGTCTTCGCCGATGCCGTCATATCTACTCCGACATCTACCCAGACAGGAGCCGCCAGCAGAGCCCACAGTGACGTTTAGCTCTATGCTTTTTCAAACTTTTTGGTAACTTGTTGCCAAAGGGGGAGAAATTGTATAGATCATAGGGCTTCGAGAGAGAGAGTGCTCTTTCGTTCTTTTGCGGTTTCTATGAGATACTTTTGGTGCTTTTGGTTCTTGAAACTTTCAGTGTGCTTGGTACTACGTTTGATGCTACCTTAATGAGTGCTTGGTCATACTATGCTTTAATGTGTGCTTAATGCTTATCATATGCTTTTCCTATCTTGTATGGCTATTTACTCATGTCTTGGTGATTGGGTGCATGTTATTCATTCTTATCATTTTGTGCGCTCCACCAAGATGTATGTGACATGGAAGAGTGACCCATGATCCTAATTGATTGTGCATTTGCATTCAAACGCAAATTTTAAATAATGCACAAATTTAGGGGGAGCTCTTGCTTATCACATACTTCTCAAAGCGACGATATTATTCATTGATTATATCCTTTGTCGAAGCTTTGATGTATATGTTGTCATCAATTACCAAAAAGGGGGAGATTGAAAGTGCAACTAATCCCCGGGTGGTTTTGGCAATTAATAACAACATATATATCATTGAACTAATAGCTACTTGAGAATCATTTCAGAGAAGTTCAGTGATATGGGTATGGAAATGACTGAAGAAGTGGACCCCTCAAAATGCTACGGCAAGCATTGGCAAAAGCTCAAGACTCCATTTTTGGTTTAGTGATCCAAGATCACATTGAGTCCATAGGAAAAGCCAATACTATTAAAAGGGGATGAGGTTGTGTTGATGATCTGGTTGCTCAAGTGCTTAGTGATATATCTCCTTCAACTATCAGCAACTTTCACTACAATACACACTCATAAGTAATCTCGGACCAACCAATTTTCCAAACTCAGTCCCACCGAGATGAACCACCTCAGCCATAAGCCAAACCCTAGAAAAATCGGTCATTCCGAGTTTGAGATCGGTCTCACCGAAATACGGGCTGCCAAGCTTCTGTAACCGTTTGTCATCAAATCGGAATAACCGAGATGATGATTTCGGTCCCACCGAAACTGGCAAGTTCCTGTCTTGACTCAAATCGGACAAACCGAGATGGTATTTTCGGTCCCACCAAAAACCCCAACGTTCACTATATTTTAACTTTCGGTCTGACCGAGTTTCCACTTCGGTCTCACCGAGATTGCTCAATTATGTGTGTAACGGTTGGATTTTGTGTGGAGGCTATATATACCCCTCCACCCCCTCTTCATTCGTGGAGAGAGCCATCAGAAAGAACTACCACTCCTACCTTACACTTTCTGAGAAGAGAACTACCTACCCTTGTGTTGAGATCAAGTTGCTCCATTCCTACCATATGAAACTTGATTTCTAGCCTTCCCAAGTTGCTTTCCACTCAATCCTTTCTTCCACCAAAGCCAAATCAATGAGGAGAGTTGAGTGTTGGGGAGATTATCATTTGAAGCACAAGAGCAAGGAGTTCATCATCATCTACAACATCTATTACCTTTTGGAGGGTGGTGCCTCCTAGATTGGTTAGGTGTCGCTTGGGAGCCTCCGTCATCGAGATGTGGAGTTGAACCAAGAAGTTTGTAAGGGCAAGGAGATCGCCTACTTCGTGAAGATCTACCCCGAGTAAGGCTAGCCCTCCGTGGGCGTAGGCCATGATGGAATAGACAAGGTTGCTTCTTCGTGGACCCTTCGTGGGTGGAGCCCTCCGTGGACTCGCGCAGCCGTTACCCTCCGTGGGTTGAAGTCTCCATCAACGTGGATGTACGATAGCACTACCTATCGGAACCACGGGAAAAATCATTGCGTCTCCAAATTGCGTTTGATCTTCTCCACCTCTCTTTACTACATGTGCAATTTACTTTCCGCTGCTTATACTCTAGAATTGCATGTGTAGGGTGATGCTTGACTTGATCATAATTGTGAATCTGCCAAAAACTGTTCTTGATCAAAAGGCAGAATTTTTATATATACAAGTAGTCTAATCACCCCCCCTCTAGACATACTTTCGATCCTACATGTATTTTCTTGGAATGGATCTGACAGGCTTCACATGTTGTGACGAGCTCAACTACATCTTGGAGGGCTGTGGGACAATAGAATCCTTGCCGGAATGCTTTCCCAACTAATGCCCTTGATCCAATGTGAGAGTCGCACATTCCTCTGTTAATCTCAGCCAACAGTTACTTTCCATCCTCCCGGCAGACACACTTCAATTTCACACCATTGGGCCTTCTTCTATAAAGAGCATCATCGACAAACTGATACATACTGGCCTTCTGGGCTACTTTTTCAGCTTCATCTTGGTCGCCGGGAAGTTCTACGGTTCCGAGGAAGCGGACAATGTGTCTTTCCCAAGCTAGAGCCTGTGGCTCGGCAATGAGGACTAACAACACCTCCTCTGCTGCGAGAGCATCGGCCTAGTTCGCGGGTTCCATTGGCCCGGCTGGAGGGGGTGGTCCAGCAGGCTGTGAGGAGTTGTTTCCAGCAGAGTCTCTGCCAAGAGCGGATGGCTCTGCCGGGAGAGGCTCACCGTGGTCCAACTTTCTACTTTTCCGGGCCATTGTTGCTGGAGATACAGAGGGCTGAGAGAGATGGAGCACAAAAGTTTCTAGTTCGATAGGAAGCTTTTGCGCGGCACACTTTGATAGGTGATAAGATATGCTGTTTTCTGCATGGGGTACATGCTCTGTTTGCAGCCTGTCAAAGTGCTCCTCCAATATCCTCACTTCCTCAACGTATGCCCCCATCAATGGACTTTGGTAATCTTTGTTGACTTGTCTCTCCACAAGCTGTGAATCTCCTCGAATGATAAATTTCTTAATTCCCAATTCTGCCGCAATTCTGAGCCCGGCAAGGAGCCCTTCATACTCTATGGTATTGTTGGTGGCTTCTTCCTGGGCAAAATGCATATGGACCACGTACTTCAAGTGCTCCCCGCTCGGGGCAGCAAGAAGCACACCTGCTCCAGCAGCTTGCAGGGAAAAAGCACCATCAAAACACATCCATTCTTGGGGTGATTCTTTGCCGGCGATAGCTGTCTCTATCAATTCCTCATCAGGGGTTGGCATCCATTTTGCAATAAACCCTGCCAATGCCCTGCTTTGAATAGTTGATGTGCTCTCATATTTCAATCCAAAGCTGGATAACTCCAAAGCCCACTCCACTATTCTGCCAGTAGCCTCATCGTTTTGGAGTATCCTTTGCAACGGGAAATGAGTGACAACCGTCATCTCATGGGCTTGGAAGTAGTGGCGCAGTTTCCTTTAGGGCATAACGAGACCAAAGATCAACTTTTGCACACCGGAGTACCTTGATCTAGCACCCAGCAACAAGGAGCTGATGAAGTACACTAGGCGTTGCACCACTTTCTTCCTTGTCGCGTCCTTGGGGTTGCTCTCATTGCCATGCTCATTGTTGTCCTGATTCTCTTCTGACTCTGTCGTGTTGTGCTTGCTCTCTGTATCTTCCACTTCTCGTTGTGCTACCAAGGCTCCACTGACCACTTGGTTGGTTGCCGCCAAGTATAGTAACAACAACTCTTGGGCTTGGGAGCAAGCAAAGTGGGCATAGAGGAAATGTAGGCCTTCAACTCTTGCAAGGCTGCATCCGCTTCTGGGATCCACTTCACATGCCCTGCCTTCTTCAAAATTTTAAAGAACGACAGGGCACGCTCGGCAGACTTGGAGATGAATCTACTTAGTGTGTCAATGCATCTTGCTAGGCGCCTCACATATTTAACTGTCCTTGGCCCTTGGATCTGCTCAATAGCTCTGCTCTTGTCGGGGTTGGCTTCGATCCCCCAGTGGGACATGAAGAACCCAAGTAGCTTGCCGGAGGGAACGCAAAACACACACTTGTCCGGATTGTGCTTCGCATTGATCTTGCGCAAGTTGGAAAATGTCTCCTCCAAATCCTAGAAAAGGGTGGCCTTATCCTTGGTCTTGACCACAATATCATCCATATAAGCTTCTATGTTTCTGTGCAACTGTGGTTCAAAACCAATCTGGACTGCCCTTGCAAAAGTTGACCTGTCACTCTTTAATCCGAATGGCATGCGGATAAATGAGTACACACCACATGGCGTAATGAATGATGTATTCTCTTCATCTTCTTTGGACATGAAGATCTGGTGATACCCGGAGTATGCATCCAGAAAGGAGAGCGAGTCACAACCAGAAGTGGAATCCAGAATCTGGTCAATGCATGGCAAGGGAAATGGATCCTTTGGACAAGCCTTGTTGAGATCTATGAAATCAATGCAAAGCCTCCACTTCCTGTTAGCCTTCCGGACTACCACTGGGTTCGCTAACCAAGTAGGGTGCAACACTCCTTTGATCAAACCAGCTGCCTCCAGTTTCTTGATCTCTTCAGCAATGAACTGCTGCCTCTCCATGGCCTGCTTCCAAACTTTCTGCTTCACAGGTCGTGCATGTGGGCAGACATAAAGGTGGTGCTCCCCTGCGAACACCGGGGATATTAGACTGTTGCCAGGCAAACACATCGATATTCGCCCGTGGGAAGGCAATGAGCATGCTTTCCTATTTGTCATCAAGGGTGGCGCTGATAGTGAAAGTACCTTCAACGCCAACCAGCCTTGTTGGGACCTTTTTCACTTGTGGTGCAACAACCTTGAATATCTTGCTATTGGAGCACTCTGGCACATCGTCAACGGGTGTCGTGCACTCGGAGGGGCACGCTTCCCAGACTCCTAGTTGTAGGTCCTACCATCCTCTCCCGTCCCTTTGCTTTCCTTGGTGGGAACTGCTGCTGCCCCTACCTCTGCCGCAACTACATCCTGGTACATCCTATCCACACAGGTAATTGCATCCTTCTCATCTGATGGGCTAGTGATGACTCCCAATGGCTGTAACATCCAATTTTTTTAATTTAGAATGTTATACATAGGTCATCTTGCATATCATATTTTATTTGCATTCATGTGTTGCAATCCTCGAAATTCTAAGCAACTCAAGGACCCACAGAGAGAGTTTGGGATTTTACCGTTTTCATATTTGAGTTTTCTCAAATATCGGTATGAGGATCACTTTGGCTTTAATTGTTTTTCTCTCCGAAAATATTTCATAATAAAATATATAAGCGGAGATAATATGACTTCTTCAAAACAAAAGAAATATTGGAGGAAAAATATTAAAATCAATTTTTGTATTTTATTTGGGATTTATTTGCATAGAAAAAATACACATTTTTCAAAACTACATTTAGGTCCGGGCAAAATGTTCACTTTGTCCTAAATATTATTAGAGGACCGTTCAAATTTATTTCGAAATTTTTCGAGTCCGTTTAGTATTTTTTTCGCTCGTTTTCCTACATCAGGACTGTTCAAAAAAAGGGGAACCGACTTACCGGGCCGTGTCCGGCTAGGACACTGCGCCCGGGGCTTTTAAATCCCGCCTGAGCCGGCCGCCCCAGCCCACCCCGAGCCGCCGTCTGAACCCTAGCCGCCCGAGCCGCCAGCCGCCTCGAATCGCTAGCCGCCGCCGCACCCCGCCGCCGCCGCCTCCCGTCGCCGCTGGAGTAGCCCCACAGCCGGACGCCGCCAATCTCGCAGGTGGTAGCCGCCGCCGCCGCCGGTTTTCGCGAGAAAAACCGTTCGGTTTTTTTAGAAACCATAGATCTCATTTTTTGGTTTAGTTTTGGTTTTTCGCGGTACAATTAAATAGAGGACGTTCATCCGTAAGTTCGTTTTAATGAACGTTGTTCGCCCGTTAGTCGCAGACAGTGAATGTTCGGTCGTTAGCCTGTTCGTCAGTTTTTCTTTTTCAGGGTTTTTCTGCGATTATTTTTTTACCGTGATTTCTGCCCTCATCTTCGTTTTAGTTTATCTTTTCACTCGTTAGTCGGAATCAGGCGATTCAGGCGCCTAGATCTTTGTCTCGAAGCCCTCTTTCCGATTAAGCAACTTGAACAAGGTTTTGGTACTGTAAAATTTGACTCTAGTTCAATCTAGTAACGAATCTTGTTTCTTTCGTAGTTTGAGTTTCGTTGCTCCGTTTGATTAGATTCTTATTGCAAACATGTGTTCTTCAGTTCAACTTTCTGGTTAGATCTTCTTATTTGAGTTTTACCCGTGCATCTTTGCTTGGTTGCTTATGTATGCTAATGTTTGCTTGCGATAGAATTCCCGGAGTGTGAAGCATGCTACTACGAGTCCCTAGGTTTTCCAAATCGTCAGCAAGGCAAGTAACACTTTGATCATACCCTTTATTACCCAGTTTTTATGCATTAGGTCAAAACCTCACACATTACATTAGTATGATCTCTTAATATGTGGGTCTGGGAAGTAGATTGAGGTAGAACCTACTACCTGCATTATAATAAATCCCCTGGAAGTTACTTCTACGTTATGCTTAGGTTGCCATGTTATGCTCGTAGACGTGGATTGGGTTTGAGAGTATCCATGACAGGTGTGAGATTATTAATTAATGGTTCAACTTAAGGTGGCTACTTTAATACACATCTATGTGGATTGGTTGCAGGGCACCTGGAGAATCCAGTGCTATCCTTGGAAATCCCGGAGGAACCGTGTGATTTTTCCTATCGAATGCCACCCAGGCTCAAAGGGATCATAAGACTATTCATGCTAGAAACTTCCATGTGCAGCCACAATGCCATTATGGGCTTTGGCATAGTTGAGTATGTTGTGTGAGCTCTTTCAGTGGTGGACTGCAGATGTAGGGGAAAGTAGGTGTACCGGTCCACCCGGGATAAAAAGTAAATGCTTCTGAAATACTGTGTCTCAGTCATCCGTTTCTCAAACACCATGTAGTGCGAGAAATCCAACGGAGGAGATCGAGTCATGCGGAGAAAAGTGTGTAAACCTCTGCAGAGTGTACAAACTAATCATGATTAGCCGTGACCCCAGTTATGGACATCTTGAGTATTAGGTACTTGAATTATTGGTTGATCCCATCACTCTAAAACTAATTTTGTGGGTTAATAATGATGGTTTTAATTGGGATTGAGTTGGAGGAACCTTCTCAATGATGTTTCAACTTCCATGATAGTTAAAATAAAAGTTATTCCTTTCTTGTACGGAAAAATTGGCTTTATGAAAAACATTAACCTTAGAGCCTCCACCAGCCATATATGCATGTAGTGTTAGCCTTTATTCTGTCACTTGCTCTACTATGTTACCTTGCCAGCATATTCCATGTGCTGACCTATTTCGGGCTGCAACATGTCATGTTGCAGACTATTCAGAAGAAGAGTAAGGTGCACTAGGTCGTTTGTCATGCACTTAGCTATGTCGTTGGAGTTGATGGACTCACTTATCTTCCAAGCCTTCCGCTGTTATCGTGTTAGATGGCCTTATGCCATATTATTTTGTAATAAGTTCTCTTTTGAGACATTCGATGTAATAAGTGTGTGATTGCCACTCTATTATAAATCCTCAAGTACTGTGTGTGTCAGCATTACAGATCCAGGGATGATACAAAACACAGAGGCTTCGGTCCATTCGGATCGTGGTCGCTACAAGATGGTATCAAAGCACACACTGAATGTAGGACACGACCACTAAGATAAACCTTAGGTCACTCTTCTCTACTCATTTCTGACTCCTCTCCATTTTTTACTCTTTAGGATGGTGGACCCAAGGAACAAGTTCACTCAACCGGATGAAGACACACCTTTTGGACGACACTTGAAGGAAGTCACTAGGTACCTGAGCATCGGAATACCAAGCTTCACCGGGACCTACACCGCCACTTTACTAGAAGAGGAGCGATGGAATATTCAAGTTCAAATTCTCGGGAGGAGATTCGTACCATCCACTGAGCCCACAGAGTTTTCCTTTGATGCACCAACCTGGAGCCTAGGCAAGAGTATGGCCGCCCAAATTGCCATGGGACGAATTGGAGAAGTCTACAAACAAGAGCTGAAGGACACTATCTACTAGATATGCGGGCGCCGAGATGAGAAATGGGACATGATCAGTACCAGGAAGGAAGGGTCCATTGCGGCTTTCATCCAGGAGTTAAACCAGCACATTTGTCGACAGGAGCACCAAATGTGCGCATGCATGATAGACTTGAAGAAGGCGTTAACCAGGAACACAGACCTAGAAGAGGAACTCAAGTTTTCACGTGACAGATATGAGGAGGAAATCGCAATACTTCTGGAGAAGAATGACGACCTGACAAGGAAGCTAGGAGTATTCATGGGAGATCCCGCGCCAGGAGGAGAAGAAGAAGAACCCAAGGAGATTCGTTCTGAGGAGTACATCATCATCGACGACACTGACTCGGACCCTAATGATAGTGATGATAACTATGAAGATGAAGCTGGATCAGATATCATGGAATCTTCCGCCGATCAAAATTTCTAGATGACCACCATATGAATATTAGTATTTCCCCCATATAGTAGAAGTTAGAGCACTTTTGTCATGTTAGCTTAGATCTTTTGTGTGCCCTTGCTTGAAATTGATTGGTGTGATATGATTGTGTTTGTCTAATGTGCATATGGGTAGTGAATTTCCCCCTAGACCTCATTTCTATTCTAATCTCTTCCGTCTAAACCAATCAGATGCCTCCGAGACGCATGGCCAGATTTCAGTTTCCCCCTGAGCTCACTCAGTTGATCCAGCAACAGAACACTTCGATGCAACTTCTGGTCCAGAACCAGAACAATTAGAACAAGAACAACAACAACAACAACAACAACAACAACAACAACAACAACAACAACAACAACAACAACAACAACAACAACAACCCTCCACCACCACCACCAGTGGACAAACTAGCCCGTTTTCTAAGGTTGCAGCCGCCGGTGTTTTCCAGTAGCGTTGAATCAATAGTTGCTGATGACTGGCTACACAAGATTGGAAGGGAATTGACCACCGCAAATTGCACGGATGCTGAGAAGGTGTGTTTTGCCGCACATCAATTGGATGGACCAGCAGCCTCATGGTGGGAGACTAACACAGCCACTTTCCCTATAGCCAATGTCACTTGGGATCAGTTCCAGTAAGCTTTTCGCACCGCCCATGTCTCAACTGGAGCTATGAGCATGAAGAAGCTTGAGTTTCGCAACTTGCGCCAAGGAAATCATATTGTGGCTCAGTACGTAGATGACTTTAGTACTCTATCTCGCTATGCCCCTGATGATGTGGCTACAGATGCCGCAAATCAGGAGAAGTTTATGGAAGGGCTGAATGATGAGATGAGCATATAGATGATGGTCGCAACATTCAACAACTACCGGGAGTTGGTAGACAAGGCTCTTATGATTGAAGGGAAGCAGCAGCAGATTGAGAGCCGCAAGAGGAAGTATGGACAAGGAAAGAATAATTCTAGAGCCCATCAGAAACCCCATTTCACCCCGAACTCGGGAGAATACACCCGTAACCATGGAAGCCACACCCATAATGGAGGGAGTTTTCATGACCACAATGGCTCCAAGAATGGGAATGGGAATGGAGCAAGTAATAATCAGAACCGCTCCACTCCATCTACACCCGTCAAGAGGGATCTAGGTCACATTACCTGTTTCAAGTGCGGGAAGAATGGACACTACGCCGCACAGTGCCCGTAAGCGAAGAATGGGAACGGCAATGAAAGCGCTGGTAAGAAGCCCAACCATTTCAACAGGGGACAAGTGAACCACGTGAACGTGGAGGAGGTTGAAGAGCAGACTGATGCTGTTGTTGGTAAGTTTTTGGTTAAGTCATTTACCGCAATAGTTCTTTTTGATACTGGTGCATCGCATTCATACATTTCAAGGGGATTCATGGATAGATATAATTTGCCCATCCAAGTGCTTAAGACACCCATGTTAGTAAGTTCCCCAGCAGCGGAGTATATATGGCAAGTCAAGGATGTTTTCAGGTGCCATTGACCATTGGACGCCATGTTTCCCCCTCAGACCTGATAATTTTGGAGTCACAAGGATTAGATGTGATACTAGGTATGGATTGGCTATCGAAGTATGGAGGGAAGATAAATTGTGCTAGTAAGTCAATTTTACTTACCACCCCGAAGGGAAAAAGGATCAAGTATGTATCTAGGCATGCGCCTTGGAGGACACAAGTACATTCTCTCTCAGGAGTTGTTCAGGAGGAAGTGCATGTAGTAAAGGATTACCCAGATGTATTTCCAAAGGAGCTACCAGGCATGCCGCCAGATAGGGACACTGAGTTTTTGTTAGAGCTATTGCCAGGCACCGAACCAATATCAAAGAGACCATACCGGATGCCAGCGAACGATCTGGAGGAGATCAAGAAGCAGATTAAGGAGTTATTGGAGAAAGGATTCGTTTGACGAAGTTCATCACCCTGAGGAGCCCTAGTGCTTTTGGTCGAGAAGAAGGATGGATCTTTAAGGATGGTCGTTGATTATCGGGCACTGAACGAAGTGACGATTAAGAATAAGTATCCACTGCCGATGATCAATGATTTGTTCGACCAACTTCAAGGAGCTAAAGTATTCTCCAAGATCGATCTACGATCAGGATACCACCAGTTGAAGATTCGAGAGAAAGATATACCTAAGACAACCTTCACCACAAGGTATGGGCTATATGAGTATATGGTTATGTCATTTGGGTTGACTAACGCCCCTGCCTATTTCATGAGTATGATGAATAAGGTGTTCATGGAGTTCTTGGATAAGTTTTTTGTTTTATTTATTGATGATATTTTGGTGTATTCGAAGAACGAAGAGGAACATGAGGAGCATTTGCGTTTAGTTCTTGAGAAGCTCAGAGAACATCAGTTATATGCCAAGTTCAGCAAATGTGAGTTTTGGTTGAAGGAAGTTGGAATCTTAGGACATGTTATATCAGGAGAAGGTATAGGAGTGGATCCTATCAAGGTGCAGGCAGTAACTAAGTGGTTGGCACCCACCTCAGTTAGAGAAATCCAGAGTTTTCTTCGACTTGCAGAATATTACCGGAGATTCATAGAAAATTTCCCCAAGATTGCAAAGCCTATGACGGCATTGTTGAAGAAGGACACAAAGTTTTATTGGACCAAAGAATGCGAATAAAGTTTCCAGGAGTTGAAGAAACGTTTAACGACAGTCCCAGTGCTGATCTTGCCAGATATACACAAGGATTTCCAAGTGTATTGCGACGCTTCACGCTTAGGACTTGGAGGAGTACTCATGCAGGACAGAAGAGTTGTTTCTTATGCATCCCGTCAACTTAGACCGCATGAGTTGAATTATGCTACACATGATTTGGAGCTAGCAGCTGAGGTGCATGCGCTCAAGACCTGGAGACATTTCCTTATTGGAAATCGTTGTGATGTGTGCACGGATCACAAGAGTTTGAAGTACATTTTCACCTAGAAGGAGCTAAACCTCACACAAAGGAGATGGTTGGAGTTCATAAAGGATTATGATAAGAAGCTGCACTATCATCCAGGCAAGGCCAATGTTGTTGCAGACGCTTTGAGCCAGAAGAGCTATGCCAATACCCTAGTAAATGGAGGATTGCCAAAGGAGTTTGCAGAAGATCTCAGGGAGCTTCGTTTGGAGATAGTTCCTAAAGGTTTTGTTGCAGCCTTGGAGGTCAGTCAATATTATTGGAAAGATACGAGAAGCTCAGAAGGATGACAAAGAAATTGCCGGAATAAAGGAGAAGATGAGTGAAGGAAAAGCCAAGGGTTTTCGCGAGGACAAACACGACACCTTGTGGTTTGAGGACTGAATCTATGTGCCCAACAACGCCGAGATCGGGAAGTTGATACTACAGGAAGCACATGATTCACCATACTCGATACACCCTGGAAACACTAAGATGTACTTGGATTTGAAGGAACATTTCAGATGGACAGGAATGAAGAAGGACATTGCCGAGTATGTAGCCGTATGTGTTGTGTGCCAGAGAGTGAAGGCCGAACATCAGAAGCCAGCAGGATTACTGCAACCTATGCCGATACCCGAATAGAAGTAGGATAAGCTTGGCATGGACTTTATCACCGGATTACCCAGGACCCGATCGGGATATGACTCAATCTGGGTAGTAGTGGATCGCTTGACCAAAGTAGCCCACTTTACCCCCGTGAAAACTATCTATACCAGTGCGAAGTTGGCCAAGATATACATGACCATGATCATATGTCTGCACGGAGTTCCGAGGACCATCGTATCAGATAGAGGAACACACTTTACTTCAAAGTTTTGGCATCAGTTGCACCAGAATTTGGGAACCAGGCTAGAGTTCAGTACAGCCTTTCACTCACAAACTGATGGACAGACCGAGAGAGTCAATCAGATTCTGGAGGACATGTTGAGAGCTTGCGCGCTAGATTATGGATCTAGATGGGATGAAAACTTGCCCTCTGCGGAGTTTTTGTACAACAACAGTTACCAGGCCAGCTTGAAGATGGCGCCATTCGAAGCATTGTACGGGAGGAGATGTTGAACGCCATTGATGTGGGATGAAGTCGGAGACCGCCAGTTATTCGAACCAGGTCTAATCAAAGAGTCAGAAGAGAAGGTTAAGCTGATTCAAGATAGGCTGAAGGTAGCTCAGTCCAGGCAGAAGAGTTATGGAGACTTGAAGCGCAAGGAAGTATTCTATGAAATCGGAGACAGAGCATATCTGAGAGTATCACCTCTGCAAGGTGTTAAACGTTTTAGAGTTAAGGGAAAGTTAGCCCCGAGATTTGTCGGGCCATACCGTGTTTTGGAACGCATGGGAGAGGTTGCCTACAAGTTAGAGTTAGCCAAAGGATTATCAGGAGTTCATGACGTATTTCACGTTTCCCAGCTTAAGAAGTGCCATGCTGAGATGTACGATATTCCTCTGAGAGACACAGTGCCCTTGGAAGCAATTCAGTTGGATAGTGATCTAAGTTACAAGAAGAAACCGGTCAAGATCCTCGAGTTTGCAAGCAGAGTCACCAGCAGCAAGGTTATCAAGCTTTGCAAAGTTCAGTGGAGTCACTATACCAAAGATGTAGCCACCTGGGAATCAGAGGATGATCTACGCAAGGACTACCCACACCTATCTTTCTAGCCAACCCGAATCTCGAGGGCAAGATTCATCTTAACAGGGGTAGGTTTGTAACATCCGAAAATTTCAATTTGGGATGTTATACATAGGTCATCTTCCATATCATATTTTATTTGCATTCGTGTGTTGCAATCCTCGAAATTCTAAGCAACTCAAGGACCGACGGAGAGAGTTGGGGATTTTACCATTTTCATATTTGAGTTTTCTCACATATCGGTATGAGGATCACTTCGGTTTTAATTGTTTTCCTCCCCGAAAATATTTCATAATAAAATATATGAGCGGAGATAATATGACCACTTCAAAACAAAAGAAATATTGGAGGAAAATATTAAAATCAATTTTTGTATTTCATTTGGGATTTATTTGCAATTTTATTTTCATAGGAAAAATACACGTTTTTCAAAATTGCATTTCGATCCGGGAAAAATGTTCACTTTGTCCTAACTATTATTAGAGGACGGTGAAAACTTATTTTGGAATTTTTCGATTCCGTTTAGTATTTTTTTCGTCTGTTTTGCTATGTCACGACTGTTTTTTAAGGGAACCGACTTACCGGGCCGTGTCCGGCTAGGACACCGCCCCAGCCCACCCAGAGCTGCCATCCGAACCCAAACCGCGTGAGCCGCCGGCCGCCTCGCATCATGCGCCGCCACCGCCGCACCCCGCCGCCGCGAGCGTCGTCGCCTGTCGCTCCACCGCCGCTGCCCACCGCCACCGCCTCCCGGTGATATCGCCGGAGGTAGCCGCCGCCGCCGCTGTTTTTTCACGAGATAAACCGTTCGGTGTTTTTTAGAAACCCTAGATCTTGTTTTTTTGGTTTAGTTTCGGTTTTTCTCGGTTCAGTTAAATAGAGGACGCTCGTCCGTATGTTCGTTTTAACGAACGTTGTTCGCCAGTTAGTCGCAGACAGCGAACGTTCGTTCGTTAGCCTGTTCGTCAGTTTTTCTTTTTCAGGGATTTTCCTCGATTATTTTTTATCGCGATTTGTGCCCTGATCTTCGTTTTAGTTTTTCTTTTGACTCGTTAGTTGGAATGAGGCGATTCAAACGCCTAGATCATCGTCTCGAAGGCCTCTTTCCGTTTAACCAACTTGAACAATGTTTTGGTACTGTAAAATTTGACTTTAGTTCAATCTAGTAAACGGATCTTGTTTCTTTCATAGTTTGAGTTTCGTTGCTCCATTTGATTTCATTCTTTTTTGCAAACCGGAGTTCTTCAGTTGAACTTTCTGGTTAGATGTTCTTATTTGAGTTTTACCCATGCATCTTTGCTTGGTTGCTTATGTATGCTATTGTTTGCTCGCGATAGAATTCCCGGAGTGCGAAGCGTGCTACTACGAGTCCCTACGTTTTGCGAATCGTCATCAAGGCAAGTAACACTTTGATCATACCCTTTATTACCCAGTTTTTATGCATTAGATCAAACCCTCACACATTGCATAAGTAGGATCTCTTAATATGTGGCTCTGGGAGGAGATTGAGGTAGAACCTATTACCTACTTTATTATCAAACCCCTGAGAGTTACTTCTACGTTATGCTTAGGTTGCCATGCTATGCTCGTAGACGTGGATTGGGTTTGAGAGTATCCATGACAGATCTCAGATTGTTAATTAATGGTTCAACTTAAGATGGCTACTTTAATACACAACTGGGTGGATTGGTTACAGGGCACCTGGAGAATCCAGTGTTGTCCTAGAAAATCCCGGAGGAACTGTGTGATTTTTCCTATGGAATGCCACCTAGGCTCAAAGGGATCATAAGACTATTCATGCTAGAAACTTTTGTGTGTAGCCACAATGCCATTATGGGCTCTGGCATAGTTGAGTATGTTGTGTGAGCTCTTTAAGTGGTGGAATAGTAGATGTAGGGGAAAGTAGGTGTACCGGTCCACCCGGGGTAAAAAGTAAATGCTTCTGAAAGACTGTGTCTCGGTCATCCATTTCTCAAACACCATGCAGTGCAAGAAATCCAACGGAGGAGATCTAGTCTTGTGGGGAGAAGTGTGCAAACCTCTACAGAGTGTACAAACTAATCATGATTAGCCGTGTCCCCGGTTATGGACATCTTGAGTATCTGGTACTTGAATTATTAGTTGATCTCATCACTCTACAACTATTTTTGTGGGTTAATAATGATGGTTTTAAATTTGGGACTGAGTTGGAGGAACCTTCTCAATGATGTTTCAACAACCATGATAGTTAAAATAAAAGTTATTCCTTTGTTGTAGGGAAAAATTTGCTTTACACAAAACATTAACCTTAGAGCCTCCACCAGCCATATATGCATGTAGTGTTAGCCTTTATTCTATTACTTGCTCTACTGTGTTACATTGCCAGCATATTCCATGTGCTGACCCATTCCGGGCTGCAACATGTCATGTTGCAGACTTTTCAGAAGAAGAGTAAGGTGCGCTAGGTCGTTTGTCATGCACTCAGCTATGCCGTTGGAGTTGATGGACTCACTTATCTTCCAAGCCTTCCGCTGTTATCGTGTTAGATGGCCTTATGCCATATTATTTTGTAATAAGTTCTCTTTTGAGACATTTGATGTAATAAGTGTGTGATTGCCACTCTGTTATAAATCCTCAAGTACCGAGTGTGTCAGCATTACCGATCTAGGGATGACATAGAACACAGAGACTTCGGTCCATTCGGAAAGTGGTCCCTACAATGGCCCACGCATCTTCAAAGTGTTGTAAGCATAATGAGATGCTGCCATGAATTTGGCCAGGGCCAGGCGTCCAAGAATCCCATTGTACGGTAGGTGGAGATCAACCACATCAAACACAATATTCTTAGTCCGATAGTTCAGTTCTCCCACAAACGTTACAGGCAATGTAATCTTTCCTTGGGATAGCTCCTGCTGGGATTTACTCTTTGAAACGTGCCGGTAACCTCTAGCTCTTCTTCTCATATCTGAAGCTTGTTGATGACTATCTGGGAGATCAAATTCAACCAAGCCCCGCCATCCACTAACATCTTTGTAACCTTGAGGTAGCGAATTGTTGGGGAGACTAACAATGGCAAACACCCTACCGCAGTGGTGCGGCCAGGGTGATCCTCCTCGTCAAAGATGATGGGCGTGCGAGACCATCTGAGCGGCTTTCGGGTCTCTGGCGTTGGCTCCATAACATTGATCTGTCATGCCCACCGCTTGAGCTAGCAGTGAGAGGTGTGAAATGATGCACCCCCATCAATGCATAGGGTGTCAGTGGCCTTCTGAAACTCCTGCTCACTGGTTTCCTCGTCATCCCCTCCATCACTTACATTGTCACAAACTTCCTTCTCTTGACCCCTGGCGGGTTTTCCTTGGTTCCGAAAGAGCTTGCTGGGGCGGTATGCTTCACCGCCTCGGCCCTTACCACTAGTGGAATTTTGACTCTTTTCCTTGTCGCGCTTATCATATTCTGCTCTCTGCTTCTTGACAAGCTGCTCAACCTGGTAACACTCATGAAGGTCATAGCCCTTGGTCCAATGGATCTTGTAGTATGGTCCATCACCCTTCCTAGCTTTCTCAGCGGCAACGGCTTCCTGGTAGGTAGCACAAGTGGCAGCTTCCTTGTCGGGGGCCTCTACCTTGGCCTTCTTGCCAGTACTAGGTGTGCATGACCCTTCCACATTAACCACTGCCTTGTCTCTTGGCTTCTTATTGCGCTTCTTGCCCTTTTTCTAGCTGGTTCATTGATCCGCATCCTCTAAATCAACATCATCATAATCTTCCTCTCCGGGCAAATTCCTTCCTTCATCCATCCAAGCACACTTATCCACCAGTGTGTATAGCTCCTTCACAGTCTTGGGCAACCGCACATTCATCTTAGAACGAATCTGACGGTTGCACACATTGGGTTGGAAGGCTGCTATGACGGCTGATGGATGGATATTTGGAATATTTCTATGAATTTTACTGAATCTCTGTAAATACTTATGGAGAGTTTCTCCTTCCTTCTACTAAAGGAGTTGCGGGTCGCCGGGCCTTCTAGGCTCCTGGTGGCCACCGGTGAACGCACCAACAAACTCTTGGCACAGGTCTGCCCTTGATGAAATGGAGCCCTCTCGTTGGTGCATCAGCTAAGACCTCATGTTGGACTTGAGGGACAAAGGGAAGTAGTTGGCAAACACCTTCTCGTCTCTTTTCCCGGCACCCTGACCAGTGATGCTGTAGATGCTCAGGAACTCTGTCGGGTCATCCTCCTGTCGTACTTCTCAGGTATCTCTTGCTTGAATGTGCGAACCGACGGCCAACGGGCATGCCGCGGATCTTGTGTGAAGGCAGGGCAGCCAACCTCAAATGGCAGGCACCTGCCAACACCAAGCACGGGCTCATCGATGTTGAGGCCGCCACCTGTCCTCCGGGGTTTGATATTGGCCAAGACATTTTCGAGGGCCAGAGGAGGCCGTCGAGACATTGTCAGGTTCCTGATTCTACGGTGTCCGCATCTGCTGCCGTGGCAGGGAATGCATCATGGGGACGGCGCCCTCCGTTCGGCCAGCGATACGGGCTGTTGCTGTCGCTTGGGGAGGCCGAGGTGGGATAGCTTGCCGACAGCCCCCAGCTTCGGCAAAACCGAGCAGGCTTTGGATGGTGGCACGCCATTCATCCATCTGCTCGGCTGCTGACGGAAACCTTAGCAGGAGCTGAACTCGCGCCATAGCCTCTGTAGCTATGCTTGGCATGGATGTTGATGACATCAACCACACCGTTGCCAGGCTCCTGATGGCGCCAGCGGAGGCAGCGGCCGTGGCACGCGCCCACGCTGCTGCGGGATGACCACCTGGGTAGCGGGGTTGCGCGATGGTGGTGCTCGAGGATCAACAGCTCGATGGGCGCAGGGGCTCCCCCGGGAGGGGGCACGTGCGTCGTGTTCGCTCCCGCGACGAGGACGACCAGAGGGCAACGGCTTGTCCCGGACCGAGCGTCGTTGCTGTGGCTGTGTCCGTCGGTGGAAGGAGGCAGTGTGGACGGAGTGATCCCCTTGCCCACACCTTGTGGAACGTGGTCGTCGAGGCGCTGTTGATGTTGTTCTCTCCCAATGTCTCCCGTTCTCGCATAGGCCACGGGGGACGCGGCAATGGGGCCTCCTTCTCCACCCACATCCCCAACAGCATTCACGCCTCGGCTCATGTCTGCGCCTTCCGCGGCATTAGGGGCCATGAGCGATGTATCCTTTGAGGTGGATGGATGGGCAGAAGCACCTAACTTCTTCTTGCGCGCCATAGCTGATGGCGCCGTCGAAGACGAAGATGGCGATGATGATGATGACGCGCTGCGCACGCTTTCAGGTTCGTGCAAGCGAGCCCCCTACCTGGCGCGCCTAAGATGTCACGGGATATCCACGACCACCTATGTGACCAGGAGGCCCCTTGTTGGTTCTGCAGGGGGACGTCGCATTGCACAAAGTGCCGACCAGCGCACGGCAGCACATCAGGAAGCACACAAGCAATTTACCTAGGTTCGGGCAGTCGTGAGGCGTAAGACCCTACTCCTGCTTTGGTGGATTGATGATGGAATGGTGGTGGTGGAGCGTAGTACACTTACCCGGCAAGGGTTGCCATTGGGCAGTAGTGACTACGCGCTTACGGTGGTGTGGGTTTCTCAATTCGCCAACCCTTTCTACGGTTGCCATGGGCTTCCTTTTATAGATCAACGGGCGACCACAATGGCAACGTAGTCATTATACACTAACATGATAGCAAACAGTGATATCATACCTATATCTGCTGATAGGGTGCATTAAATGCACCGCTTAGTGTCACATCACTGGTCGCCCGGCAAGGCTTGCCGGGCATCTTTGCCATCTCCGTGCTTGTCTTCATGTCACGTCGTAGGACGGGTGTCATCTGCGGGTTCTTCTTGTAGGAACTGGCCGTCATGTGGCTAACGGCTACCACTTAATCATCTTGCGGCTTGACACCACATTGATTGACGACGTGGGTCGTGCTTGAGTGCTTAGCGAGGCAGTTTGGCCTTCATGAGTCCCCAATAGGCCCTGCCAGGGTGTTTCTACTATCTTCTTCCGGGGGTGTCCTCGCCCCTTGCTGGGCTGTCCTGCTCGGCAAGGGAGGCCCTTCTCTTGGCGATATTTTGCTTCTCTGGGTTGGCCTTAGTTTCTATGGTCTGAGCGGGTACTCTGGATCTCTTGGTTTCATGTACTCTGACTTGGGCTGGTGCTTCAATCTTGCTCTTGTGCGTGTGCACAGTCTGGGCAACAGACCTAGGGTTTGTTGCACCGACATCAACGTTTGTGGAAGTTCAACCTGCATTGGGGGAAGTTCAAGTACTACTACTAGGAGATGTCAGGTAGTTATGAGAATATTATTCTTATCCCATGATCAAAACAGTGTTTACATATATATATATATATATATATATATATATATATATATATATATATATATATATATATATATATATATATATATATATATATATATATATATAGAGAGAGAGAGAGAGAGAGGCACTATTCTGATCCTGGGATCAGAATAGTTAATTGGATCACGATTGCCCTATATAGGTGCGATGGGTTGTTCCTGAGATCCAGAAACAGAAAAAACAGAGCAATCTACACGCCCGTTCTGCACATCCCGAACGGC
>LR738712.1:238248338-238327720 GCA_902687465.1 Secale cereale
TATACAAATGATTTTGCTCTCATATATGTATATGTATATGTATATGTATATGTGTGTGTCTATATATATGATGTGTATATGTGTATATGTGTATATGTGTATATGTGTGTGTGTCTATATATATGTATATGTATATGTGTATATGTTTTCACTCCAGTTTTTTAACTGTTTGCCAAAACGAGGCATGTGATACGCCGTTGCAAAGCTACAGACGCGGCAAAATTTTCATATGTAGAAATGTTTTTGAGATTCTTTACGGTTTTAAGTTAATTTTGAAAATCTTGTAGTGGACGATGAGTGGCTGCAACCGTTTTTTCATAAAAAAATTCAAACCGCTCGCCAAAACGATGCAAACGATACACAATTGGAAAGATATGACGAGACACAACTTTTTCCTGTAGACCACTCTCTCTAATTCCTTATGGTTTAAGAGCAGTTTTGGAATTACCGAAATGCGGACACTCTGTTTTTCATGAAACCAAAGTCGACGTGTGTACTGCATTAGATAGAAAACCGCACTACTTCAAACTGAAAACCGCACTGCATCAAACGGGCAAGCAAACTTAATGATTTCTTTTATTTAGACTCTTATAAAAACAGAGTTGGTTATGATGGTGTGCGTGCCATCCTGCAATATAGGCCATCCGATCTATATCTGACAGATAGGATGGAAACTATGAAAATTTTGCAAAAGATACCGCACTCCTCTCCACATTTGTAGATAAGGCCGTCCCTCGTTCATCATTATCTCCCACAATATAAACTACTCATATAAATGCATCTTCATGTTCCGTGCAACACTCTGGCATCTTGCTAGTTTAGGCTTAAATTGTCTCAGGCGAGGAAGTGGATCGCACTCCACATTGGGCGTAAGTGAACCGCAACACTATCAAGAAGTGAACCACAACACTATCAACAAGTGAACTGCATTACTTTTATTTATCGTTTTCCAAACATTTTTTCTACACACATTAGGAGTAACTGAACCATGACACTACGAAAAGTGAACTCAGACGCTACCAAAAGTGGACCGCATGAGTTTTTTTTGCCTTTTCATACTTATTTACAATTTTGGACTTTCTCTTTTTTTTCCATTGAACGGCATGCATAGTGCAATGTGAGCTTCTGGACGACCAAATTACTGAACTACTCAACACATATACAAATTTTCTTAGAAAGGCTTACAATCAGTGTGCACCAAACGGATAACTTTGATTATTCCAGGAAAAAAAGAATACCAACATTCCACTTCAATTTCATATTACATAGCAAGCACCACAAACTACGCCTAACACTTGTCAACTGCACTGCGCCAAAAGGGAGTTCGAACAACACGGGAGCTCCTCTAGAGAACAAGGCATTGCGGTCGTCGTCGCTGATGCGCCCATGAACCACACCTACACGAGCACGGAACCACACGTCCACGGTGGCTATACTGCACCATAGACACCCAAACTGAATACAAGGTGAGGCATCTGAAAACAGAGGTAGATGTCGCCGTGATGAGACGTGGTGGTATCTCGGACCAGTAGCAGCCCCATAAGGCACGCACCCATGAGCGACCGAAGAGAGATTAGGCAAGGGAGGGGATTCGCGGTGGCAGTGGATGAACCACACTAGGGCGCAGGGTGCACTGCTCGTGGGATCCGGTCGCACCGCACATTTAAAAATGAAAAAAATAAGAAAATAGCCCTATATGAACTGCACGGGGGTCGTCGCCAGCACTAACCTTCATCACCATGGAATCCCAAGCACGAGGGAAGGAGGGGGATGATCGCTACCACAGCAGGGACTGTGCTCGAGCGCCACGATAGTGAATATAGTGGTAAGAGCACCCACGGGATTAACCGCTGCTCGAAGGTAGTGGCCGGCGGTAGCGGCCCAGAGCACCCCTGCTCTGAGTCTCTTTGCCCCCCTAGACAGATCTAGTGGTGGGGTGATGAGGTAGAGCTTGCCATGAAACGGGACTGGGGACCCTAACAGCCGAGGTTGGTGGCAGCACGATGTGCGATGAACCACCCGGGGCATTTCTAGTGGTGGGACCTCCGCCGACTGCGAGATGAAGGTTCGGGCGGGGAGGTGGGGGTGGAAAGGCGGATCTGAACACTATGGATGGAAATCTGGGTTGGGTTGGTGCCCCGGATGGGATGTGGTGGCGCCATGACCATGGAGAAGAGGAGGAGCTATGCGCGGGAAGGCTGTTGCCTGGCGGTGGTGGCACCAGAGGGGGAGAAGGCCGGTGGGGGGTTGGGGGTGGTGAGACGCTAGGTAAACCAAGTGGTGGGGATCGTGGCATAGGAGGAGGAGGGAGGTGGGGGTGCGCGGGGGTGCTGGTTTAGGAGTCTGGAGCGTGTTCAAAGTGTTACCAGAATAAGGAACTGTTAGGAGAATAAGAGTCTTAAGAGTGTTATTAGAATATACCCACCCTATATATATAAAGTTGAATTGTTTACCTTTCCACGGTTACCGCAGATGTACAACTCTCGCTCAGGATTACATTGTGTGTGCGACATATGCTTATCAGCGCGGTGTCCACAGTCGCAAAGCAGCACATGTTCGCTCGCTCGATTCTCGGCAGCATCGGCAGTAGTATACTGCAACTGGTCACGACAACTAGGCCCACATAGTAGTGACGTTGGAAGTGCTAACAACGCCAACAATAGTAAGTTATAGATGGTGAACCAATTTTGACCACGCAAGCACTATTTGAAAAAAGAGTGTTGGCATTGATGAAAAACGGCGCGCCTCAAATGGAAGTTGTGCCTAGCCGTTTTTCCACTAGTTTTATGCACAAGAAGTCACTCTGGAGACGTCCATTCATCATTGTGCATGTCAGTATCTTCAATACATATTTGCATACACTTTGAGTTGACTTAATGAACCAAGGGATATCTCCACAAATCAAAACATGCCATGTGCATTTGCATTCAAATGCAAATTACTTATATACACATTTTCAGGGGGAGCCCTCCAAATTCATGAAGCCAATGACCATATTCTTTTACTTTCACATATTTTTATCCCCGTTGAAAACTTCAACTAGTTTGTCATCAATCACCACAGAGGCGGAGATTATAAGGGCATCTACTGCCACCCCTAGTTGGTTTTGGAGTATTGATGACAAACTTGGTTGAGGGACTAATATGTTCATGAGATTCACATGAGAACACAGGTAGAAGTACCAATTGATTCGATTTATCCATCGAAGATGACCCCTAAAAATGTATGAATACATTGAAGACATTGGTAGTTCGCGTAGACATTGATGTCGAAGATAATGACGCATGGAGACGTTCGCTTGAAGAAAATGGAGTGCAAAGACATAGTTTCTTTCATAGTTTCATTTTCTTCTTTCTTGAGTCATAGAAACCACCGAACAATTAAGTGGGGTCCAGGTGAACAAAGTCAGATAACTGACATGATGCTCAACCCAAATCCTATGTCTTCGAGCGGAGACAAATGATAGTAAATCTTATCCTGAGTTGGATGAGTTATGTTTGCTTGTTACCCAAGCAAAGCCATCGCGTGTGTTTGAAATCTGAGTTTTGGACATGTGTCGGTTCGCCAATGAACCAGGGTCATTCTGGAAAAAATATATCGGGTTGACCCTAGCTATAAATAGCCACCTGTTCCACCGTAAATTCATGGCTACTCAGAGTTAGTGCATGGCTTTTGTCATTTGAAGGGTGCAAGTGCATCTAGTGCCACTCATTGTTGCTTGTGGAGTATGGACGACAAACTTGGTTGCGTGGTTAATGTGTTTGTGAGATTCACAGGAGAACACTGTCGGAGCCGGGGATCCGCCGTCCCTTGAGAGGTTCAAATACTAGGGCATGCACGAAGAACCTGCTTGCTCTCAACCAATCGCTCAACGAACCAAGGCCATGGATCGTCGTGCATGGGCTAGAATGTTAGGGAAAGGGGACACTAAGATTTACCATGGTTCGGGCCACCTTGCAGCGTAAAACCCTACTCTTACTTTTTGGTGGATTGCCTCGCAAGGTGGTTGAGTATGAACTAGAACAAGGTTAAGTTGCCTCGCGAGGGCTCTATGAGAAGCTCATGCTTGTAGGGCTGATGAACTCTATCGGACCGAATCCCCTCTCTTGGTGGAGTCCAGCCTATACTTATACTGGCCCGGTCCTCTTCCCCAATGGAAAAGGCGGGAAGGGATGCTACAACGGCCAAATTCAAAGGTGGACAATAGTAAATCTTATCCTGACTGAAAGTGGTCTTCGCCTGCAAAGCTTCTGGTCGATGACGCGCAGGTGCGCTCAGCGACGATCTCCATCCTGCCGAGCTCGTGGTCTTGGTCTAGTTTCACTGGAATGGAACCTTTGGAGGATTCCTCGGGAACCCGCGTACGTCCGTGATACATGTCCAACATATCAATAATTTTTTATTGTTCCATGCTATTATATTATCAACTTTGGATGTCTTATATGCATGAATATGCTATTTTATATTATTTTTGTGACTAACCTATGAACCTAGTGCCTAGTGCCAGTTTCTGTTTCTTCCTTGTTTTTGAGTTTGGCAGGAAAGGAATATAAAATGGAGTCCAAACGGAATAAAACTTTCGCGATGATTTCTTCTAGACATAAACACACCTACGTGACTTGGAGTAGGGGCCACGGAAGCCACGGGGTGGGACAAGCCGTAGGGCCGCGCCCCAGGCTTGTGGGCCCCCTGTGACTCCGATGCACCGCCTCTTTGCCCTATATATTCTGTAAAATTCCAGACACCCTATAGGCATCCACAAGAATACTCTTCCACCGCCGCAAGTCTCTGTTCCTGTGAGATCCCATATTGGGGCCTTTCCCGATACTGTGCTGGAGGGGGATTCAATCATGAAGGGCATCTACATCAACCTTGCTGCCCCTTCGATGATGTGTGAGTAGCTTTCCACGGACCTACGTGTCCATAGCTAGTTGCTAGATGGCTTCTTCTCTCTCTTTGATCTTTAATACAATGTTAACCTCAATTTTTTGGAGATCTATTCGCTGTAATCTTCTTTCGCGGTGTGTTTGTCGAGATCTGATGAACTGTGGATTTATGATCAGATTATCTATGAATATTATTTGAGTGTTCTCTGAACTCTTTCATGCGTGATTAAGATAGCTTTGTATTTATCTTTGATCTATCATTTTGGTTTGGCCAACTAGATTGGTTTTTCTTGTAATGGGAGAGGTGCTTTGTGATGGGTTCGATCTTGCGGCGTCCTCACCCAGTGACATAGTAGGGGTAGCGAGGCACGTATTGTATTGTTGCCATTAAGGATAAAAAGATGGGGTTTATATCATATTGCATGAGTTTATCCCTCTACATCATGTCATCTTGCTTAAGGTGTTACTCTATTTTTAACTTAATACTCTAGATGCATGTTGGATAGCGGTCGATGAGTACAGTAATAGTAGTAGATGCAAGCAGGAGTCGGTCTACTTGTCATGGACGTAATGCCTATATTCATGATCATTGCCTTAGATTTCTTTTATAACTTTGCGCTTTCCTATCAATTGCTCGACAGTATTTTTTTACCCACCGTATGCTTTCTTCGAGAGAGAAGCCTCTAGTGAAATATATGGCACCGGGTCTATTTTCCGTCTTATATTTTACGATCTATAAAACCAAAAGCCCAAAAATATCTTGCTGTAATTATTTTTTGTTTACTTTATTTAGTTTTTTTACTTTAGTTTTAAACAATCTCTATTAGATCTCACTCTTGTTCGTGACCATGAAGGGATTGACAACCCCTTTTTCGCATTGTGTGCAAGTGTTTGTTCGTTTCTGCAGGCGCATAGATTGGGGACTTGCTTGTTCCTCCTAATGGATGGATACCATGGTTTTCAACTGAGGGAAATACTTATCTCTACTTTGCTGCATCACCCTCCTACTTGGGCGGACCCTTTGGCTGCCTCCTCCCTTCTCCCACATATATATATATATATATATATATATATATATATATATATATATATATATATATATATATATATATATATATGTGTGTGTGTGTGTGTGTGTGTGTGTGTGTGTGTGTGTGTGTGTGGGGAGGGGGTGCCACACAAACACACACCATTGTCTTAGCCGTGTGCGGTGCTCCCGTCCGCCGTTTACTCCCCCAGTCATATTTTCTTAGTGCTTAGGTCAAGCCCTGGGGAGATCGTATCACTATCAATGTCACCACGTCGTCGTGCTACAGGAACTCATTCACTACCTCGCCGTCTTGCTGGAACAAGTAGGTGGGGGACATCATCGAGCTGAACGGGTGCTGAAGGCGGAGGTGCCATACGTTCGGTGCTTGATCGGTTGGAACAAGAAGAAGTTTGACTACATCAATCGCGTTGTCAAACGCTTCCGCTTACAATCTATGAGGGTACGTAGACAAACTCTCCCCCTCGTTGCTATGCATCCCCATGGATAGATCGTTGCGTGTGTATATATTTTCCCATGTAGTGTTCCCCAACAATGTATTAGAGCCAGGTTTATGAGTAGATGATATGCACGAGTAGAACACAAAGAGTTGTGGGCGGTGATCATCATATTGCTTAACACCAACATCTTATTTTGATTCAGCGGTATTGTAAGATGAAGCGGCGCGGACCAACATGACATGTCCGCATACATGAGACCGGTTGCACCAACAGACATGCAACTTGTTTTGCATAAAGGTGGTTGGCGGGTGTCTGTTTCTCCTACTTTAGTTGAATCAAATTCGACTGGTCGGTCATTGTTGAAGGTTAAAACAACAAACTTGATAAATCACCGTTGTGATTTTGTGCCGTAGGTAAGAATGGTACTTGCTAGAAGCCCATAACAGCCACGTAAAACTTGCAACAACAAAGTAGAGGACGTCTAACTTGTTTTTTCAGGGCATGTTGTGATGTGATATGGTCAAGACGTGATGAGTTATAAGTTATCGTATGAGATGATCATGTTTTGTAATATCAACAACCGACATGAGCCTTATGGTTGTCTCTTAATTATTGTATGAATTGCAAGCGCCATGTAATTGCTTTACTTTATCGCTATGAGTTAGCAATAGTCGTAGAAGCAATAGTTGGTGAGACGACCACGATGCAACGATGGTGATCAAAGAGTCATCCGGTGAGATGGAGATTATAACGATGCTTTGGAGATGGAGATCAAAAGCACAAGATGATGATGGCCATATCATGTCACATATTTTGATTGCATGTGATGTTTATCGTTTATGCATCTTATTTTGCTTAGAACGGCGGTAGCATTATAAGATGACCCCTTCTTTAAATTTCAAGATAATAGCGTTCTCCCCGAGTATGCACCATTGCTAAGTTCGTCGTTTTGAAACACCTCGTGATGATAGGGTGTGATAGACTATACGTTCGCATACAACGGGTGTAAGACAGTTTTGCACATGCAGAATACTTGGGTTAAACTTGACAAGCCTAGCATGTAGCGACATGATCTCAGAACACTGGAGACCGAAAGTTCGAATATGAGTCATATAGTAGATATGATCAGCATAGAGATGTTCACCATTGATGACTACCCCATCTCACATGATGATCGGACATGGGTTAGTTGATTTGGATCATGTATCACTTAGATAACCCGAGGGATGTTAATTTAAGTGGGAGTTCATTAGTAATTTGATTAATTGAACTTAATTTATCATGAACTTAGTCTTGATAGTATTTGCATGTCTATGTTGTAGATCAATGGCCCGTGCTACCGTTCCTTTGAATTTTAAGGCATTCCTAGAGAAAGCTAAGTTGAAAGATGATGGTAGCAACTACACGGACTGGATCAGTAACTTGAGGATTATACTCATTTATACATAGAAGAATTACGTCCTTGATGCACCGCTAGGTGACACACCTACTGCAGGAGCTGAAGCAGATGTTATGAACGTCTGGCAAGCTCGATCTGATGATTACTGTATAGTTCAATGTGCCATGCTTTACGGTTTTAAACCGGGACTTAAAAAATGTTTTGAACGCCACAGAGCATATGAGATGTTCCAAGAGCTAAAAATGATATTTCAGACTCATGCCTATGTCGAGAGGTATGAGACCTCTGACAAGTACTTTTCCTACAAGATGGAGGAGAATAGCTGAACTAGTGAGCATGTGCTCAGAATATCTAGGTACTGCAATCACTTGAATCAAGTGGGAGTTAATCTTCCAGATAAGATAGTGATTGACATAGTTCTCTAGTCATTATCACCAATCTACTAGAACTTTGTGATGAACTATAATATGCAAGGGATGACGAAAATGATTCCTGATCTCTTCACAATGCTGAAATCGGTGAACGTAGAAATCAAGAAAGAGCATCAAGTGTTGATGGTTAACAAGACCACTAGTTTCAAGAAAAATGACAAGGAAATAATGGGAACATCAAAAAGAATGGTAAGCAAGTTGTCACTCCCGTGAAGAAGCCCAAAGTTGGACCTAAGCCTGAAACTGAGTGCGTCTACTACAAAGGAAATGGTCACTAGAAGCGGAAGTGCCCAAAATACTAGGCGGATAAGAAGGATGGCAAAGTGAACAAATGTATATTCGATATACATGTTAGAGTTGTGTACCTTACTAGTATTCGTAGTCGCCCTGGGGTTTCAGTTGTTAAGATTAGTAACTCGAAACACGAGTTACAGAATAAACAGAGACTAGTTAAGGGAGAGGTGACGATGTGTGTTGGAAGTGGTTCCAAGATTGATATGATCATCATCGTACACTCCCTATACTTTTGAGATTAGTGTTGAACCTAAATAAAATGTTATTTGGTGTTTTCCTTGAGCATGAACTAGATTGGATCGTGTTTATTGCAATACGGTTATTCATTTAAGTCAGAGAAAAATTGTTGTTCTGTTTACATGAACAAAACCTTCTATGGCCATATACCCAGTGTGAATGGTTGTTGAATCTCGATCGTATTAATACACATATTCATAATATTGATGCAAAAAGATGCAAAGTTGATAATGATAGTGCAACATACTAGTGGCACTGCCGTTTAGGTCATATTGGTGTAAAGCGCATGAAAAAACTCCATGTTGATGGACTTTTGGAACAATTTGATTATGAATCATTTGATACTTGTGAACCATGACTCATGGGCAAGATGACTAAAAATCCGTTCTCTGGAACAATGGAGTGAGCTAATGACTTATTAGAAATAATACATACCGATGTATGCGGTCCGATGAGTATTGAAGAACGCGGCGGGTATCATTATTTTCTCACCTTCACAGATGATTTGAGTAGTTATGGGTATATCTACTTGATGAAACACAAGTCTGAAACATTTGAAAAGTTCAAAGAATTTCAGAGTGAAGTAGAGAATCATCGTAACTAGAAAATAAAGTTTTTACGATCTGATCGCGGAGGTGATATTTGAGCTACGAGCTTGGTCTTCATTTAAGACAATGTGGAATAGTTTCACAACTCACGCCACCTGGAACACCACAGCGTAATGGTGTGCCGGAACGTTGTAACCGTACTCTATTGGATACGGTGCGTTCTATGTTGTCTCGTACCGATTTGCCATTATCATTTTGGGGTTATGCAAGAGACAACTACATTCACGTTAAATAGGGCACCATCTAAATCCGTTGAGACGACATCGTATGAATTGTGGTTTGACAAGAAACCAAAGCTCTCATTTCTTAAAGTTTGGGGTTGCGACACTTATGTCAAAAGGCTTCAACCTGATAAGCTCGAACCCAAATCGGAGAAGTGCGTCTTCATAGGATACCCAAAGGAAACTATTGGGTACACCTTCTACCACAGATCCAAGGGCAAGATCTTTGTTGGTAAGATTGGATCCTTTGTAAAGAAGGAGTTTCTCGAAAGAAGTGAGTGGGATGAAAGTAGCATGATGAGGTAATTTTACCTTCTCTCGAATTGGAAAGTAGCTCATCAGAGAAAACCGTTCCTGTGATGCCTACAGCAACTAGAGAAGAAGCAACTGATGATGATCATGAAACTTCGGATCAAGTTACTACTGAACCTCGAATGTCGACCAGAACATGTACCGCACCAGAGTGGTACAGTAATCATGTCCTGGAAGTCATGTTGTTAGATAACGGTGAACCTTCGAACTACGAAGAAGCTATGATGAGCCCAGATTCCAAAAATGGCTTGAGGCCATGAAATATGAGATAGGATCCATGTATGAGAATAAACTATGGACTTTCTTTGACTTGCCTGATGATCGGCAGCCATAGAGAATAAATGGATCTTCAAGAAGAAGACCGACGCTGATGGTAATGAAACTATCTATAAAGCTCGAATTGTCGCGAAAGGTTTTCGACAAGTTCAAGGGGTTGATTACGATGATACTTTCTCACTCATAGTGATGCTTAATTATGCATGAATCATGTTAGCAATTGCCGCATTTTATGATTATGAAATCTGGCGAATGGATGTCAAAACTGCATTCCTTAATGGATTTATGAGAAGAGTTGTATATGATGCAACCAGAAGGTTTTGTCGATCCTAATGGTGCTAACAAAGTGTGCAAGCTCCAACGGTCCATCAATGGACTGGTACAAGCATCTCGGAGTTGGAATATACGCTTTGATGAGGTGATCAAAGCATATGGTTATATACGGACTTACGGTGAAGCCTATATTTACAATAAAGTGAGTGGGAGCTGTGTAGCATTTCTGATATTATATGTGGATGACATATTATTAATAGGAATCGATGTAGAATTTCCGGTTAGCATAAAAGGATATTTGAAAAAGAATTTTCCGAAGAAAGACCTTGGTGATGTGATACGTCTCCATCGTATCAATAATTTTTTATTGTTCCATGCCAATATTATTCAACTTTTACATACTTTTGGCAACCATTTATACGATTTATTGGACTAACGTACTGATCCAGTGCCTAGTGCCAGTTCTTGTTTGTTGCATGTTTTTTGTTTCGCAGAAAATCCATATCAAACGAAGTCCAAACGCGATAAAAATTTATAGATAATTATTTTGGAATATATGTGATTTTTGGGACTTGGAATCAATGCAATCGGGGGCCCACAGCCCCCACGATACACCTGGGAGGGCCAGGGGGTGCCCGGTGCGCTGTGGTGTGTTGTGCTCACCTCGTACTTTGGTTGGACCTGTACTTCGCGCACAAGGAAGCTTATATCCAGAAAAAAAATGTGTTAAAATTTTAGCACAATTGGAGTTACGGATCTCCAGATATTTAAGAAACGATGAACGACCAGATTTGGGGAACACGAAACAGAAGAGAACATAGAGACATGTCGAATCTCGGAGGGGCTCCCGTCCCTCCGCGGCCATGGAGGCCATGGACTAGAGGGGGAACCCTCCTCCCACCTACATAGGAGGCCAAGGAGGAAGAAGGAGGGGGCTCTCTCCCCCTCTCTCCCGGTGGCGCTGGAGTGCCGTCGGGGCTAGGATCATGACGACGATCTACACCAACAAACTTGCTACCGTCAACACCAACTTTCTCCCCCTCTATACAGCGGTGTAACCTCTCTATTACCGCTGTAATTCTCTACTTAAACAAGGTGCTCAACTCCATATATGATTTCCCAATGATATTTGGCTATCCTATGATCTTTGAGTAGATCTGTTTTGTCCTATGGCATAATTGTGATCTTGGTTGGTATGATTGTATATTTTATTTTGGTGCTGTTCTACGGTGCCCTTCATTCTTGCGCAAACGTGAGGGGCCCACGCTATAGGGTGTTGCAATATGTTCATGGTTCTCTTATGGTGGGCTGCTAGAGTGCTAGAAGCTTAAACCCGAGTAAGGGTGGGTATGACATATGGGAGTAAAGAGGACTTGATACTTAATGCTATGGTTGGGTTTCATGACCTAAATGATCTTTAGTAGTAGCAGATGCTTGCTAGGGGTCCAATCATAAGTGCATATAACCCAAGTACGGAAAGTGTGTTTGCTCATGCCTCTCCCTTATTATAAAATTGCAAGAATGATAAGCGGTACTTATTATCGACTGCATAGGGGAAAATCTTTCTCTTGTGTTACAAAAAGCTTGCTACAACACTACTTTTATTGTATTGCAATTTATTTCAAGTTTTATTGCCGATAAGTACTTCTAGTTTTATCCTTGTTTTAGATAAAGCAAACGTTAAGTGTGCGTAGAGTTGTATCGGTGGTCGATAGAACTTGAGGGAATATTTGTTCTACCTTTAGCTTCTCATTGGGATCGACACTCTTACTTATTGAAAAAGGCTACAAACGATCCCCTACACTTGTGGGATATCAAGACATTTTTTTGGAGCCGTTGCCGGGGAGCAATAGCGTGGGGTGATTATTCTCGTGTGTGCTTGTTTCCTTTATCACTAAGTAGTTTTTAGTTTCTTTTCTAAGTTGTTCTCTATCTATAGTTATGGATATGGAACACGAAACACCAAAAAAATAGTTATACTTGCTACTCATGGAGATGGGGAACCTCCTAATACCCTCGATGCTGGTTATGTGAACAATATTATGTATTACTTTGATAATCTTGAGAAAACCCCATTCAACATCATAATTGGAGTAACGTTGGATCAACGTGAATACTTTAGGGATCATCGCTTGACACAAAAAGGAAAACTTTTATGTGATCAAATTCATCTGTTGCATTGGTATGCTTTGAATCTATGCTTGGAATATGATTATACTTGCTCTAGGATGAAGGCTCCACACCTTCCCTTTTCATGTGAATTCAATGATAATGAAACCTTAGCTTCTTATGCTAAAGGTATATATGATTATTATGATGTGGAACGAATAAAGGAATTTGTTTCTTTTAAGGGTGCTTATGAAATTGAATCTCTCTTTGAAAAGTATGATTATGATGATGATTCAATTTGTAGATCTGAAAATTTTGCTATCCTTAAATATTCCTATGATAATTATAAATACAATTATGATATTAATGTATTTATTGAGAAAGTTTCCGCTATCCAAGAAGAGACTAATATTTTGCAGGATTCTATGGAAGAAGAAATTTGTGACACTTAGAGCTCATTAGATGAAAAAGATGAGGAGGAGAGTGAAGAAGAAACGGAGGAAGAGCGGATTAGCTACCTATGCCCACCTTATGATGAGAGTAACCCCTCAACACATACATTGTTTAATTTCCCTTCATACTTACCGAAGGATGAATGCTATGATGACTGCTATGATCCCATCGATTCATTTGAAATATCCTTTTTTGATTATGCTTGCTATGCTTGTGGCCAAGATAACAATATGAATTATGCTTATGGAGATAACTTGCTATAGTTAACTACTAGGGAAAACCTTATACACAGAACTTTAGTAGTAGCGCCGGTTAAAATGCAGCGCCACTGGTACTTCGCAGTAGCGCGTAGTTGAACTGCGCTATAGATACGGGTGTAGCAGTAGCGCGTCTTCGGGGATAAGCACTGCTACTAAAATTCCCACTACTAAGCTGGTAGGCTATGAATAGTAGCGGCGATCTTCGGGAAACCGCGCAACCGCTAAGTTTATTGTAGCAGCGCGTTTTCCTGGAAAACCGCTGCTGCTATTGAAAATAAAATAAAATGAAAAACAAATAGAAAAGTAAATGAGAATGAAAGAAATAGAAAAAGGACGAATGAAAAAATAAAATGTAAAGAAAAATAAAAATAAAGGAGAAAGGCATAGCAGTAGCGTCTGTTCATAACAGACGCTATAGATAATATAGCAGCAGCGCGCGTTTTAGACCCCTGCTATAGAAAGGGAAAAGGAAATAAGAAAAGAAGAGGAAAATAAATAGCTCTAGCAGTAGCGCGTTTTAGAAAACGCGCTATAGCTAACTTAGCTATAATGATTTTTCCTACCAGCGCTACCGCTATGTTTGACTTAACCCCCGAGCGGTTTCCCTCCCCCACGGCCACCACTTCTCCCCCAAATCCCTTGCCACACTTCGCTGTCGTCTCCCCACTTCGCCGTCGCCCCACTTCACCGCCGTCTCCTGCCGACGTCGACGCCACCGGAGCCACCAGAGCTGCGCGTCGTCGATGCCACCGGAGCCGCCCCCAACGCCACCAGAGCCGCGCGGCCCCATCAACGCTAACAGAACCACCCCCTCCGCCATCAGAGCCACCCTCGACGCCCCTGCCTCCCTCTCCAGCACTGCCTCCCTCGCCATCACTGGAGACGCCCCTGCCTCCCTCAACACCACTACCTCCCTCAACACCACTGCCTCCCTCGCCATCACCGGAGCCTTCCTCTATAAGCCCCCACCCCTCCTCTCTCTCTCATGCATAGCACAAACATTGGACAAGGAATTAGCTAGCTAGGTTAACTAGTTTAATTAGGTTAATTATCTAGATTAGTGCAAAAATTTAGTTAGGGCTTTGACAGAGAACTAGCTAGTTTAACTAGTTTAATTTGGTTAATTATCTTGGTTAGTGCAAAAATGTAGTTAGGGCTTTAACAGAGAACTAGCTAAGTTAACTAGTTTAATTAGGTTAATTATCTAGGAAAACTAGGTTAACTAGCTAGGTTAACTAATTAGGTTAACTAGGTCGGTTAATTAGGTTCATTAGGTCCGTTCGATTAACAAGCATTTAGCTAAGAATAAAAAACAGAATTGACGTTATATGATATATGTCATTGATGTTCATTTGCATATTCCATTATTGTTGATTATATATTTTCATTGAAGTGGTCATGTTATATCTTTTCATTGAAGTGGTTCGATTGTGCCCAAGTGGCCTTTTGTTGCTACTAGGGAATGAAGCCGAGTGGCCTATGTTTTGCCGGAATGTCATGCCGAATTTTCTGTGAATTTCGGCATAACTTGCGCTACAAACTAGGACATATTGAGTGCCCGAGATTTCCCGCACCGGGAATGAATCAACATTCCTGTAAAACATAGGTCCTTTTTATGTCATTATTTATTTTATTAGGTATATAATTAATTGAATATATTTAATCCTAGGAAACATGGCTAGCAACGATGAAGCATAGGGTTCTGGTGATTGCAACATCTACGACGCGGCAGACGCTTAATTAAACCTTCTGGACAAGCAACGGTTGTTGCAGGGACCACCTATCACATCTGAGACCGACATCGAGATCGGCATCGAGACTAGCGTTGAGACCCAGACCAGCACCGAGACCGGCGAAGCCTGTATAGAACCAAAACCCAAGAGGAGACATTGATACGTCCAAAATGCATCACTATTTTATATCGTAATTCATCCTTATTCATTGATTATATTTCACATTACGATGATGTTCTTATGTTGTTTTGGCCTATTTTACACAGTTTGCAACTTTTCGGTGCCGAAGCAGCAGACGCAGGATTCAGCGGTAAAAAGAGGACGCTGAGTTGCTGAAGAAGAATACCTCCAAATTACCTGAAAATCGACGGAGGGTATTTTCCAGAAGGATCACGAAGACACGCAAAAGAGCAACCAGAGGGGAGCTAGGGGCAGCCCATGCGGCCACCCCAGGCGGCCCCACCCCTGGCCGCCCTAGGGGGGCGCCTGGGCCCCCCTCTCCGCTTCTGGTGACCCCCTTTGGCATATATACTCCTCGTCATCCAAAAACCCTAAAAAGGAGAGTTTTGACGGAGTTCCGCCGCCGCTCCGTGGCGGAAACCTATGGAGAAGAAAAAGCCATCTCTGGCGGGCAGATTCCGCCGGGGAGATCACCTCCCGGAAGGGGAGATCATCGCCATCGTCATCACCATCGTCATGGGAATCATCGAGATCATCATCAACATCATCCCCAACATCAGCACCATCTCCATCTTCATCCAATCTCATCTCACCATAGCAACTTGTATTGTAATCCGTACTATCTATCCTCTCTACCCTATCGGTGTTGATTACTACTTTGTGGTGAATGCTATTGAGTTTTGTTGGAGAAATATCATTATGTCCAGATTGTTTATCACCCATCTATCTCCACTGATCATGATCTCTTTTATGTCTTGTGAGTAGTTACTTTAGTTCTTGAGGACATGGGAGAAGTCTTGTTGTTAGTAATCATATGATGTTGAAGTAATATATGTTGTTTGATACTTAAGTTGTGTTGTTATTTTCCTAGTGGTGTTGTGTGAGTCGAACACTCAACACTTCGCCTTATTAAGGACCTAGGGGAATACATTGTGTACAAAGAATGCTTACGGTGGGTTGCTGGAGTGACAGAAACCTGAACCCCAGTTCGCATGCTTTTGCACAAGGGAACACTGGATCATCAATCGTATTGCTATGGTTAGGCTTTTGCCTTAAATACTATCTTGTATTTGCGGATGCTTGCAAGGTGTTTAATCATAAGAGTGCACTTATCTTAGTCTAGAGGGTGTACTAGCATAGATCCACCCACTCAACACTTATCAACACATCACATAGTACCGATACGGAATATGGCGAAAGCACATGCCTACCTCTCCCGTGTGTCCTCAAGAACACTTTCAGTTGCTAGGCCTATCCTTTGCTCAGAAAGGATTGGGCCACTTGTTACTCTCCAGTGCCTTTTACTTTGCTCGCTTTTACTTTCCTGTTGCTTATATCAAGAAAACCCCTAAAAAGATATCTTTCAGTGCTTGCAGTTATTCCTTGCTCAGAATCACTTGTCAATACCTTCTGCTCCTCGTTGGTTTCGACACTCTTACTTATCGAAAACGCTGCAATAGATCCCTTACGGTTGTGGGTCATTAAGTACCGTTTTCTGGCGTTGTTGCCGGGGAGTGTAGCGCTATGGGTAAGTGAAGTTGGTAAGGAAGTTTTTATATTTCTGTTTTTATTTTGCTATTGTTGCTCTTTGTCCTTATGGACAACCTTTCTATTGGATCGTTGCTTGAGGGAAGATGCCCCACATCTGTGGTGGTTGCTCCTCCCCCTATTGAAATTCTGCCCTATAAAATACCAGCTGGTATTATCGATTATGTTTTGGCTAATTTTTATGCAGGAGACAGACATCCCGGTGAACACTTGCTATATTTGTCACAACTATGTTCATTATTTAAGCTTGCAGGTGTATCAATGGAGTTTGTCATGAGGAAATTGTTCTCTGTATCGCTTATAGATAAAGCTTCAAATTGGTATAAGCTTCTCGATAACTCACACTTGCTTGATTGGCAAGAGCTTATGTCTCTCTTTTATACCAAGTTTTATCCTCTTCATGAAATTCATCGAGACATGAACTATATCTATAACTTTAGGTCTCGTGACGGAGAAAGCATTGCTCAAGATTGGGGGAGATTGAAGTCCCTAATGCTCTAATGTCCTATTCATGAGCTCCCCAAGGAAATTATACTTACAAATTTTCATGCCAGGCTTTCTCGTCAGGATAAGGAGATGTTGGATGCCTCCTCTAGTGGGGTATTTCAGACAAAGAGCATTGAAGAAAGGTGGGATCTCACTGAAAGGATCCAGAGGAATACCTAAGATTGGGAAATCGATAAAGGTATTGAACCCGCTATAAATTATGGGCATGATTATATTGAGAGCTATATGAAAACTGATTACTTCAATACCTTTTGCTCTAAGATTGGTCTTGATTCCCATCTAATGATTGATTTCTGTAAGGATTTTGCCTCTCGCGTTGATTCTTTTAAAAAGAAGAGAGATCAGCATCATGAACCTTTCAAAGAGTTACCTGTTAATATTCATGTTGCTGACCCTATTTTGCCTGCAGTTATATAAGAAAAACCTCCTTTTCCCGCAAGGATAAGGGAGCACTCTCTTGTGACAGGCATAATAAATAAAAGTGAGAGAAGAATTGATGAGCCTGAGGACCAGATCAAGGTCGATCCTCAAGTTGCATTGGTTAAAGACCTTGTTACTAATGATGTTTTGGATTCCAATGTAAATTTTTGTGCGGTTTCCACTAACCTTGTCACAGCCAAGAATAAAGGCCCAATTTCAGGTACTCCAGTAGTATCTATTAAAATAGGAGATCACAATTATTATGGGCTATGCGATTTGGGATCGAGTGCTAGTGCTATCCCCTATTCACTTTATCAAGAGATCATCGGTGAGATTTCACCTTGTGAACTTGAAGAAGATGATGTTACCATTCATCTTGCAAACAGAGCAACTATCTCTCCTATCGGAATTGTGAGAGACGTTGAAGTCCTATGTGGAAAGGTAAAATACCCTACCAACTTTCTAGTACTTGGTTCAGTGAGGGACAATTTTTGTCCTATTATTTTTGGTAGACCTTTTCTCAGAACTTGTGGAGCTATAATAGATTGCAAGAAAGGCAAAGTTTCTGTTGAATTCAATGGTGAGCCATATGAGTTTAACTTTTCTAAGTTCTCTAAGCAGCCTCGTGGTACCGATTTACCTAGTGATGATAAAATTATTGAAAGTATTGCTTCTATTGCTATTCCCCCTAATGATCCTTTGCAGCAATATATGGAGGACCACAAGAATGATTTGCATATGCAGGAAAGAAATGAACTAGATGAAATATTCTTGAGACAACCTGCTATCCTGAAGCACAACCTTCCGGTTGAACCTTTGGGAATTTTATCAAAACCAAAAGAAGACCCGGTGTTTGATCTTAAACCTCTTCCCGATATGCCAAGTATGCTTATTTAGATGAAAAGAAAGTATATCCTGTTATTATCAACTCTAACCTTTCAGGATATGAAGAAGAGCGACTATTGGAAGTACTTCGTAAACACCGAGGTGCAATTGGCTATACCCTTGATGATCTTAAGGGGATTAGTCCATCTATCTGTCAACATACTATCAACCTTGAGCCTGATGCTAAACCAGTTGTTGATCATCAACAACGGTTGAACCCGAAGATGATGGATGTTGTAAGAACTGAGATTCTCAAGCTTCTAGCCGCAGGTATTATCTACCCTATAGCAGATAGTAAGTGGGTAAGCCCGGTACATTGTGTTCCTAAGAAAGGAGGTACAACTATGGTTCCTAATGATAAGAATGAACTAATACCTCAGATAATTATTATTGGATATAGAATGTGTATTGATTACAGGAAGCTGAACAAGGCAACCAGGAAGAATCACTACCCGTTGCCGTTCATTGACCAAATGCTTGAAAGGTTATCCAAAAATACCCACTTTTGTTACCTCGATGGTTATTCTGGCTTCTCTCAAATTCATGTTAACACTGCTGATCAAGAGAAGACCACTTTTACTTGTCCCTTTGGTACTTATGCTTACAGGCGTATGCCTTTTGGTTTATGTAATGCCCCTGCTACTTTTCAAAGGTGTATGTCTGCTATCTTTCATGGTTTCTGTGGGGAGATTGTGGAAGTCTTCATGGACGATTTTTCCGTCTATGGAACTTCCTTTGACCATTGTCTCCACAACCTTAATAAAGTTTTGCAGAGATGTGAGGAGACAAATCTGGTACTCAACTGGGAGAAGTGCCACTTCATGGTTAACGAAGGAATTGTTCTTGGTCACAAGATTTCCATAAGGGGAATTGAGGTGGACAAGGCCAAGATCGAAGCAATCGAGAGGATGCCCTATCCAAGGGACATCAAAGGTATTCGCAGTTTTCTCGGTCATGCTGGTTTCTATAGAAGATTTATTAAAGACTTTTCTAAGACTTCGAGACCCCTCACTAATCTTCTCCAGAAGGACGTTCCTTTTGTATTTGATGAAGATGGTAAGGAGGCTTTTGAAGTTCTCAAGAAAGCTTTAATAACCGCTCCTATAGTACAACCACCTGACTGGAATTTACCTTTTGAGATTATGTGTGATGCTAGTGATTTTGCTGTTGGAGCTGTTTTAGGGCAAAGAGTTGATAAGAAATTGAATGTTATACATTATGCTAGCAAAACCCTTGGTAGTGCTCAAAAGAATTATGCTACTACTGAGAAAGAATTCTTAGCTATAGTGTTTGCTTGTGATAAGTTTAGGCAGTATATTGTTGATTCCAAAGTTATTATTCATACTGACCATGCTGCCATTAAGTACCTTATGACAAAGAAGGATGCCAAGCCAAGGCTTATCAGATGGGTACTCCTTCTTCAAGAATTTGATTTGTAGATTGTTGATAGGAAAGGAGAAGACAATCCGGTGGCGGACAATCTTTCAAGGATGGAAGATATACCGCATGATCCCATCCCAGTCAACGACAGTTTTCCAGACGAGCAACTTGCCGTTGTAAAATTTCAACATTTCAGCAAAGGAAGAAGTTCTTTCATGATTTGAGGCACTACTTTTGGGATGACCCACATCTTTTCAAAGAAGGTCCCGACGGGATCGTGAGAAGATGCATACCGGAACATGAGCAGAAAGACATTCTCAGACAATGTCATGATAGTCCATATGGAGGACATCATGCCGATGAGAGGACCGCACATAAGGTTCTTCAATCTGGTTTTTATTGGCCTACTCTCTTTAAGGATGCTAGAAATTATGTTTTAGCCTGTGATAAATGTCAGAGAGTTGGTAACATTAGTAGAAGGAATGAGATGCCTATGAATTACTCACTAGTGATTGAACCTTTTGATTGCTGGGGTTTTGATTTTACGGGTCCTTTTCCTTATTCGCACAAGTACACTCACATTTTAGTAGCTGTTGATTATGTGACCAAGTGGGTTGAAGCAATCCCCACTGAAAGTGCTGATCACAAGACATCTTTGAAAATGCTCAAAGATGTGATTTTCCCTAGGTTTGGTGTACCTAGGTATCTCATGACTGGTGGAGGATCACACTTCATGCATGGAGCTTTTAGAAAAGCTTTAGCAAAGTACGATGTCAATCATAGAATTGCTTCACCGTACCATCCTCAAACTAGTGGGCAAGTTGAGCTCACCAATAGAGAGATCAAGTTGATCTTGCAGAAGACAGTAAATAGAAATAGAAGGACTGGTCAAATAAGTTAGGAGATGCTTTGTGGGCATATATAACTTCTTACAAAAACCCCATGGGCATGTCCCCCTATAAGATGGTTTATGGCAAGGCTTGCCATTTGCCATTAGAATTAGAGCACAAAGCTTTCTGGGCTGTTAGAGAGCTTAATGCTGACCCAAAGTTAGCTGGTGAGAAGCGTCTCATGAACTTGACTTCACTAGATGAGTGGAGAAGTGAAGCTTACGAGAGCGCTAAAATGTTCAAGGAAAAGGTAAAGAAGTGGCATGATAAGAGGATTCTGAAACGTGAATTTAATGTTGGTGATAAAGTTTTGTTGTTTAGATCCCATTTCAGGTTTTCTCCAGGCAAACTACTTTCCAGGTGGGAAGGGCCATTTCATATTGAAGAAGTCTATCGGTCTGGTGCAATCAAGATTAACAATTTTGAAGGCACCAAACCTCAAGTTGTGAATGGGCAAAGACTTAAGCATTACATAGCAGGAGACCCTGTCAATGTTGATGTGAATACGATATACACAACAACTCACGAAGAACATGTTGCAGCCCTGTTTCAGACACCAGCAGAAGCAGAATAATAAAAGGTATGTATTACGGTAAGGAAACATCGCGAACCGCCATAAAAGTTCCATATTATGATTTCTTACAAAATTAGGAAAATTCTAAGCCTAAGTGGAGCCGGAGACAAGCTCCAGGGGGCCCAGGCGCCCCCCTGGCGCGGCCTACCTCCTGGCCACGCCGGGAGGCCGCCTGGGCACCAGGAGTCCGCCTCCGACCCCGCTTTAGCCTGTTACCTTCCTTTCTGTGCAGAAATTTTTGCTATGTATTTGCCCGGATTGTTCCGGCAACGTATCTCGCGATTTCATGTGTTTTCTTTTCGATCTGTTTCTGTCAGGAAATCTTTTGGCTGGACCTAGGTGCCATGGCTTCCCCAAGTTCTCCCAAGGACAAGTTCGTCGTCAACGTCATCAACCCTTACCTCGCTGTGGTGAAGAAGCACCCTCAGGTTGTTCGGATGGAGGACGGTGTCCTCCATCAAGAAGATCTGAAGGGACCTATCAAGGAGGGGAGCATCCAGGCCAGGCTAGAAGAAGTGGAGCAAGAAGTCTTCAAGTACAAGAAGATGATCGAGTGTGGTGTTGAAGCTAACTTTGACATCATCAACGAGCTAAAGACCTACTTCCTGAAGGAGATGAAGGAGATGTGGAAAAGCATCACTGCATCCGAAGAAAGAATTGAAGAGCTCCAAGGGCAAATTTACGATCTGCATCACCAGAACTGTGAGTATGAACTGAGGTTTATGCGCATGGGTTTGGGTGCTGCATGCAGGATTCAGGAGACAAACTTCTCATATGAGACTGGAGAACCCCTTCCATGGAAGCGCTTCGCCGAGGACTACGTGATCAACGTCAACAAGAATGAGGAGTGAAATCTCCTTGGGTAATGGCATCCCCTTGGCTTGTTCCAAGCTTGGGGGAGTGCCCGGTATCTTTATCTTTATATTTTGTCTTTTAGAGTCAAGTAGAGTCGTATCATGTCTAGGGAGGTTATTATATGAAATAGGTGTGTGCATTGAGGTCTATCACTCCTTCTGTGGAGAGATTGTATCCGTGAGTGTGGAGTCATCTATGATGGAATATTAATGAGAAGTCTATTGGTTCCTTTGCTGCACTCGGTATTCTCTTCACGCAATCGACCTTATATGATGATTCTTATGGGGAGTATTGACCTTATATCAGGTATGGCTTTGTAAACTTTATTTAATCTTGGCAAACATAGCTTTGGTCATAACAACAAGCATGATTTTCTTAAAGTAGCGACATAGCCAAAACCTTTATGTTATTATGCTTGAAGTGTTATGCTGACAAGGAAGACAACTTGATGTGTTAGGCTTATTTTAATGTTTATGCTTTATATTGCTTTGCATCTTAGTCATCATCAATTGTCTGTTCTCTCAAAGCCTTTGCTAGCCTAAACTCTGTACTAAGCGGAATTCTGCTTGTGCATCCATACCCTTAAACCAATACCTTCCATATGAGTCCACCATACCTTCCTATTCGTGGTATTCCACTACCACCTCCTAAAGTATAGAATTTGTGTGTTATCCTTAAATGTTCAAAATCTCCTATTTTGTGCCCCTGTTTTAGCTCATGAGGAAGTAATAGTTAATTCATGATCTTTTTAAGTTGGACAAGTTTTACCCCGGGATTGCATGTATAATCTGCAAACCCCTAATACGAGAAGGAACTGGCATGAGTGCGCCCGGCTCATAAAAGATAATACAACAAACAAACCCTCCTTCACGCTTTGTTCATGAGAAATCAGAAAACTTTGGCAGCGATAAACAAAGGATATTAAGGGGATGTGATCGTCCCCGTACGGGAGCCGTTCCTGGAAACTTGTCCAGCTCGAGAAGTAATTGATTTAACTATTAGCATTCGTTGACAAATCATGCACCTCTCAAAACTTGTTTTCATTCTGTTTGATTTAAGGATAGCACATGAGTTTTCCCTACTTCCCTAGAGCAGGTCCTATCTCTTAGTTTTTAGGATGAGTCAGTTATTCCTACTTCCTTCTATTCTTAAAGAGAGCAGACATTTGATGTTGACGAAGATTCATTCATATAAAGTTGCATTAAGATTTGTCATATCATATTCTTGTTGACATTATCATTTGATAAGTAAGTTGTTTGTCAAGCCCAGCTTAAGCAAACATCTTCCTTTGTGTTAACACTTTCACTTCTTGCTTAATAACATGTTCTTACAAAAGCTTCAATTAATCTCATCAAAACATAAGGAGAAAGAGCAAAAGTAAAAGCTATTAGTTGTTCTTTGACCAGAGGACATGTTTGCCATGATTTGATGAGTTTCCTTAGCCCTACTTCCGATTATAAGTGTTACCACTCTTTTATAAGGGCCTTATGAGTTGAAGATTGCTGTTGAGGATATTTGAGTTTGGTGAAGAGACTGTGATGCTTCTTGTCCGTAATCTATTTATCGACACTTCACTCTCTAAACTTGTGGACAGGTTTACCGAGCTCAGTATTCGCTTGGGGACAAGCGAGGTCTAAGCTTGGGGGTGTTGATACGTCCAAAATGCATCACTATTTTATATCGTAATTCATCCTTATTCATTGATATATTTCACATTACGATGATGTTCTTATGTTGTTTTGTCCTATTTTACACAGTTTGCAACTTTCCTGTGCCGAAGCAGCAGACGCAGGATTCAGCAGTAAAAAGTGGACGCTGAGTTGCTGAAGAAGAATACCTCCAAATTACCTGAAAATCGACGGAGGGTATTTTCTAGAAGGATCACGAAGACACGCAAAAGAGCAACCAGAGGGGAGCCAGGGGCAGCCCAGGCGGCCACCCCAGGCGGCCCCACCCCTGGCCGCCCTAGGGGGGCGCCTGGGCCCCCCTCTCCGCTTCTGGTGACCCCCTTTGGCATATATACTCCTCGTCATCCAAAAACCCTAAAAAGGAGAGTTTTGACGGAGTTCCGCCGTCGCTCCGTGGCGGAAACCTACGGAGAAGAAAAAGCCATCTCCGGCGGGCAGATTCCGCCGGGGAGATCACCTCCCGAAAGGGGAGATCATCGCCATCGTCATCACCATCGTCACGGGCATCATCGAGATCATCATCAACATCATCCCCAACATCAGCACCATCTCCATCTTCATCCAATCTCATCTCACCATAGCAACTTGTGTTGTAATCCGTACTATCTATCCTCTCTACCCTATCGGTGTTGATTACTACTTTGTGGTGAATGCTATTGAGTTTTGTTGGAGAAATATCATTATGTCCAGATTGTTTATCACCCATCTATCTCCACTGATCATGATCTCTTTTATGTCTTGTGAGTAGTTACTTTAGTTCTTGAGGACATGGGAGAAGTCTTGTTGTTAGTAATCATATGATGTTGAAGTAATATATGTTGTTTGATACTTAAGTTGTGTTGTTATTTTCCTAGTGGTGTTGTGTGAGTTGAACACTCAACACTTCGCCTTATTAAGGACCTAGGGGAATACATTGTGTACAAAGAATGCTTACGGTGGGTTGCCGGAGTGACAGAAACCTGAACCCCAGTTCACACGCTTTTGCACAAGGGAACACTGGATCATCGATCGTATTGCTATGGTTAGGCTTTTGCCTTAAATACTATCTTGTATTTGCGGATGCTTGCAAGGTGTTTAATCATAAGAGTGCACTTATCTTAGTCTAGAGGGTGTACTAGCATAGATCCACCCACTCAACACTTATCGACACATCACATAGTACCGATACGGAATATGGCGAAAGCATATGACTACCTCTCCCGTGTGTCCTCAAGAACACTTTAGCCTTTATAAGTTCAGTTGCTAGGCCTCTCCTTTGCTCAGAAAGGATTGGGCCACTTGTTACTCTCAAGTGCCTTTTACTTTGCTTGCTTTTATTTTCCTATTGCTTATATCAAGAAAACCCCTAAAAAGATATCTTTCAGTGCTTGCAGTTATTCCTTGCTCAGAATCACTTGTCAATACCTTCTGCTCCTCGTTGGGTTCGACACTCTTACTTATCGAAAACGCTGCAATAGATCCCTTACGGTTGTGGGTCATCAGACATCGACGCCCAAACCAGCTCATCACGACTATACTGGTGGTCATGGAGGTGGACGACGCCAATTTTTAGCCAACACAACCTGTGGAAGCGCGCGCGTGCTACGACGGTCAAATAGGCTGCATCCTACAGACAACCGCCACCATCAACGATGAGAAACTACAAAGATAGAATATCTGAAGCAGGCACTCCTAACGAAGGTGCAACATGTATTGTTGTTCCCAGTCCGGAATGAAATCCAATGTACTAATCCACATATAGACCCGGCAATGAAGAAGATAAACAAATGCGCCATAACCAAGTTTAGCGACACGTTGGCTGCCTGGAAAGTAAGGGTGAAAGCAAGGATCCTCAACAAAAAGGAACCCTACTCCAAGATTGTAAAGGATAATCCAACAATTATGGAAGATCAGTTTGAAATATTCAAGGTGGCTTGCATTGCCGCAGCTGCCCAAGAAAAGTCAAAGTACCTGAAGGGGATTCAGTAGAGGAACATGGGGTGCCACCCCTCGGAAGTCATGGTTACGTAGGGAAGATGTCCAAATGGGCCAAGGAGGACGCGGAACGCAAAAGTCTGGGCATACCAGACCCCTTGGCGGAGTTCACCGTCCTGCAAGAGCGTGACGTCATCAGGGGGCGGTACCATTGGGACCCAGTAAGGAAGGTTCTTGAGACGGATCCGGTCACGACGGAGTTCATGAGATTGTTGGTAATTTTTAATTTACCCCCTAATTTTAGCTTCTGATCAATTTGACTGCACGTTTAGTCATATTTGTAAACGATCCATGTTCCTTTTGTAGAGAGAGCATCACAGGATTGAGGCCGAACTCGACTTGCCGTCGGCGGCTTGGCTATTACAAGCATTGGGTCCAGTTGTGGCCGAAGAGTCTCCTTCGTCTGGAGGTGGCCGTGAGCCCTCGGCAAGTTATTAACACCAACAACCCACCTACCAAATTAGCGTCGCCTGTCTTGCCGGGTGAGGAAGAAGCTCCATAGTGGATGATGATGTCATCGCCATCGAAGAAATAATGCATGATGCCATCAACGAGGATGACATTGACCCTCTACAATTTCTCAACACCAGCGCCTCTCACGACGTAGGATTGATGGCTCAGCAGTATGAGTATGCAGGGTTTGAGAGTGATGAGTTGGTGCCTGAATTGCCAGAGGACGAACGGAATGCAGGCTCACTTCCAGTAGAAAAGAAGCATAGGAAAAGACCGAGGAAAGGCAACACAACTTCTTCTATGATCCAGCCGCCTCAGCAGCCTCGGGTTCAAGACCGTATACCTACCCCTGGTGCGGCAACATGTCATATCCCCAGTGTCGGAGATATTGACCATGGGTACCCTCGGCGCCTACCCTTGGTATTTTAAGACAAATGATAGCCATTTGGTCCGTTGCGGCTGTCTGCTCATCGAGCCGCCTCCTAGGGTAGCCTGCCTAGGAGCCGGCTGCCAGCAGGCGGCAGGGACCCAGCAGGCGGCGACATCAACACCACCAGCCAGCAGACGGCCCCGCACTCCTTCCCCAGGAAGCACGCTGGAGGGACCCCTGCGCGACGGAGGCGTGGCTACAGTAGAACATGTCCTTAGAAGATCTATAAGGGCGTGGCTACAGTGACCGTGTACCTTGTGAATATCTCGTAAACGACGGGTAACTGTAGCCACGCAGCTCGTGACCAAGCATCGGTCAGAGGAGGCCACGATCCCACTACCCGCAAACGGCGGGGCCAGTAGGCGGCTGACCCCAACGGTCAGCGGGTAGCCCATGAACAAGCCGCCCCTGGCAGACAGCCAGGGGAGACGGCCGCTCGGTAACAGGCGGCAAACTTCACCCTAGAAGTTCGAGCCTCATCAAGATGATAGGACGGGGCGAGGCGGCAGCGTACGGCAGGAGGCGATGGTACTGTAGCCATGTCCTTCTCGATGAGGCTGTCGTCAGTAGAGGCATCCCCACAGTGAAAGACAATCACGGGGGGCCCGCGGGCGGCGGGCCCCAGCAGACAGGTGGTAGAGCCGGCGCCAGAAGACACTGACGGCTGGGGGCCACACCGTCGAGTTTACCATTGTACCCCTGGGGGTAGGCCTATATAAACCCCCCAGGGTCCTCCATGAGGAGGGGTTAGAAGATCACGAGGTTAGACCCTAGAGATGGAGAGGGAGGAGGTGAGCTAGCCTTGTCCATCTTCTTCCTTTGAATCACACACCTTAAGGAGCAATCTTGTAGCTACCTTAGAGCTATCAGTCATGACGCGGAGCCCCCGCAAAGCAGGACTAGGGGTGTTATCTCCTCGGAGAGACCCGAACCTGGGTAAGATCCGTAGGCGTCCTAAGTTTCGCTTTATCCCGCTTCCCGAGCCCGACAACGTTCTTTTGACCCCATGCATGATAAGCTATCCATTGGCATATGTCGTCCCAAAACCCTGACATTTGGCGCCCACCATGGGGCTAGTTGCACCGTCATCCAGAGACATGTTCTGGACGGGAACCTTGTTCCTTCCTGGCGAGAATAGCCAGCCCGGCACGCCCACTAGCGTAGAGACCGGGATGCTTCGCAGCGCTGAGGCTGCATGCGCCGTAAGCGGGCTCGCCGATCTTCTCGGCACCGTACGCATCCACGAAGAACCCTCTCCGGCGGCCAATCTAGTGGCGCCGGAGAGCTTCCTCGTCGAGCTCCTCGACAAGCTCCACATCATCGATGAGCGCGCCTTTGACGTGGAGTCAGTGGGATCTTCTGACCCACCGGTAGACATGGTCGTCGACCTCGACGTAGGGCCGGTCGACTCCTTCCCCGAGCATGTGGAGATCATCAACGACCCTCTTCCCGTTCTTCCGATCTGCGGCACCATCAGCACCGTCACGGAGGTGCTTGTCACCGACCACGGCGAACCATCGTGCAGGACGGGCCCAGACCCGCTCGAGGCCGCTCTGCAGCACCTCCCCGCCCCTGTCGTGGCGGGGGCAGACGGCGCGGCGTTGGAGGCGCTCCGTGTTTCGCTCCTCGACAGCACCAACAAATTGGCTGCCTCCCGACGCCTCACTGAAGCTTACCGCCGCGAAATGGACCATGCCATTTGTGGCACGCCGGCTGCTGGCGAGCCTAGCCGAGCCGGCGCTCTCCGCGATCGCGGCAGGCTGCTAGCAGACATGCTGGGGGCCCCACGGCCTGTGTAGCTCACTCCATCAGAGAACCTAAGGGCTGCCCAGGCGGCAGTCGATGAAATGGGCCACCTAGAGGGAGACGAGCTCCGTTGCATGACCCAGCATGCCCGCCAGCTCCTCGACGCTGCTGCTACGCAGCAGGAGGCCCGTCGCCGGGTATCAGAGCCAGGCGCGCACGCTGACAACCGCCCTTTTCGGCGGGAGCAAGGAGCCACATTCCGCTCTCCAACAGTCGGCGCCACCAACCGGTGAGACTCAGAGCCCACTGCCTGCCGCAGCCGGCAGACTCGTGTCACCATCGAGCGCGACGAAGACGGCCACCCAAGGACCATAGAACGACGAGGGGAGCATCCGCCTCCTCCCAGGCGGGAGAGGCGCGTGTCTCCTCTGCCTCTTGACCACCCCTCTCTGGCAGGCCGCCTGGGCCGCCGCGAGGGGGTTGGGGAGAACGACGCCCGCCACCGCCTGGACCGTCTGGCTCATCCCAGGCAGTTGAAGAGGAAGATGACCTCGGTCCGGCCTGCGTCGGCCCTCGCAGTCGCAACGAGCCTTTTCCCAAGGGCTTCTCGCTCCCTAGAGACACCCCAAGTACAACGGATCAGTGAAACCAGAGGACTGGCTGGTGGATTACTCCACGGCTGTTAGCATAGCCACCGGCAACAGGCGTGTCGCTGTGAAGTACGTGCCCCTCATGCTCCAGGGCACGGCTCAGACGTGGCTGAACAACCTCAAGCCCAACAGCATCAACGGCTGGCTAGACTTCACCGACGCCTTCACTTGCAACTTCACCAGCACCTACAAGCGCCCTCCCAAGCCACGTCAGCTCTCCCTGTGTGTCCAAGGCCCAGACGAATCGGCCCGTGACTATCTGACGCGCTGGGCAGATCTGCGAAACTCTTGTGAAGGAGTGCACGAGGTACAAGCCATCGAGTATTTCACGGCCGGGTGCAGAGAAGGCACCTTACTCAAACACCGGCTCCTGTGCGACGAGCCGGCCACGTTGGATGAACTGCTGAGCATAGTAGACAAGTACGCCACCGCTGACTCCTCCATGAAGATCGAGCTGCAAGTGGATGCTTCTGGCAAGATGACCCCTCCAACTTCCAAGACGCCAGCAGGAGAATCCAGCCGGCTCCAGCAGACCAGCGACCAGAAGCGCAAGGCCCATGCGTCGGCTGCCAACAGCCGGCTGGTGGCGGCGGTCGACGGACAGTGGCGAGAAGCTCAAGCAGGACCTAAGCGCCAGAAGGGCGGCAAACCGGTGTGGCAACCGGCCTTCTCCTTTGACCAAGCCTTGGACGCCCCCTGCAAGTTCCACAGCGGCGCGAAGCCTTCCAACCACACCACATGAAAGTGTCATTGGCTCACAAGAATTGCGAGGGGAGAAGCTCTGCCTCTGCCGCCTGCTGGACAGCCGGCCCCGCCTCCTAATCCGCCGGCTGCCCGTCCCGGCGGCCAGGTCCAGGACGAATTCCCAGAGGAAAACAGAGCCTATGTTGTCTTCACCAGCCAGACGGACGATAGGCACAGCTGGCGCCAGCAGCGCAGAGAAGTCAATGATGTTGCCGTCAAGAACCCAAAATTCATGCACTGGTCTGAAAGGCCTGTCAGCTGGAGCCGAGAGGATCACCCGGCTGTCATGCCATCTCCAGGGGCCTATGCCTTGGTCCTGGACGCCACTCTCTCCACTGATAGGCGGGCCTGTCGTTTCTCCCGAGCGCTGGTAGACGGCGGCAGCAGCATCAACATCATGTACCGGGACACCATGGAGAAGTTGGGCATCAAAGATAAGCAGCTTCAACCTACCAGGACCGTGTTCCATGGCATTGTGCCAGGCCTCTCTTGCACACCAATCGGCAAGGCCAGGGTTGATGTCCTGTTTGGTGACAAGACACACTTCCAGAGAGAGCCGGTCTGGTTTGAAGTGGTGAACCTGGAAAGTCCCTATCACGTGATCTTGGGCCGGACAGCTCTTGCAAAGTTCATGGTAGTCCCCCATTATGCCTACCTCAAGATGAAGATGCCTGGTCCCAAGGGAATAATCACCATAGCCGCGGACTACGAAAAGTCCATTGCATGCGCAACGGCCAGCAGTCGCCTGGCAGAAACCCTTGTTGTGGCTGAGGAAAAGCGTCGTCTGGAGCGGCTGGTGGCAATGGCTGGCGAGCAGCCGGCCATACCAGCCGATCCCAGGGAGGCGGAGCCGCAAGGCTCGTTCCAGCAAACCAAGGACACAAAGAAGATTGCCTTGGACCCGTCTCACCCAGAGCGATTTGCTGTCATAGGGTCAAGCCTAGACAGCAAATAGGAAAGCGAGCTCGTCGATTTCCTCCGTGAGAATCGGGACATCTTTGCATGGTCCCCCAGGGACATGCCTGGTGTCCCAACGGATTTCGCCGAGCACAAGCTACACGTGAGAGAAGATGCAAAGCATGTCAGACAGCTGTTGTGCCGCCTGTCAGAAGAGAAGAGAAGAGTCGTTGGGGAGGAAGTCGCCCGCCTGCTAGCAGCCGGCTTAATCATGGAAGTCTTTCATCTCGAGTGGCTAGCGAATCCAATCCTAGTGCTGAAGAAGTACAACAAATGGCGCATGTGCATTGATTACACCAGCCTAAACAAAGCTTGCCCTAAAGACTCGTTTGCTCTGCCACGAATAGATCAAGTGATCGACTCCACAGCCGGGTGCGAGATGCTGTCTTTCCTTGATGCTTATTTGGGGTACCATCAAATCAAGCTTGATCCAGCTGACCTTCTGTAGACCGCCTTCCTCACGCCGTTTGGGGCCTTCTGCTACCTGACCATGACGTTCGTCTTGAGAAATGCCGGCGCCAGCTTTCAGCGTTGCATGAAGAAGTGTCTCCTCAAGCAGCTTTGCAGGAACGCCCACGTTTACGTGGACGATATTGTGGTGAAGATAGAGAAGAGAGGAACCCTTTTGGAGGATCTCCAGGAAACATTTGAGAACCTGCGCCACTTTCGGATTAAGCTAAACCTGGAGAAATGCGTCTTTGGGGTACCGGCCGGCCAGCTCCTTGGCTTCCTGGTATCTGAACGTGGCATTGAGTGCAACCCCGCAAAGATCAAAGCCATTGAGAGGATGGAACGACTGACCCGTGTGCGAGATGTCCAGAGAATCACGAGATGCCTGGCATCTCTCAGCTGTTTCATCGGCCGACTAGGAGAAAAGGCACTCCCCCTGTACCAACTGATGAAGAAGACCACGTGCTTCGAGTGGAATGACCAGGCAGACAAAGCTTTCCAGCAGCTCAAGCGACTGCTGTCTACCCCGCCTGTCCTAGCGGCGCCAGCAGACAAGGAACCCATGTTCCTTTACATAGCCTCCACTAGCCAGGTGGTGAGCACTGTCGTTGTGGTCGAGCGCCCAGAGGACGGCAGAGCATTGCCCGTCCAGAGGCCCGTCTACTACTTGAGCGAAGTGATGTCAGCGTCCAAGCAGAACTACACCCATTACCAGAAGATGTGCTACGGCGTGTACTTCACCGCCAAGAAACTCAAGCAGTACTTCCAAGAGCATTCTGTCACGGTCGTCTGCACGGCCCCGCTTGCTGAAATCATGGGGAACAGAGATGCCTCGGGAAGAGTGGCCAAGTGGGCCATTGAGCTGCCCCCCTTCACCATCTTCTACCAGCCACGCACCTCCATCAAATCGCAAGCATTGGCCGACTTCCTCGTCGATTGGGCCGAAACCCCGTACCTGCCGCCTGTGCCAGACTCAACCCATTGGCGGATGCACATTGACGGATCAAAGATGCGCACCGTCCTGGGAGCCGGCGTCGTCCTCACCTCCCCCAAAGGGGATAAGCTCAAGTATACCCTGCAGATCCACTTTGCCGCCTCCAATAACATGGCCGAATATGATGCACTTATCCACGGGCTCCGGATGGCCAAGGAGATTAGCATTCGCCGAGTGTTGTGCTACGGTGACTCAGACTTGGTTTTCCAGCAGTCATCTGGGGACTGGGACGCCAAGGATGCAAACATGGCAAGCTATCGCTTCCTTGTCTAGCAGATCAGTGGACGCTTTGATGGCTGCGAGTTCCTCCATGTACCACGAGCTGAGAACATGCAAGCGGACACCTTGGCACGAATCGGCTCCACCCGCTAAGCAATACCAGCTGGCGTATCTCTCCAATGCCTACGCAAACCGTCTATCAAGCCTTCACAAGAGTCGGAGTCAATCTTCATACCAGCCGACCCCGGGGCAGGCGGCCTCGCGGTTTCGGCTCCTGGCCCAGAGACTGTCCCAGCAGGCGGCTACAACACTCCAACTCCAACAGACGGACCACCTACAGCCGCGCGAGCTCCCGGCCCGGGGACTGCTCCAGCAGACGGCCAGGAGGCGCCGGCTCCAGCAGACAGCTCGGGGAATTCGGATACACAGCAGGCGGCTCAGCCCAGCCCTCCACATCCCAGCCCAACCACCCTGGTCTCTCTGGCCAAAGCAACTAGAGTCTCAGCGCCGTCTTGGGCACAGCCAATCCTCACATTCCTGCTCAAAGGAGAGCTGCCAGCATAAGAAACTTCGGCACGACAAGTTCAACGTCGAGCCTCTACATACACCATAGTCAATAAAGAGCTCGTCAGAAGAAGTGCGATGGGCGTCTTCCAGCGCTGTGTAGAAGCAACAAAGGGGCTGGCCATCCTGAAGGACATTCACCAAGGGGAATGCGGCCACCACACGGCCTCAAGGTCTCTCTTAGCCAAAGCTTTCCGCCACGGTTTCTTCTGGCCGACTGCTTTGGACGATGCCAAAGATTTGGTGAGAAAGTGCAACGGCTGCCAACGTTTCAGCTCCAAGCAACACTTGCCGGCTTCTGCACTCAAGACTATTCCGATCACTTGGCCATTTGCGGTCTGGGGTCTGGATATGGTAGGACCTTTCAAGACTGCCAGAGGAGGCCTGTCGCACTTGCTCATGGCAATAGATAAATTCACCAAGTGGATCGAAGCCAAGCCAATCAAGAAACTCAATGGCCCAACTGCTGTAACATTCATTGCAGACATCACAGTCCGGTATGGTATACCGCACAACATCATCACCGACAACGGCACAAATTTTGCCAAAGGCGCACTTGCCCGTTTCTGTGCAACTCAGGGCATCCGACTAGACATAGCGTCCATTGCCCACCCACAGTCTAACGACCAAGTCGAGCGCGCCAATGGCCTCATCCTACCCGGCATCAAGCCCCGGCTGGTCGAACCTTTGGAGCGGTCGGCCGGCTGCTGGATCGAAGAACTGTCGTATGTCCCGTGGAACCTCAGAACCACTCTGAACAAATCCACCGGCATCACTCCTTTCTTCCTTGTCTATGGGGCCGAGGCTTTCATCCCAACGGACGTTGAGTTTGACTCGCCTCGCGTCACCATGTATATGGAAGCTGAAGCCAAAGAAGCACGTGAAGATGGCGTGGACTTGCTGGAGGAGGCCCGGCTGGTAGCACTCAGCCGCTCCGCCATCTACCAGCAGGGTCTCCGCCGCTATCACAGCCGGCGAGTGAAGCCACGATCCTTCCGCGAGGGAGACCTTGTGCTCCGGCCAGCACAATCTCTCGGCTCCTTGGGAAGGACCATTCATTGTCATCAATGTACTGGACAACGATGCCTACTACCTCATCGACGGCCAGAAGCCAAGAGCGCGCAAGAGAGACGACTCAGGCAAGGAGTCGGAGCGCCCATGGAACGCAAATCTTCTTCGTCGCTTTTATAGCTGAAAGACAGTATGTGTCGTGCTATCTAAAGTTATTTTGAGAATCAGTGGGAACCCCGACGAGTTCTCGGGGACTGCCCAACCCGTTATCTATATGATAAGAATTATGCCTGTGAATGATTGTTGTTCACTCCTTTGTCCGGCACCAGAGCCTAGCAGACGGCCCGGGGACTGGCCGCCTCGCCCTATTTCTAGGGAATTCTCCTTACAAAGTCAGACAAGTAATGTGATGGCATCCAAGCCCCCTCCTGCATCAAGTCACAGACTCGCAGAACGCGGTAGTCCGGCTGGCAGGAGCCAAAGGCAAGAAATGGTGCCCACATGAAAAATGGCTAAGGAAAAAAGACATAGGGCCAGCCGGCCCTTCACACTAACAGCCGGCTGCCAAGCAGCCGGCCAGCCGGTTCTAGGCTTGGCCAGACCGCCTTCCAGAAGGCGAGATACTTTCCCACCCCGAAAACAGCCAAGTCCCTGACCCAGCCACAGAACCACAGAGTGGCTGTCTGGCTGGCGGGACGGCAGTTCAAGGAGTCCGCAAGAAGAAAATCGCCACAAGGAAACTAGGGCAAGGCTAATCCTAGGACTCGGCACAAGTGCATAAAAACGATGCAGCATTAAAAAGAATATTTACATCCAAAAGGCCTCAAGAGCCGCCTTGCAGTAATAACTTACTAATACACCCAGCGGGTGGAATTGTTCGGATTAACCCTACAAGTCTTATAGAGAAGCAGAAGATACAAACGAAAAACTTAAGGCGCAGCAGGCCGGGCAGGTGGCACGACGGAGCCGGCTTCCGAGGAGGCCGCCTGGTGGGTCTCGGCCTGGCCATCTCCTGCAGCAGGCGGGGCCATCACTCCTGGTCCGCTTGTTGAGGATTGGTCAGGTTGGCGATTGGCCGCTGGGTCCGCCTCCTGGGAACTGGTCTCCTCGTCGCTGCCTTCCTCCTCCTCGTCACCGTCACTAGAGGCGATTTCTTCGTCCGGCTCCTCCGACGCCGCCAAGTCCAGCCCGAAGTTGCCAGGCGGCACCACATGGCCCCTGTCATCCAACTCCGGGATGAAGATGGAGGTGTCGGCGTATTCAGCAAGGGCGGCAACACGTTGGACGAGCTCCTTCTGCTCAGCAGCCAGCTCTTGTTGGGCCTCCGCGCGGAAGGTCTCCAGTTGTTCAAGGCTCAGGCCAGGATACCAGCTCTTGGCGAACTCTAGGGCAGTCCGCGCACCAGCCCTTGCTGCGGAGCCCTTCCAGGCCTCGAAGCGCTGGCCGGCCGCCTCCAGCCAGGCGGCCGTCCGGCTGGGGGTGCGGAGCATTGGCACACCTGGCCAGAGGGCGGCCAGGACCTGGGCGCCAGCACGCTGCAGCCGGCGAAGAAGACGGTGGACCGGCAGAAGACGCACCCGAATGGCAAGAAGCTCCTCGACCGGGGTCCTGGGCACGTTGGGTGCAATTGCCCGACCGCCTGGCGCCTCACAACACGCTCGGCCTGGATGGCCTGGGTGGCGGCCACAGAGTAGCCCGGGAAGAACTCTGCCAATACTAGAGTAAGGATCGGAAGAAAAGAAAGACGGCTGCTGCAAACGGTGAAAACAAAATAAAAGGGTAGACGTCTCACCGTCGACCATGTCTCCAATGGCTACATAGCCGTCTTGGAGAGCCGCCTCCTTCTCGGCCCAATTTGAGCGCTCAGTCTTGAATTCGGTCCGCAGAAGGGACTCAGCGTCAGACATCTTGCCAAGCTCGGTTTTGTGAGCCGCCGCATGGTCCGCCAGCTCCTTGGTCAGGCAGTCGCGGTCCTGAGCGGCGAGACCATGCTCCCACTCCGTCTGGGCCTCGCCCAGCTAGTTGCGGAGGTCGGCTGTGACCACTGGCAAGGGAGAAAGAAAAGAACGAAGGTCAGCAGCAAAAAATATAACCTTGGAGTTCCAAGCCGCCTGCTCACGAGCCGGCTCAGAACTCGGGGACTACACCCAGCGGGTGCGCTGACGCACCCCCACAAGGAGAAGAGGAGGCACTCACCTCGGCTGTCCGCCAAGGCAGCCTGCAGCTGCGCCAGCTCCTGGCGATGAGCGTTGTAGGAGGCCACACGGAGGTTGTGGTACTGCTGCAACAAGAAGCAAGATCAAATCAGGATGTACACTTTGGAGTTCCAAGCCGCCTGCTCAGTAGCCGGCTCGGAACTCGGGGACTACACCCAGTGGGTGCGCTGACGCGCCCCCACAGAAAAATTGAAGGAATCAAAACAGAAGAAAACAACGTACACTTACCTGAACGCAGGACCGCGTGGCGATGAACTCCTACATCGCCGTCTGCACGACGTTGCCCAAGGAGATCATGCGGTCCAGGATGTCCCGCGACGCGACAAACCACGCGCCGCCTCCTCCGGACCTCCAGCTTGATGCCGCCGCGCTGGTCGCCTCGTTCTCCGGCGCGGACGAGCTGGCCCCGCCGACCTCCACCTGCTGGGGCATAGAGGCCGCTCTCGCAAGGCGCCGGCGGGCTGGGCCCCGGGGGGCCGGTTGCGGGCCAGTCACCAGCACGCCCCCAACCGGCGGCACCTCCATCGATGATCTAATTTGGATGGATGGCACGACCTGATCGAGTGATTGACGATATATGGCAATGTGTCCGTTTAGTCCATTCTTTATATATTATGAAAATTTGAGTTATGCACGACGAAACTTTTTTGTGATGTAATTAAATCATCGTCCCCAACTAGCAAAGGTCACTCTAGTTAGGGCATTTTGGGTATGATGAACTTTGTTTTTTATGCTTATGATATGTTGCTTCTACTTTTGCAAAGTGTGTCTCTTTCTGTTGCTCAACTATATATGTTGCATATAATGGACTCATGTGACGATGCAGGTGCATAGATCATCAATGGCGAATAGGTGCTACGCCAGGACTATATATATACGACAAGTGGCCGGAGTGTCAGGCCCAGGAGTATACGACAGCCAGTAGTTAATTTAGGTTCTCTCGTGTATATCATTCTTTAGATGGATGATGATGTAGTTGCAAGTATTGAAGACTTGTATCGTTATTTTCGAGATGATGACGAGAGATCACTTTCTGTTGGAAGATGATTATGATGAGGACATGATTTGACGAGACTATTTGTATGTATACGCTATGATTATATTTGTATGTGTATGATATACTAAAGATTATTGTATAAAGACTGTTGAAATACAAAACAAATATAAAAAATCAAAAACAAATAGAACTAGCAGTAGCGAGGGAAATGAAGTTAGCAACAGCACGCTCCTACCAGTAGCGCAGTCTACATGACGGTGCTGCGGCTATTAGCATTAGCGCTTTCTAGTAAAGAACGCTGCTGCTAAACAGCTATAGCAGTAGCGCGTGTGGGAGAGCGCTACTGGTATAGGTTAGCTTTAGCGTCGTATCCGTAGCGGAGGTACCCGTGCTACTGGTACACATAAAACCCGCGCTACAGCTAGGCTTTTCCATAGTAGAGGTTCCTTATGTTAAACATGAGATTGTTGCTATTGCACCCACACATGATAGTCCTATTATATTTTTTGAATTCTCCAAACTACACTATATCGGAGAAGTTTGCACTTATTAAGGATTACATTGATGGGTTTCCTTTTATCATTGCACATGTTGATTTTGATGAGTATAATATGCATGTTCTTGCTGCCCCTACTTGTAATTATTATGAGAGATGAACTACATCTCTGCATCTCTATGTTTCTGACACGATAGATTTGAAAGAATTTGCTTATACTACGCATTGGCCTTTACTTGATGTGCATGAATTGTTCTTTTATGACATGCCGATGCATAGGAAAAGACTTAAACTTCGTCATTGCATGATATATGTTGCTTTGGGCTCACTACTAAATGCCAAATCATTGCTAATTAAAACTGGCTTTGATATACGTTGGGATCAGGGTGGATTCATTACTTGAACACAATATGCCTAGCTTAATGGCTTTAAAGAAAGCAATGTCAATGAGACAACCCGGAAGTTTTATAGAGTCATTTATTTCTGTTGAGTGCTTTTATAAATTTTGAAAAAAAAATATAGGGGAACCTAAAACTTTTCCAGAAGAAAAATGAAAGTGAGAGAGACGTGCATTGTTAAAGTGAGAGCTAGCCTTGAACTTCGTTCATGCCCATGGAAACTTTGTGAATCTCAATACAGAAACTTTTCAACAAAAATAATTATCCCCTTGTACAAATCGATTGTATTATAAAAAATAATGTGCCAAGATTTTCTTTTAGGATGATTAGATTGCTTGTTGGTTTGTGTGGTGCAAAAACAGAAACTTTGGCTGTGGTGCACGATTTTAATTTTTTTACTGGAACGCAAAAGTTTCAGAAACTTTTTGCACAGTCTTTCTATACAAATATTTTATTTTTTTCCTAATTTTTAAGAGTTTTTAGAGTTACATAAGTATGGTAAATGTTCAAATCTTTACAGACTGTCTTGTTTTCACAGATTACTGTTATAGCTTAATTATTTATGTATGTTTGAATTCTTGTAGAAGCCTCCTTGACTTGGGGCCATAGGATTGTGATAGAATACAGTGGGTAATGTTTTATTATAATTATACAATATTGTTAGAGCAGTACATGATGGGATTTCATTGATCATATGCACTAACCCCGCTAAAAAATTGGTTAAGTTTTGTGTGGATGAAGTGTTCGAAGATCGAGGACGTCTTGATGCGAGGAGAAGGAGGACAGGAAAGAGCTCAAGCTTGGGCATGCCAAGGAACCCCAAGAAAATATTTTAGGAGATTCAAGCGGCTAAGCTTGGGGATGCCCCGGAAGGCATCCCATCTTTCTTTAACCAGTATCGGTATATTTTCGGTTTCATTTCATTCACATGATATGCGTAAATTCATGGAGCATCTTTTGTGTTTTTTTTTCCAGTTTTATTTTATACACCATGCTGGTATGAGATAGTCCATGGTTGATTTATAGAGTGCTCATTGCATTTCACTTAAATATTTTGAGTACGGCTTTATAGAATGCTTCATGTGCTTCACTTATATCATTTGAAGTTTGGATTACATGTTTTTGTTCACATAGAAAACCGATGTTCGTAGAATGCTCTTTTGCTTCACTTATATTTGTTAGAGCATGACCTTTTGTAGAAATAATTAAACTCTCATGCTTCACTTATATCTATTTAGAGAGTCAACAGGAATTGGTCAATTGCATGGTTAGTCATAAAATCCTACATAAAACATATGGTTCACTGAAAATTATATGTTTGATTCCTTGCAATAGTTTTGTGATATGGAGATGATAATATGTGGGAGGTACTAGTGGATGATAGTGTTTAGTAAGATATTGGTGTTAATGGTTGTGATTCCCGATGCATGCACATATAGTCTCTCGTTATGCCGGGAAGTTGGAGCACAATTTATCCTTGATTGTCTATCTTTGTGTGATGGTCGGGGGCGCGCGATGGTTAACTCCTACCAACCCCACCCCCCCTAGGAGCATGCGTGGTATTACTTTGCTTCGAGGGCTATTAAACTTTTGCAATAGTATGTGAGTTTTTTATGACTAATCTGAGTCCATGGATTATACGCACTCTCAGCCTTTCATAATTGCTAGCCTCTCACGTGCTATGCACCTTTCGCTGGTGCATAAACTTTATTATACATTCCTCACAACAGCCACCATACCTACCTGTTATGGCATTTCCATAGCCATTCCGAGATATATTGACATGCACTTCCATCATATTGATGACTTGAGCATTCATTTTAATATTGCTTTGCATGATCGTAATACAGCTAGCACGACATTTTCATGGCTTGCCCGTTTTTTATATCTTTGCTATGCTAGGTCATTGCAAATCCTGGTACACCGAGAGAGGCATTCATATAGAGTCATACTTTATTCTAGGTATCGAGTTGTAATTTTATTTTTTTGAGTTGTAAGTAAATATATGTGTGATGATCATCATTATCCATTATTAGAGCATGTCCCAGTGAGGAAAAGATGATGGAGACCATGATTCCCCCACAAGTCGGGATGAGACTCCAAACCAAAGAAAAAAGATAAATATAAAGATAAAAAAGGGAAAAAGAAAAAAAAGAAAAAAGAAAAGAGAGAAAAAGAGAGAAGGGGCATGCAAATACCACACTTGTGCTTCAACGTAGCACCATGTTTTTCATATAGAGAGTCTCCTATGTTGTCACTTTCATATACTAGTGGGGACTTTTTCGTAGAAGAGTTTGATGCATACCCACTTAGTTTTATATTGAGCTTTCATACACTTATAGATGTTAGTGCATCCGTTGCATGGTAATCCCTACTCCTCGCATTGAAATCTATTGATGGGCGTCTCCATAGCCCATTAAATTGCCTAGTTGATGTGAGACTTTCTCCCTTCTTTTGTCTACTACCACCGCATTCTATTCCACCTATATTGCTATATCCATTGCTTGCGCTCATGTATTACATGAGAGTTGAAAATTCTGAAGCGCGTTAAAAAGTATGAACCAATTTCTTGGCTGACACCGGGGTAGTTCATGATTTATGCTTTGTGTTAAGAAGACAGAGCATGACAAGGCTATATGATTTTTTAGGGATAACGTTCTTTATTATTTGAAATTTTGAAAGACATGATTGTTTGTTGGGATGCCTGAGTATTGATGTCTTTATGTCAAATTATAGACTATTGCTTTGAATCACTCATGTCTTAATATTCATGCCATGATTGGATATATGATCAAGTTTATGCTAGGTAGATTCCACATCAAAAATTATATTTTTTATCATTTACCTACTCGAGGAAGAGTAGTAATTAAACTTGGGGATGCTGATACGTCTCGGTCGTATCTATAACTTTTTATTGTTCCATGCAAATATTATTAAACTTTTACACACTTTTGGCAACAATTTATATGATTTATTTGGACTAACTTACTGATCCAGTGCCCAGTGCCAGTTCCTGTTTGTTGCATGTTTTTGTTTCACAAAAAATCTATATCAAACGAAGTCCAAACGCGATAAAAAGTTTCGTAGAATTATTCTGGAATATATGTGATTTTTGGGACTTGGTGCACAACCACCTCGATACACCTGGGCGCGCCAGGGGGTGCACGACATGCCGTGGTGGGTTGTGCACATCTCGTACTTTGGTTGGACCTCTATTTCGGGCACAAGGAAGCTTATATTCGGGAAAAATCGTGTTAAAATTTCAGCGCAATCGGAGTTACAGATCTCTAGATATTTAAGAAATTGTGAAGGGCCAGATCTGGGGAACGCAAAATAGAAGAGAACAGAGAGACACGTCCAATCTCGGAGGGGCTCCTGTCCCTCCGCCGCCATGGAGGCCATGGACTAGAGGGGGAACCCTCCTCCCACCTAGGGAGGAGGCCAAGGAATAAAAAGAAGGAGGAGGGCTCTCTCCCCCTCTCTCCTGGTGACGCCGGAGTTGCATCGGGGCTAGGATCGTGACAACGACCTACATCAACAATCTTGCTACCGTCAACATCAACTTTCTCCCCCTCCATGAAGTGATGTAACCTCTCTATTCCCGCTGTAATTCTCTACTTAAACATGGTGCTCAACTCCATATATTATTTCCCAATGATATTTGGCTATACTATGATGTTTGAGTAGATCTGTTTTGTCTTATGGCACAATTGTGATATTGGTTGTTATGATTGTATATTTTATTTTGGTGTTGTCCTATGATGCCCTCCATTCTCGCGCAAATGTGAGGGGGCCCCGCTGTAGGGTGCTGCAATATTTTTATGGTTCGCTTATGGTGGGTTGCTAGAGTGATAGAAGCTTAAACCCGAGAAAGGAGGGGGGTATGATGTATGGGAGTAAAGAGGACTTGATACTTAATGGTATGGTTGGGTTTCACGACCTTAATAATCTTTGGTAGTTGCGGATGCTTGCTAGGGGTCCAATCATAAGTGCATATAATCCAAGTATGGAAAGTGTGTTAGCTCATGCCTCTCCCTCAATATAAAATTGCAAGAATTATTATCAGTACTTGTTATCGACTGCCTAGGGACAAATCCTTCTCTTGTGTTACAAAAAGTTGCTACTACACTACTTTTATTTTGTTGCAATTTATTTCAACTTTTATTCCCGCTAAGTACTTTATGTTTTTCCTTGTTTTGGATAAAGCAAATGTTATGTGTGTGTAGAGTTGTATCAGTGGTCGATAGAACTTGTGGGAATATTTGTTCAACCTTTAGCTCCTCGTTGGGTTTGACATTCTTAGTTATCGATAACCCTACACTTGTGGGTTATCATGACACTTCTTACATATTGGGCAGCAAGACCTATAGAGATAGATCAAGACGCTTAATAGGAGTTTTGATGAGTACATACCTTGATAAGAGTTTGAAGGAGTTCAAAATGGATCAGTCAAGGAAGGAGTTCTTGCCTGAGTTGTAAGGTATGAAGTTGAGTAAGACTGAAAGCCCGACCATGGCAGAAAAAATAGAGAGAGAATGAAAGTCATTCCCTATGCCTCGGCCATAGGTTCTATAAAGCATGCCATGCTATGTACTAGACCTAATGTGTGCCTTGCCACGTGTATGGCAAGGAGGTACAAGAGTGATCCATGAGTGGATCACTGGTAAACAGTCAAAATTCCCCATGGAGAAATAAGGAAATGTTTCTCGATTATGGAGGTGATAAAGAGTTCGTCCTAAAGGGTTACGCCGATGCAAGCTTTGACACTAATCCAAATGTGTCGCCGTACTAGGAACCAAGGTACCCAGACTTGCGTGTCTGCGGGCCGCGACGCGCTCCTACAAGCGGCCTGGTACGGCCCAGCTGATCGACCAGCTGCCCAAGACCCTCGCGAGGGGCCAGGCCTCGTGAGGAGAACAACGCCAAGACCCCCTCAGGAGCAGCTTCGTTAAGGTGCTCCGGAGGGGTGGAGAACCCAAGGCCAAGCCTACCTCAGGAGGAGGCAGTGATGTCAGCGGTGACGCACCGCGCCAGCGGGTGCCGGCGCCCGCCAGCGGCGCAGTTACCATTTCGGTGCAAGGGGGACAGTGCAGCCGCAAGTTCCCGAGGCGCGGGACAAAGGTTTCCTCATTAGTGCAACGAGACCGAAGACCGCAAGGATGATAAGGAGGATGTCATTGTCGAGCCCACCACCGCGTCATCGCCTGATCCTTTTGTAGGCGAAGAATGCTTTTGTCAGGATAGGAACGTCCTTGTGTTCCCGCTCAAAATGGCCATTGTGGAACCCCTTCCCGCCTAAACATTTCAGGGGAAGAGGACTGTGGACGCCTATATAAGTAGCTAGGATTCCCCCTGAGGAGAGGATCGATACACACACTCGACCACCACACAAGGAGCAAGAACACTAGCCTCTTGACCATCCTGAGCTCGCCTCCTGAGCTCAGGAACCCTTGTACCAGTTCATACTCTAGCTCACCCGGAGTCAATCCACCAAAGCAGGAAGTAGGGTATTACACCTCGCGGTGGCCCGAACCTGGATAAACTCTTGTGTGTTTGTTCGTTGTTTGCTTGAATCCTTCCACCGAGAAGAGAGCGAGCCACTAGGTAGACATGAGTGGAGGGATCTTTGTTCACGCCCCTGTGTTCGAACTTAACGGGTTTTGCGGAGCCCTGAATCTGACATTTGGCACGCCAGGTAGGGGGCGTGTCGAGATCTAGCCTCTCCGACGACCACGCCTGGACTCGTCCGCCAACCCCGCGTCTCCCAGCTCCAATAAACTGCGACCACGATGGCGGAGGCGCACAAGACTTGTGCGAAAGCCCGTGGCGTCCGCGCCGCTCAGGCATCGCCCTTCGGCCGCTGGACCCGCCGTCACCCTCTTTGATCAAGGCCGACGGCAAGATGAGCACCACCAACCTGCCGCCAGAGGACCGGCAGCATCCTCCACCCAGTCGACGCCAAGGCCGTGGGGCAACGCGGGCGGCCGGACACGCGGCGGCAAGCTCGCGGGACCGGCGCGAGATGGTGTCACATCCCTAGCTTATGTCTGCCTAGTGCTAGATTGGTTGTTGCATCATGTCTAAACTATTCTTTAAACTGGAATTGAGGATTGTTCAAACCCTAGCACCAAAAGAACCCAACTAGGTTCAACCTAAAAATATTTTCATTGTACCCAAAGTGCCTCAAGAAAAGTTCATGATTTTTGGTTAAGGTAGAAACCCCTGCCAAAAATGATGAATATATTTCTAGGACATTTTTGGATTTTTGAATTAATCCATATTGTATTTGAATTGGGGCATTTAAATTCTTTAAATAGTTTAAATGTTCTAATAATTGTGAAACTAGTTGAGGGCTGTTAGAAATAATTTAATAGGTGCCCACAATTTATTTCATGATGTATCAAAATGGTTTGGTCTTTGAACTAAATCAAAAACATACAAAAGAAATAGAAAACAGAAACAAAACCAAAGTTAGAGAGAGGGAGAGTTTTACCTGGCAGCCCACTTACCTAGTGGCCCAGCCGAAACGGCCCAGCTGCAGGCCCAGCCCGCTACCGCCTCCTCCCTGTCGTCTTGCTCCTCTCGCCAGGAGGACGGGAGGCGCGTGCCCGGCGCCTGCGGCCACACGCCATGGCCACCTCCTCTCCCCTTGCCTGCCTGCCCCTCCCAAATGTCGCTGTGGACGCCACGCACACCCCTGGAACCCCCTCGACCTCTCCTCATGCTTCTTTCCCCTCCTCTGTTTCTCTCCCCCGCTTCCCTCGCTTGCGTCTGAGGCCGCCGACGAGCACCACCGTAGCCACCGCGCAAGTCTCGCCTCTCCGCTGCGTCCAGTCGCTCAGCCGACGTCCGTGTCCCCTCCACGCCGACTGAAACAAGCCGAGCAGCACTAGGTCATCGCCTTCGAGATCGTCACCGCCGCATCTGCTCGCCGGACTTCACCGATCGATTCGCCACACCCCGATGCGTCCGCGAGCCCACTGACCCTCCCAACGGACTCACGGTGAGCCCCCAAGCCATTTTCCCCTTCTCCCCTAGTCGCGTTCGACCTCTAGGCCATAGCTCCGCTGCGGCAGAATCCCGGCCGCCACTGAACTTGTCGCCGCCGTGGCCACAGCCGCCTTTGCCCGTTTTTGAGCGCGTCACCGTGCTCAGCACATCACCAGGAGGCCGTAGCACCCAGCCGTTCGTCCCCTAGTGCACCACAGCATCGACTCCGTCGATGCCCGATCACCGGCCACCGCCGCGAGCTCGTTTCCGACGAGTTCCGGCCACTCCAGTGACCGCTTACACCACCAACCGACGCGGCCCGATGTGCTGCGTCCGTAGAACCCAGCCACGCGAGCTCCCGTCGCCGGAAACGGCCGGGAGGGCAACTCCGGCGTGCCGCCGCCGTGTTTTTGGTCGGCGGCGCCTATCGCTGACGCGGCCGCTTACTTAGGGGCTAATCACCCCACTAACTAACCACCTGGCCCACTGACACATGGGCCCCACACACTTAATTAAGCACAGTTTAGTTTCTGTTTAGTTTTAACTAAGCACAGTGGCCGCAAGCGTCAGCATTGACCACGCTGACGTGGCCCTTTACCGGCCCCACATGTCAGCGACCCTAACCAGCCCTGGGTCAGTAACAAATGGGTCCCACGCGTCAGGTTTGACCCTGGCCGACCCTCTTAACTAGGTGACGTCAGATTGACACAATTGATAGTCATGAGTAGTTGTGCATTCGTGTTCATTGATGCCTTTTACTCCCGTGGTCCGTCAAGCCATTCAATTCTGGAATGACTAGTAGAAACAAACTCCAGTACCTTATCCATATCTAGGATTGGGTCAAAGCAGTTGTACTCCGCAGATCAAATGACATTCCAGCTTTTCATTCTGTTCTACCTTGGAGTATTACCATCTTTATATCAAGAATGTCATGGGAATTGCACAACCTCCTATAAACTCTTGATACCGTAATACTTCTCACCATCGTCGTTCAATCCTCGGTCTCCGCGTTGTTATAACCGGAATACCGACAAGTGAATTGTGATCTGTGAAATCAATACTCCAAGAAACTCCGTTGCTTGGTGGTTAATGGACGATAATCTCATTCTTAGCGTGCTGGTTACCGAACCATCATTCTAAGATTGATCGTGCTACCTAGTCCATATTTCTTGGTGCACTTTTCGATCAATGAGTTAGGATTGTATCAATCTCTCGCTCTTTTGATCATATCGACTTGCCCTGAAAAGCAAGATTGTTCACAAGCTTAATAACATGTCGGTGGTTCGTGATTTTCCGGTTATCTTCCCGGAAGTATCACCGGGTTGTCCCCTGACCAATGCGTCGAGCTCGTGATCAAGTTTGTTTATTGTAACCAATCCTTCTCCAAGAATCTGTGTTAGATACCCCTGAGCTAGTTGGTTAAGCTAAACAACAACTTGGAGAGTTGGAAGATAAAAGCTTAATTTACATAGCTCACTTCAAAGGGATATCTTGTGTGTATATTGAAGATAGATGATATCTTTTTCAATTGATCTCCGTGATCATTTGTGGATCTATTGTCTTATCCAAACTTTGATTTGAGTATGGGTTATCGTCAAGTCAAATCAGAACCAACGAAATTCGTAATGTTGTCTTACTCATGGCTGTTCCCTCGAGCATACACCATTATATCTTTTGGGTCTGACCAATGCTATCACTTTGTTCACATTGTCATGGAATTCCATCTATATGGAAACCTGGATGAATTATTGTTGAGCCCATCAACAAACATCCTTTTCTTCTCCATGATTTCGTTGAACATCTAGCTAGTGTTGGAAACTTTAATAAGAATTATCTTCATGTCCTATTCATTAAGCATATGCTTGGACGAAAGAAGTGACTTCCTATAATTCATGAGCATTTGATGAAAGTTGTCACCGTGAATTCGAGAAAGTTGCTTTGCTTCCTGTGGAATCATCCCAAGTCAGTCATGCATATGTGCGAAGTATTCTGTGGTTTGGAGACTTGCAACCTTCGTTCTATATGTATCCCTAGCACACCAAGCCACTGATTGATTTGTTCAAGGAGAAGAAGTTTCTTCTTAAGGGCAAGACTTATGTAAGGACTTAGATATCCTTGATAATGGTTCCCCACCTGAACTCGGTAGTGTTTTATTATAAGACTACTACGTGGTCATGCTTGTCTGCGACAGCGTGCTCACATGTGTGTAGCAGAACCAACTCATGTTTTGGAGCTTGCTATCGTAGTTCACTCCCCGAGAATCTCGCAACGCCGTCTCGTCGATTTGTGTTGCAAACTTTCATTTTTCTTCCTAGACTTGATGGTGTCTGGAATATCCTGACACCAACCAGATCTGAATCTTAGGCAGATATGATGGTTGGAGCATTTTCCAAGAACTATAATATTGGTCTCTCGATAACCGATAAAGTGGAAGTCGTGGCCAACACACCAGCCGGAAGACCTATTATTGTAGTATCTTGATTAAAGAAGTTGGCCACCTCCCCATAAGGATTTTGTAGGATTTACTCCAACAATTGATCCTTATGGATTCTTGTGCTCCCGAAGTCCGACCTTTTACTTGACGTTCTAGGTACCAAACCATTTTAATAAATGGGTTATGCTAACACATCAAGGAGAACATTAGAAGCGGAGTGCTAAATGTCTCTCGGTCAATCATCCAGATTTTGCTTCCTTGGCTCCGCTAAGGCAAAATCTGAGACGGTGTTATCTTCCTTTGCATCTGCATCGTCCATCATTATTCATCATGGTAGTATGTGATGTTGCCAGGATCCTTGACACAGATATTGGTAAAACCTTAATGAATATGGGAATGCTCAAGTTCTTGAGAGCACGCACAAGCACTAGGTGTTATCGCCGACACTAAACGGGATTGCTACCAGTGTTCTTGGTTATGCTATAACCTCTCAAAGAGTAGATTCACTCTCTACTGTTGGGTTTCTTCCTAGTTACCAGAATCTTTCCCAGCATTTGCATTTTGTTCCCAGCTTGCACCGCCAATGTGCCATTTTACCATGGGTTCCATCCATTTCTGATGATAAGCAAAATCATCCGTTGTGTTGTCTTCAACAAGGTAGCCCACGTCATCCATTCTGGCCCGAGAATGTCTTTCCTTCGGACTCCATCAAACGATCGATTGTGTTTGCCTTAGGCTGGTATAGGGAATTTCCGTGATCTCTATATCAAAAGTATTTCTTTTTGCCACTTAAGGGGATAATTCTACGAGTCACTTTCTCTAAGGTGCCCCGTTTGGTGACATCGATCACCATCTTCTTAGGTGTGGAATTATTGCCTACCGAGTGAACCTTCATCATTTATTTCACTCCATCCCTCTGGATGTGTGTCCCGTGTCTCAGCTCAAGGGATGTTTCGACGTCTCAATCCATGAGTTGATCTTGAATTGCTCGATCTTCGAGAAGATCAAATCCTGTAGAATTCCCGTTCTTTTGTTGTCGTGTTGGATGAAGTTTTGAAATCAAAGATGCCAAGATCTACATGATGCAATGAATCAGCAACTTCGAGGAAGACAGTTGAATCGAGAAGATTGTGTCCGAGACCGCCTGGAACCGCCTGGAACCGCCTCGACCTCTCCCCGTGCTTCTTTCCCCTCCTCTGTCTCTCTCCCCCGCTTCCCTCGCTTGCGTCCGAGACCGCCGACGAGCACCACCGTAGCCACCGCGCAAGTCTCGCCTCTCCGCTGCGTCCAGTCGCTCAGTCGACGTCCGTGTCCCCTCCACGCCGACTGAAACAAGCCGAGGAGCACTAGGTCTTCGCCTTCGAGCTCGTCACTGCCGCATCTGCTCGCCGGACTTCACCGATCGATTCACCGCCCCCGACGCCTCCCCGAGCCCGCTGACCCTCCCAACGGACTCGCGGTGAGCCCCCGAGCCATTTCCCCCTTCTCCCCTAGTCGCGTTTGACCTCTAGGCCATAGCTCCGCCGTGGCAGAACCCCGGCCGCCGCTGAACTTGTCGCCGCCGTGGCCACATCCGCCTCTGCACGTTTTTGAGCGCGTCACCGTGCTCAGCACATCACCAGGAGGCCGTAGCACCCAGCCGTTCGTCCACTCGTGCACCACAGCATCGACTCCGTCGGTGCCCGATCGCCGGCTACCTCCGCGAGCTCGTTTCCGAGGAGTTCCGGCCACCCCAGTGACCGCTAACACCACCAACCGACGCGGCCCGATGTGCTGCGTCCGTAGAACCCAGCCACGCGAGCTCCCGTCGTCGGAAACGGCCGGGAGGGCAACTCCGGCGAGCCGCCGTCGTGTTTTTGGTCGCCGGCGCCTATCGCTGACGTGGCCGCTTAGTTAGGAGCTAATCACCCCACTAACTAACCACCTGGCCCACGGACACATGGGCCCCACACACTTAATTAAGCACAGTTTAGTTTCTGTTTAGTTTTAACTAAGCACAGTGGCCCCAAGCGTCAGCATTAACCACGATGACGTGGCCCTTGACCGGCCCCACATGTCAGCGACCCTAACCAGCCATGGGTCACTGACCAATGGGTCCCATGTGTCAGGTTTGACCCTGGCCGACCCTTTTGACTAGGTGATGTCAGAGTGACACAATTGATAGTCATGAGTAGTTGTGCATTCGTGTTCATTGATCCCTTTTACTCATGTGGTCCGTCAAGCCATTCAATTCTAGAATGACTAGTAGAAACAAACTCCAGTACCTTATCCATATCTAGGATTGGGTCAAAGCAGTTGTACTCCGCAGATCAAATGACATTCCAGCTTTTGATTCTGTTCTACCTTGGAGTATTACCTTCTTTATATCAAGAATGTCATGGGAATTGCACAACCTCCTATAAACTCTTGATACAGTAATACTTCTCACCATCATCGTTCAATCCTCGGTCTCCGCGTTGTTATAACCGGAATACCGACAAGTGAATTGTGATGTGTGAAATCAATACTCCAAGCAACTCCATTGCTTGGTGGTTAATGGATGATAATCTCATTCTTAGCATGCTGGTTACCGAACCATCATTCTAAGATTGATCGTGCTACCTAGTCCATATTTCCTGGTGCACTTTTCGATCAATGAGTTAGGATTGTATCAATCTCTCGCTCTTTTGATCATATCGACTTTCCCTGAAAAGCAAGATTGTTCACAAGCTTAATAACATGTCGGTGGTTCGTGATTTTCCGGTTATCTTCCCGGAAGTATCACCGGGTTGTCCCCTGACCAATGCGTCGAGCTCGTGATCAAGTTGGTTTATTGTAACCAATCCTTCTCCAAGAATCTGTGTTGGATACCCCTGAGCTAGTTGGTTAAGCTAAACAACAACTTGGAGAGTTGTAAGATAAAATCTTAATTTACATAGCTCACTTCAAAGGGATATCTTGTGTGTATATTGAAGATAGATGATATCTTTTTCAATTGATCTCCGTGATCATTTGTGGATCTATTGTCTTATCCAAACTTTGATTTGAGTATGGGTTATCGTCAAGTCAAATCAGAACCAACGATATTCGTAATGTTGTCTTACTCATGGTTGTTCCCTCGAGCATACACCATTATATCTTTTGGGTCTGACCAATGCTATCACTTTGTTCACATTGTCATGGAATTCCATCTATATGGAAACCTGGATGAATTATTGTTGAGCCCATCAACAAACATCCTTATCTTCTCCATGATTTCATTGAACATCTACCTAGTGTTGGAAACTTTTATAAGAATTATCTTCATGTCCTATTCATTAAGCATATGCTTGGACGAAAGAAGTGACTTCCTCTAATTCATGAGCATTTGATGAAAGTTTTCATCGTGAATTCGAGAAAGTTGTTTTGCTTCCTGTGGAATCATCCCAAGTCAGTCATGCATATGTGCGAAGTATTCTGTGGTTTGGAGACTTGCAACCTTCGTTCTATATGTATCCCTAGCACACCAAGCCACTGATTGATTTGTTCAAGGAGAAGAAGTTTCTTCTTAAGAGCAAGACTTATGTAAGGACTTAGATATCCTTGATAATGGTTCCCCACCTGAACTCGGTAGTGTTTTATTATAAGACTACTACGTGGTCATGCTTGTCTGCGACATCGTGTTCACATGTGTGTAGCAGAACCAGCTCATGTTTTGGAGCTTGCTATCGTAGTTCACTCCCCGAGAATCTCGCAACGCCGTCTCGTCGATTTGTGTTGCAAACTTTCATTTTTCTTCCTAAACTTGATGATGTCTGGAATATCCTGTGTGGGGACCCCGACTTAGAAGTCGAGATCACCGAATGCACATGTAAAGTGATCGCAGAGATCAATGCTCACTGAACACACAGAAGCTGAAATAACAAGAGTCTTACATCCATACAAATAGTCTTACACGAATTAAGGCCATTATGGCCAAGTCTTACATAGATAGAGCCTCACGGGCTGAATGGGAAATAACTCAAATAGCGGAAGTCTTTGATAAACGGGTAGAACCCATGCCATCTGCCTTAACCCTACAGGCATTCTGACTGGGATAGCGTCCTAGTTCGCATGTTCGTCTCCCAAGAACTCTTCCTCATAATCCTGCTCTTCCATGCCTAGCCAATTAAATAACCAGTGGCAAGCCAATGAGTACTTTGAATGTACTCGCAAGCAACCCATGATGTGGTTCAAGTAACAGTGCAATTGAATAACAATGATCAATCTAGCAAGGCTAGAACAAATATTCTACCATCAAGTTTATGCATCAATAACCTCGCGTAACCTCGAAGACAGGTTACCGACATCAACATGAATATGATTCATCTCATTGAGTCAAGTCACCACCTTGACTCACATACACACGCATGGTTTCACAAACATTGGACGTAGCCCAAGAGCGGTTACCCAACTGTCCATGATCGTGGACACGGCTATTCGAATAGTTTGACACTCTGCAGAGGTTGTACACTTTACCCACAAGATCCGGGGAACTTCCGTGTCATCCACGACCCGCGGTACCTCAAGTACCCGGGGTAAGCACCCGGTCATTATCTTTCCTTAGACGACACTAACATAGAGTCCACTCGTTGGCACACGGCCCTCGGGTACAAACAATAGATCACGGGACTTGCCCTAATTTCAGTGTTCACGTGTACCCGAAGGGACCAACGGTGTGTTCGGTGCCCTGTGAAAACAGTCATGGTCATCTATCCAAGCACGACCCCGTCCCGGGAAAGACCTCAAGTCTTCCCGTCACTAGTAATGCGGGCACCATGCTAGTATCGACCTAAGTAATCAATAAAGCCCCGTCCCATAAGGGGTAGTGTGGTTGCACATGTATGGTTGGAATAACGGTCGCAACTTCAACCAATCCGTTTGAAAAACACACCCACTTGCCTTGGCACACCACTTCGTCATCAAGTGGTCACCCAACTCATCATCATCATCTTCCTCGGGCATAAATGGCACCCGACGGGGTTTTATGCAAAGACTTCAACCATGAAGGTTTATGTCACTCATGCATCACTAATCATAACCACTAACCATATGCATGTCATCTAGCACATAGCAAGATCAAGATCATGTCATGCATCATATAAGCATCATGACCACCTATTGCATGTCATCTAGCATATAGCAAGGTCAACAATAAAACATGCATCATGTGGTGGTTCATCTAGGTCACCATCGTAACCCTATCATCATGCATCGGAAACAAACGGGTTCCGAGAACAAGTGTATCATGGTCAAAGGGCTGCTTGCCTGGATTGGCTTGGTCTTCAAAGTCTTCAAGTCCTTCTCCTTCTTCCACAGCAACTTCGTCAAATACGGGATCTATAGGGCGCATAATAACCACGGGAAAATAAGAAGACAAATAAAACAGAAAAATCAAAGTGCTCAGAAAAATGTCAACTCATTTTTGTAAAATACTAGAGAGATTTCTAAGATGGGGAAAAATCTTAGTTGGAGTTTTGGAGTTACAGAATAGAATATATTGATTTTTGAACAGGAGTTATACTGCTCAAATTTGAATTTAAATTTGAACAGTACAACAAAGTTTCATGGATTTGAATGAAAGTAGTACCATTAAATAGGTTGGAATATTGCAAGATTTTAGGAGTTGGAAATATTTAATTTGGATCAATATTCTTTTCTGTATAAATGTTTAAAACGTCAACAGAAAAGAAAAATGAAAAAGGGTCCTGTGCACTTGGCCAGGGAAGGCCATAGTGCACGGCCCAGACGGACTGGCCCAGCCGCACGGGAGCCAGCGCGCGCACGTCAGGTTTTCAAACCTGACGGGCGGGGCCCGTGGGTCAGTGGCACAGAGGAGGGGGAGAGAGGTGGGGGGATGACAAGCGGGGCCCGCCTGTCATCTCTAACCCCACGGCCATGACGGCGGCGAGCTCACCGGCGAGGATTCCGGCCACGGCGACGGCAACGGAGGGCAGGGATGAGCTCAGTGTCGTGTTGCGGTTGCTGTGGTGGTGGTGCGGCACGGCGGGGAGTCCTGGTTCACCGGCAGCGAGGTGGGACGGCGGAAGCTCGTCGGAGGGTGGTGGCTGCGGCTGTTTCCGGCTGCCACAGAGAGGGGAAACGAGGGGGAAAGAGTCAGTGAGGTGCGGCGGTTCCGAAACGGGTGGAAGGAGAGGCAGGGGAGGCCCGTACCTCGAGATCGCCGGCGGCCCGACGCGGCGGAGCTCCGGTCGATCCCGAGCACTGGGACCTCCTGGGGTCGAGCTGGTGATGCAGGAGTGATGCTAGGGAGGAGGAGGTGCTGCTGGTGCTGTTGGAATGGCTCGGGAGGTCCTATTTATAGGGGCTCGGCGGAGGCCCGTGGTCCAGTGCGCCGACGAGCTCCGGCTCGACGCTACAGCGCACGGGAGGCGACGGGGATGAGTCTGGGGAGTTCCTGGACGAGCTCTACGTCCAGCTGAGGTGAGAGGAGGAGCGGGGGAGCGTCAGAGGCGCGCGCGCGTGTGAAGCAGAAGAATGGCCGAAGCGGGCGGCCGGTGCGCGTGCGACGACGTTCACTAGAGGGCACAGGAGGAGGGGGGACAGCGCCGGGGAGGTCGCGGACGTCGAGGCGCCTCACCTGGCGCGAGGGGGAGGCCCGAGGCTGTCGGGGATCGGCGATTGGCTGGAGCCAGCGTGCGGGGTGCACTGTTGCGCGCTCCAGAGCGTGCGTTTGACTAGCATCGCCGCGCTCTCGCCGGTTTGGTCCGATCCAGCGTGTCCAACAGTGTCCAGCACGTAGAGGGAGGACTAAAGAAATGCCCTGAGGCCTTGGATGCCATGGGGATGCAGAGAGAGTGAGGGTGTTGGTGAAATGGTAGAACCCTACTTTACAGCAAGGTAAAACAGGGGTTTCACCCTCCAATCATGGAGCTGAGGTGCTGGGGGAGTTACTGGAGGTAGCTGGTAACTCAATGAGCCTGTGGTAAGAAGTTGAGGCCATGGAGAAAAGTGAAAGTGGTCAAGTTGGAGGTTTTAGAAATTCTGCAGAAGGTGTTTGATCAGTGTTTGGTCAAGTAAATGAATTCCACTTGACATGGCACTTGACAGGGTTGAAAGACATGAGAAAATAGGGTGCTTCACCAAATTTGGGCTCATTTGGAGAAACTAGCCAATGTAACTTTGGTGAACCCTAGAAATCAACAAAAACAGTTTCATCTTGATTGAGTCAAGCTAATCATCTCCCCTTGATGCACCACTTGGTGTAGCATCATCATTTGTGGTATTGATCATGTCCACAAAGTTTGAAGCTCCAGATAAAAAGTTGGTAATGTAAAGTTGTTCAAATTTGCATTTGAACAGAAAGGGTTTTGAGGTGATCAGATCAAGTTGCTCTATTCCAAATCTTGTGCCATTTGGTCTAGATGCCTTATTAGGTCATTCTAGCATGTGCACCAAGTTTGAGAGCATTTGGACAAGTTTGGCAATGTAAAGTTGCTCAAACTTCAAATATGCACAGAATGGTTATGAAAGGGTTTGAGGATGTTTTCTTGCTTCCCAAGGCATGGGACTTGGCAAGATCATCAAATATGTCATATATGACATGATGGAATTTCCCTGGAATTTTTGGAGAAAGTTTCCTTTGTAAATATTTCAAAAGCTTGAAATATCCAGAAAGGGTTTTAGAGGGTTTAGCCCATCATTTTGAACATGACCAAGTGTTGAAACTCTTATATATGGACAATATATGTCCTATGAGTCTCTCTGAATTTTGGCAAATATTTTTGAAACAGTTAAATAATTTTCTCCTATTAAAGACCATTTCTGGCCTTAAGAGAAAGCTTTTAAATAAAATAGGAAAATAACTTTTAAAATTATACCTTTGTGGTTTCTGGGAGTCCTATGACTACTAGGTCTCAAATAAACCTTTTGAAATAATTTTCTCACCCTAAATCAAGTACTTGCAGTGCAAATCTCAATTCAGGGGTTTTTGGAAAACTAATTTTATAAAATATTTTTTGGCCAAATTAATTTTGTAAGAAAATACTATACTGTTATATAACACTTGGCATGATCATTGGGCAGAAGTCTTGAGTATAGAGATGAAATCTACAAGAGATCATAGTTGACTTTAATGAGCACATGAAAAAGCAAATGAAGAAAACTCAATTCCAAATAAAAGCCAAATGATGCTAAAAAAATTTGCTGGTCCAAATTTTCATGCTTCAAAGTTACAAATAACATGTTACAAAATGCAGGGTGTGACAGACCTACCCCCCTTACAAGAATCTCGTCCCCGAGATTCCTAAACTAGGGCTTAAAGAGGTCGGGAAACTCAGATCTAAGATAGTGTTCTCGTTCCCAGGTTGCTTCTGCTTCGGTGTGGTTGCTCCACTGGACCTTGAAGTACTTGATGGTACGGCTCCGCATACGTCGTTCTTCTTCGTCCAGAATACGAATGGGATTCTCGCGGTAGGTCAAATCAGGCTGCAGATCAATGGCTTGGTGATCCACATCCTTGTAGAGACTGGGCTTGTCTGGAACCTGGAGACATTTCCGGAGTTGTGACACATGGAATACATTGTGCACATCGGATAGCTCAGGTGGTAGTTCCAACTGATAAGCCACTTCTCCTCGTCGATCGGTGATCTTGAAAGGGCCAATGAACCTTGGCGCGAGCTTCCCCTTGACGTGGAAACGCTTGGTTCCCTTCAGAGGAGTTACCCGCAGGTACACATGATCTTCGACACGGAAACTCATGTCTCGGCGTCGAGTGTCAGCATAACTCTTCTGCCTTGACTTGGCTGCCTTTAATCGCTCTCTGACTAGTTGGACTTGCTCTTCTGCTGCGCGGAGAATATCTGGTCCAAAGACTAGTCCTTCTCCAGTCTCTGACCAATTGAGGGGTGTGCGGCATTTGCGCCCGTACAATACCTCAAATGGTGCCATCTGAAGGCTGGACTGGTAACTGTTGTTATAGGAGAACTCGGCAAAAGGGAGACAGTCTTCCCACTTGGCTCCATATGCCAGGACATAGGCTCGGAGCATATCTTCGAGAATCTGATTGACTCGCTCAGTTTGACCTTCGGTCTGTGGGTGGAAAGCTGTGCTGAAAGACAACTTGGTTCCCAAGGCTTCTTGGAATCTCTTCCAGAACCTAGAAGTGAACTGGGTGCCTCGATCTGACACAATCTCCTTGGGTACACCGTGAAGACTTACGATTCGGTTGATATAGAGAGTTGCCAGCTGGTTGCCTGAGTAGGTAGTCTTGACAGGAATGAAATGAGCCACCTTGGTCAAATGATCGACTATGACCCAGATAGAGTCATGTCCTCTATTCGACCTTGGTAATCCAGTGATGAAGTCCATTCCGACTTTATCCCACTTCCACTCAGGAACCTTGAGTGGTTGAAGCAATCCAGCAGGTCGCTGATACTCAGCCTTGACCCTTTGGCACACATCACACTTTGCAACATAGGTTGCAATCTCTCTCTTCATACCGTGCCACCAGAATCGTGCCTTCAAATCTTGGTACATCTTGGTTCCTCCGGGGTGGATGGAATACGGAGTGTCGTGGGCTTCTTGCAGAATCAGCGTCTTCAGCTCGGTGTTGTTTGGTACGCAGAGACGACCTTTGTACCAAACAACCCCGTGCTCGTCTTCGGAAAATCCTGGGGCCTTGCCCATCTTCATCTTCTTCTTGATGCCTTCCATGCTTGCGTGTCCATCTTGAGCCTTCTTGACGTCGTCCAGCAGGGTTGGTCTGACTTCCAAATGATCCAGAAATCCAGGGGTGACCAATTCCAAACTGAATTGTTCGATCTCCTTAAACAAGGCTGGTTGCCTTTCTTGAATAACGGCATTCAAAGAGCAAGCCTTCCTGCTCAAGGCATCAGCCACCACGTTAGCCTTCCCAGGGTGATACTGAACACTGAGGTCGTAATCTTTGATGAGTTCCAACCATCTCCGCTGCCTCATTTTCAATTCCTTTTGGGTGAAAATGTACTTCAGACTTTTGTGGTCTGTGTAAATCTCACACCGTTTCCCTAGGAAGTAATGCCGCCATGTCTTCAAGGCATGAACTACTGCCGCTAGCTCAAGATCGTGAGTAGCGTAGTTCTCCTCATGGGGTCGTAGCTGCCTGGAGAGGTATGCTATGACGCGGCCTTCTTGCATCAGAACGCTTCCCAATCCGGTTCGAGAGGCATCACAATATATCACGAACTCCTTGTGAATATCAGGTGTTGCCAGAACTGGGGCGGTGGTCAATCTCTTCTTGAGCTCTTGGAAGCTCTCTTCGCATTTTGGCGTCCACTTGAACTTCTTGTCCTTTTTGAGGAGCTGAGTCATTGGTCGTGCAATGCTAGAGAATCCTTCCACGAACTTGCGGTAATAGCCCGCTAATCCGAGGAAGCTTCTGACTTCCTTGACGGTCGTTGGAGATTGCCATTGGGTCACAGCTTCGATTTTTGCAGGATCAACAGATAATCCTTCCTCGGTCAAGACATGACCTAAGAATCCAACTTTGTGCAGCCAGAACTCACACTTGCTGAATTTGGCATACAGTTGGTGCTCACGAAGCTTGTCTATGACCATCCTCAGATGTTGCTCATGCTCTTCCTCCGACTTCGAGAACACAAGAATGTCATCAATAAAGACAACAACAAACTTGTCCAAATATTCCATGAAGACTTTATTCATGAGATACATGAAGTAAGCTGGGGCATTGGTTAACCCAAAGGACATGACCGTGCACTCGTACAGGCCATATCTGGTTACAAATGATGTCTTCGGAATATCTTGGGGTCTGATATTCAGCTGGTAATACCCAGATCTAAGGTCGATCTTGGAGAATACCTTGGCTCCGCTGAGCTGATCAAATAGATCTTCGATCTTGGGAAGTGGATACTTGTTCTTGATTGTAACTTCATTGAGGGAACGATAGTCAATGCATAAGCGGATGGTACCGTCCCTCTTTGCCACAAACAGAACAGGAGATCCCCAAGGGGAGGCACTCGGGCGGATAAATCCCTTCCTTAGCTGCTCTTCTAGCTGCTTCTTCAACTGGCTAATTCTTCCGTCCCCATTCTATAAGGCTTCTTATAGATGGGTCCTGCTCCGGGCACGAGCTCGATGATGAACTCAATGTCACGGTCAGGGGGCATTCCCGGTAGTTCATCCAGAAAGACATCAGGATACTCACATACCACCGGTACTTGATCTAGCCCAACTTCAGACAGACAGTTGACCTTAGCGGCTTGAGCGGAAGAGGAGTTGGGGGCAAACTTGACTTCGACTCCTTGGTCATTGGTCACAGTGACTGTCCGATTGGCACAGTCTAACAAGCCTTGGTGCTTACTGAGCCAATCCATCCCTAAGATCACATCCAAGCCTTGCGATCTCAGGATGATAAGGTCTGCTAGGAAGTCTACACCGTTAATGGTAATACTGACTCCTTTACAGCCTATCTTGGCTCTCATCTCGGCTCCGGGGGTTTGTACCACCATAGGGTTATTCAGGGGTGTAGGGGTCATGCCACTTTTTAATGCAAATCTTTGAGTGACAAATGAATGTGTTGCTCCAGAATCAAACAAGACAGTTGCAGGTGCTGAGTTGACAAGGAACGTACCCAGCACGACGTCCGGGTCTTCCTGGGCTTCTTCAGCAGTGACGTGATTCACACGCCCCTTCCCATGGTTCGGTGGATTGCGAGGAGCTGCGTTCCTTGGTGGCATTCCACGGCCTTGTCCCTGGTTCTGCACATTGGGGCGCGGGGCATCAGGCTTCTTGTTGGGGCACACCCTGGAGATGTGTCCGGGCTGACCACACCCAAAGCAAGTGACTTGGTTTGGAGTGTTGATCTTGTTGCCACCATTGGTATTGGGGTTGGCATACCGCTGAGGCTGAGGATTGGCACGAGGTGCAGGAGCTCTTGGCTGCTGATAGGTGGGCTTGGCCGGGGCTGACTGCCACGGACGAGGCTTCTGGTTGCTGGAACTTCCCTTACTGACCAACTTGCGCTTGCGAGTGTCTTCCAAAGCACGCCGCTTGTCTTCAAGCATAAGTGCCTTGTTCACCAGGTCAGGGAAAGATGGGCAGTCGCACATGACAAGCGAGTATTGCAGAGTCTGATTAAGGCCTTCCATGAAGCGCTCCCTTTTGGCAGCATGAGTGCTGACATCCTCAGGGGCATACCTTGACAGAATGCTGAACTTCTGCATGTACTCCTTGACTGTGCCACTTCCTTGCTTCAGGGCTCGGTACTCACGCTTTTTGATAGCCATGATTCCGGAAGGAATGTGGGCCTTGCGGAATTCTGCCTTGAAGTTAACCCAAGTGATGTCTTGTTCAGCATGCATGACCTTGAATCCATCCCACCAAGCTCTAGCAGTTCCCCCGAGGCAGTGGGCTGCATAAGCCACCTTCTCGCGATCTTCGGTGCATCCGACTAGTTCCAGGATTTCCTCAATGGAACGGACCCAGTCATCTGCATCCAGGGGTTCAGCAGTCTCGATGAAGGTTGGCGGTGCATGCTTCTTGAACTCTGCCAACGTGGAACGTCCATTGCCATTCCTCGTCGGCTGGCGGTTGTTGGTGACAGCTTGAGCAATCAGCTGAAGAGCTGCAGTGTTGGCTTGGCGTTCCTCTCGGAAAGCTTGGAGAAGCTGAGCCATGTCCATGCTTGGAGGAGGTGGTGGTGGAGCTTGGTCGTTGGTTTGGTCGTGGCATGCCTCTGGCTGAGAGGATGCTCCGGCTTCGGGCTGCTGGGTAGAGGTACCAGTACGAGTTACAACAGGCATCCTGTTGGAGCGGTAAAAGGTCTCATGACTCGAAGAGGGAAAGCAAGAAAGGTGGGTGCCTAGTAAGGGGGTGGGTGTGACACTAAATCAAATCATGCAAGGGCCGAGAGGCCAAAACTCATTCATTAAAATCCAAATGGGTGATGTAGTCGTTTACACATTCCTGAAGGAAGATTACGACATACATCCAGACACAACAAAAGCAAACACTAGATGGTTTCATATGAACCATAGAAGGACTCGACTGCGCATAGGGGTTACACGACCTATCCTACCGTAGGGGTTACAACTGGCATATCCGAGTAGCGAATAATGCCTAAGTGGCGGAATGCTCGGTCGCGTATTCCGGCTCTTCTGGGTCTTCCTCCTTGTCTTCATCTGTCTGGGCTCCCTTGTCGCTGGAGGGAGTGGGGGAGTGGAGGAGTTGGATACGACGGTGCTTCGATGGTGGTGCAGGGAAAAGCTTGCGGTATTCCCTTGCCGTCATCCGGCGTCGCCGAGGTGGTTCTTCACCCTTGGAAGACACATCCTCGGAGGGCCTTCCGCCTCGATATGCGATAGCGGATTGTCCAGAAGGTGCTCCTTCCTTCTTGATCCTGTTTGCCTTCTCTTGAGCTCGACGAAGAAGTGCCTTGGTCTTGTAAAGTTCTTCTCGAAGCTTCATTGATTCCGAGGCCAAGTCTTGTGCCAAGCTGTCGGCACATAGACTAAAGTAGGTCTGGAACCGAAGCGAGAGTCCTTCCTTCAGTGGAGGGGCTAGTGCGCTGCTTTCTTTGTTACCTTCCTTCCGGTAAGGTAAGAAGCGAGTTGCCATCTTGGCTGCCATCTCCGGAAGAAGCTCGCGGAGACGAGTTAGTGCCTTGAGTGCAGCAGCCTCAACAGCGAGTGGTAGTGTCGCCATCTGGGGTCCCTCGAAGAACCAACTTGTGGGAGGATCGTTTGCCTTCAAGATCACTTCCACATGGTACTCCACCTCAGTATCGCTCACCCAATGCTCAAGGTAGGTGAGGATGGGTGCTCGGTGGAACTGACACTCCTGGAGGCTATCCTCGAGAAGTAGGGGAAACCCAGTGGTCAGGTGCTCTTCGGGAACAGCGGCCATCTACAAAGGTGGAATAGGAGGGGTTAATAAGCTGAGGAAATCTCAGGTTTAGAAAAGAAGAGAGGTTCAGAAGGTTTTTGAAAAGGGGTCTCAACTAACTAACGCCCATGCTAACTAAGGCTTCCTACAGTCAGGATGGCTCTGATACCAGCTCTGTGGGGACCCCGACTTAGAAGTCGAGATCACCGAATGCACGTGTACAGTGATCCTAGAGATCAATGCTCACTGAACACACAGAAGCTGAAATAACAAGAGTCTTACATCCATACAAATAGTCTTACACGAATTAAGGCCATTATGGCCAAGTCTTACATAGATAGAGCCTCACGGGCAGAATGGGAAATAACTCAAATAGCGGAAGTCTTCGATAAACGGGTAGAACCCATGCCATCTGCCTTAACCCTACAGGCATTCTGACTGGGATAGCGTCCTAGTTCGCATGTTCGTCTCCAAAGAACTCTTCCTCATAATCCTGCTCTTCCATGCCTGGCCAATTAAATAACCAGTGGCAAGCCAATGAGTACTTTGAATGTACTCGCAAGCAACCCATGATGTGGTTCAAGTAACAGTGCAATTGAATAACAATGATCAATCTAGCAAGGCTAGAACAAATATTCTACCATCAAGTTTATGCATCAATAACCTCGCGTAACCTCGAAGACAAGTTACCGACACCAACATGAATATGATTCATCTCATTGAGTCAAGTCACCACCTTGACTCACATACACACGCATGGTGTCACAAACATTGGACGTAGCCTAAGAGCGGTTACCCAACTGTCCATGACCCTGGACACGGCTATTCGAATAGTTTGACACTCTGCAGAGGTTGTACACTTTACCCACAAGATCCGGGGAACTTCCGTGTCATCCACGACCCGCGGTACCTCAAGTACCCGGGGTAAGCACCCGGTCATTATCTTTCCTTAGACGACACTAACATAGAGTCCACTCATTGGCACACGGCCCTCGGGTACAAACAATAGATCACGGGACTTGCCCTAATTTCAATGTTCACGTGTACCCGAAGGGACCAACGGTGTGTCCGGTGACCTGTGAAAACAGTCATGGTCGTCTATCCAAGCACGACCCCGTCCCGGGAAAGACCTCAAGTCTTCCCGTCACTAGTAATGCGGGCACCATGCTAGTATCGACCTAAGTAATCAATAAAGCCCCGTCCCATAAGGGGTAGTGTGGTTGCACATGTATGGTTGGAATAATGGTCGCAACTTCAACAAATCCGTTTGAAAAACACACCCACTCGCCTTGGCACACCACTTCGTCATCAAGTGGTCACCCAACTCATCATCATCATCTTCCTCGGGCATAAATGGCACCCGACGGGGTTTTATGCAAAGACTTCAACCATGAAGGTTCATGTCACTCATGCATCACTAATCATAACCACTAACCATATGCATGTCATCTAGCACATAGCAAGATCAAGATCATGTCATGCATCATATAAGCATCATGACCACCTATTGCATGTCATCTAGCATATAGCAAGGTCAACAATAAAACATGCATCATGTGGTGGTTCATCTAGGTCACCATCGTAACCCTATCATCATGCATCGGAAACAAACGGGTTCCGAGAACAAGTGTATCATGGTCAAAGGGCTGCTTGCCTGGATTGGCTTGGTCTTCAAAGTCTTGAAGTCCTTCTCCTTCTTCTTCCACAGCAACTTCGTCAAATACGGGATCTATACGTCGCATAATAACCACGGGAAAATAAGAAGACAAATAAAACAGAAAAATCAAAGTGCTCAGAAAAATGTCAACTCATTTTTGTAAAATACTAGAGAGATTTCTAAGATGGGGAAAAATCTTAGTTGGAGTTTTGGAGTTACACAATAGAATATATTGATTTTTGAACAGGAGTTATACTGCTCAAATTTGAATTTAAATTTGAACAGTACAGCAAAGTTTCATGAATTTGAATGAAAGTAGTACCATTAAATAGGTTGGAATATTGCAAGATTTTAGGAGTTGGAAATATTTAATTTGGATCAATATTCTTTTCTGTATAAATGTTTAAAACGTCAACAGAAAAGAAAAATGAAAAAGGGTCCTGTGCACTGGGCCAGGGAAGGCCACAGTGCACGGCCCAGATGGACTGGCCCAGCCGCACGGGAGCCAGCGCGCGCACGTCAGGTTTTCAAACCTGACGGGCGGGGCCCGTGGGTCAGTGGCACAGAGGAGGGGGAGAGAGGTGGGGGGATGACAGGCGGAGCCCGCCTATCATCTCTAACCCCACGGCCACGGCGCCGGCGAGCTCACCGGCGAGGATTCCGGCCACGGCGACGGCAACGGAGGGCAGGGATGAGCTCAGGGTCGTGTTGCGGTTGCTGTGGTGGTGGTGCGGCACGGCGGGGAGTCCTGGTTCACCGGCGGCGAGGTGGGACGACGGAAGCTCGTCGGAGGGTGGTGGCTGCGGCTGTTTCCGTCTGCCACAGAGAGGCGAAACGAGGGGGAAAGAGTCAGTGAGGTGCGGCGGTTCCGAAACGGGTGGAAGGAGAGGCAGGGGAGGCCCGTACCTCGAGATCGCCGGCGGCCCGACGCGGCGGAGCTCCGGTCGATCCCGAGCACTGGGACCTCCTGGGGTCGAGCTGGTGATGCAGGAGTGATGCTGGGGAGGAGGAGGTGCTGCTGGTGCTGTTGGAATGGCTCGGGAGGTCCTATTTATAGGGGCTCGGCGGAGGCCCGTGGTCCAGTGCGCCGGCGAGCTCCGGCTCGACGCTACAACGCACAGGAGGCGACGGGGATGAGTCTGGGGAGTTCCTGGACGAGCTCTACGTCCAGCTGAGGTGAGAGGAGGAGCGGGGGAGCGTCAGAGGCGCGCGCGCGTGTGAAGCAGAAGAATGGCCGAAGCGGGCGGCCGGTGCGCGTGCGACAACGTTCACTGGAGGGCGCAGGAGGAGGGGGGACAGCGCCGGGGAGGTCGCGGACGTCGAGGCGCCTCGACTGGCGCGAGGGGGAGGCCCGAGGCTGTCGGGGATCGGCGATTGGCTGGAGCCAGCGTGCGGGGTGCACTGTTGCGCGCTCCAGAGCGTGCGTTTGACTGGCATCGCCGCGCTCTCGCCGGTTTGTTCCGATCCAGCGTGTCCAACAGTGTCCAGCACGTAGAGGGAGGAGTAAAGAAATGCCCTGAGGCCTTGGATGCCATGGGGATGCAGAGAGAGAGTGAGGGTGTTGGTGAAATGGTAGAACCCTACTGTACAGCAAGGTAAAACAGGGGTTTCACCCTCTAATCATGGAGCTGAGGTGCTGGGGGAGTTACCGGAGGTAGCTGGTAACTCAATGAGCCTGTGGTAAGAAGTTGAGGCCATGGAGAAAAGTGAAAGTGGTCAAGTTGGAGGTTTTAGAAATTCTGCAGAAGGTGTTTGATCAGTGTTTGGTCAAGTAAATGAATTCCACTTGACATGGCACTTGACAGGGTTGAAAGACATGAGAAAATAGGGTGCTTCACCAAATTTGGGCTCATTTGGAGAAACTAGCCAATGTAACTTTGGTGAACCCTAGAAATCAACAGAAACAGTTTCATCTTGATTGAGTCAAGCTAATCATCTCCCCTTGATGCACCACTTGGTGTAGCATCATCATTTGGGGTATTGATCATGTCCACAAAGTTTGAAGCTCCAGATAAAAAGTTGGTAATGTAAAGTTGTTCAAATTTGCATTTGAACAGAAAGATTTTTGAGGTGATCAGATCAAGTTGCTCTATTCCAAATCTTGTGCCATTTGGTCTAGATGCCTTATTAGGTCATTCTAGCATGTGCACCAAGTTTGAGGAGCATTTGGACAAGTTTGGCAATGTAAAGTTGCTCAAACTTCAAATATGGACAGAATGGTTATGAAGGGGTTTGAGGATGTTTTCTTGCTTCCCAAGGCATGGGACTTGGCAAGATCATCAAATATGTCATATATGACATGATGGAATTTCCCTGGAATTTTTGGAGAAAGTTTCCTTTGTAAATATTTCAAAAGCTTGAAATATCCAGAAAGGGTTTTAGAGGGTTTGGCCCATCATTTTGAACATGACCAAGTGTTGAAACTCTTATATATGGACAATATATGTCCTATGAGTCTCTCTGAATTTTGGCAAATATTTTTGAAACAGTTAAATAATTTTCTCCTATTAAAGACCATTTCTGGCCTTAAGATAAAGCTTTTAAATAAAATAGGAAAATAACTTTTAAAATTATACCTTTGTGGTTTCTGGGAGTCCTATGACTACTAGGTCTCAAATAAACCTTTTGAAATAAGTTTCTCACCCTAAATCAAGTACTTGCAGTGCAAATCTCAATTCAAGGGTTTTTGGAAAACTAAATTAATAAAATACTTTTTGGCCAAATTAATTTTGTCAGAGATCATAACACTTGGCATGATCATTGGGCAGAAGTCTTGAGTATAGAGATGAAATCTACAAGAGATCATAGTTGACTTTAATGAGCACATGAAAAAGCAAATGAAGAAAACTCAATTCCAAATAAAAGCCAAATGATGCTAAAAAATTTTGCTGGTCCAAATTTTCATGCTTCAAAGTTACAAATAACATGTTACAAAATGCAGGGTGTGACATCCTGACACCAACCAGATCTGAATCTCAGGCAGATATGATGGTTGGAGCATTTTCCAAGAACTATAATATTGGTCTCTCGATAACCGATAAAGCGGAAGTCGTGGCCAACACACGAGCCAGAAGGCCTATTATTGTAGTATCTTGATTAAAGAAGTTGGCCACCTCCCCATAAGGATTTTGTAGGATTTACTTCAACAATTGATCCTTATGGATTCTTGTGCTCCCGAAGTCCGACGTTTTACTTGACGTTCTAGGTACCAAACCATTTTAATAAATGGGTTCTGCTAACACATCAAGGAGAACATTAGAAGCGGAGTGCTAAATGTCTCTCGGTCGATCATCCAGATTTTGCTTCCTTGTCTCCGCTAAGGCAAAATCTGAGACGGTGTTATCTTCCTTTGCATCTGCATCGTCCATCATTATTCATCATGGTAGTATGTGATGTTGCCAGGATCCTTGACACAGATATTGGTAAAACCTTAATGAATATGGGAATGCTCAAGTTCTTGAGAGCACGCACAAGCACTAGGTGTTATCACCGACACTAACCGGGAATGCTCCCAGTGTTCTTGGTTATGCTATAACCTCTCAAAGAGTAGATTCACTCTCTACTGTTGGGTTTCGTCCTAGTTACCAGAATCTTTCCCAGCATTTGCATTTTGTTCCCAGCTTGCACCGCCAATGTGCCATTTTACCATGGGTTCCATCCATTTCCGATGATAAGCAAAATCATCCGTTGTGTTGTCTTCAACAAGGTAGCCCACGTGTCGGTGTACTGAGGTAGGGGTACCTCAGTACCCCAACTTGTGCACGGGCAGTTGCAGCTTCCCGCGGCAGGGTTTACCGCGTGCTCGCCGAAGACCTTCCTGCTCCATATCAAACCATTCAAAAACAAAGTATACGAGACAGAAGATTGAGACCCCGGCAAGTGGAGCTTGCCGGGAAGGCCGTACCAGGCTCAAGATTACCTCACTAGCACAAGGCCCTGGCAAGAGGAGCTTGCCAGGAAGACTAGAAGATTCCATCATAGAAGACACGCCTCGGCGCTATATGCGTCCCGGCGAGGGCCCGGGGAGCGGCAAGCTCCCGGGCCCGGCAAGATCAAGACCCCGGCAAGGTGCTTGCCGGGAGAGATGCGCTGTGTGCCCGCGCTCCAGCTCGTCAGCCCACGCGTCGCCCTGGGGGCATTCTAGGGACGCGTGGCGGATGGCTGTGCAGCCTGGGGGACACGGTGGCACTTCACGGTGGTGAGGCCATCGCGGTGGCGAACGGAGACGCAAGGGCGGGAGCTTTTGGGGTCGACGGCGACGGGCATTAAATGCCCTTGTCCCCCACTGTCAAGGTAGGTGGCGACCACTGTTCGCGTACTGTAGCTCCACTATTCCCGCACTGTTACAACTACCACCTCTTTTACGTTTTTACCCCTTTCTCCTACGTTGACACCTGTCGGTGACCCCTTGCACTATAAAAGGAGGCCCATGCACAACGTGGAGGGGGTTCGGAACCTAGATCGCTCATACGCTCGGTGTAGCTGCTTCTTCAAGCTCCCGAGCTCTCCAACTCAATACACAACTAAGCAGGAGTAGGGTTTTACGCGTCTACCGCGGCCCGAACCTGGGTAAAACTGCCCGCGTGCTCGCTACGATCTGCTCTTCGTGCTCCCTCCGCCCTCGTACCGCACAGACAAGGGGCTCCGGTCCCATAGGTGTTCGTGGCGGACAGTTTCCCCCGACATCTTTGGCGCGCCAGGTAGGGGGCGTCGAGGTTGTGCGAATCTGATCCGGCGTTCGCGCGGGCGCATTCTTCATCAACCTCTCCAGTTTCATCAGCAACTTCATCAGCAACAGCACCATGACCCCGAAGAAGAAGGCTTCGGAGGTCGGAGGCCCGTCTGCGTCTCATCCACCGCCACCAGAGCCAACGGTGGGCGGGGGAGACGCCGTCGGAAGGGTGGTCGCCGACGAGGACACTCGCGGCGCCACCAGATCCAAGGACAAGACGGACGACCGAGCCTCGGTCTCCGTGGACGCGCCGCGTCCGTCTCAGCACACGACAACCCAGCAGCGCCATACCACAGGAGGTGGTATCCGCTTGCTGGGGCAAGGACAAACCGGAGGCTCGCGGGACGCCCCGGACCACCGTCCGGGCACAAGCAAAGCGAAGGCGCCGGCGCGGGACCCTGCTCCTTCTAACGTTGTTAGGAGTCCGAGCATATCCCGCTCCTCGCACCGCTCGCCCCCGTTCCCCTCCACTCCAGCAGAAGCGCTCGCAAGGGCGCAACTGCTCCTCGACTTCCCTCCAGCGGCGGACAAGGCCGAAGAATGGAGGGCCACCATCCAGAGCCTGATCGCCTTCGCCAACAACGATTCTCCACAGCAGCCGGCGGCCTCGCGGCCGCGGCAAGCCGAGAAGACGAAGGCCGACGGCGACAAGACCGCCGGGGGTGCGACAAGCATGCACTCCCCGCCGCGGAAGCAGAAGACGCCACCCCGCCGGAACAACGCCGACGACGGCTCCACGGCATCGTCGGATCCGCGGGCCCGTCGGGACCAGCGCCAGGTCCTCGACGACCGGCGCCAAGAAGACGCTCGAACAAGAATCGAGTGCCGCCGAGAAGCTCGGCGACTATCAGACCAGAGGGCTGGTGACGCTGTCGACGCGCGCGCGCCCGGTGAACCAGGCGACTTGCCGTACGCGGCAGGTTGCCCTGCGTTCACCCGCGAGCTGCGGCGCGTCCAGTGGCCCAGCATGAAGAATTTCAAACCCGACGTACCGGAGAAGTACGACGGCAAAACGCACCCCTCGGAGTTCCTCAGCGTTTACACCATCGCGGTGCAGGCTGCCGGGGGGCGTGACGAGAAGATCTTGGCGAACTACTTCCCGCTCGTGCTAAAGCCGAACGTCCGTTCGTGGCTTATGCACTTGCCGGAAGGCTCCATTTCTTCTTGGGCAGACCTTTGCCATCAGTTTGTTGGCGCCTTCACCGGCGGCCACAAACCCCACGGCTAGGAGAGCGATCTCCACATTTTGGCCCAGAAGGAAGGAGAGTCCCTGCGCAAGTACATCCAACGCTTCAGCCGTGTACAGCACAACATTCCTGACGTCCACCCTGCCGCGGTTATCAGCGCGTTCCACCAGAACGTGCGTAACCGCCGCATGCGTGAGGAAATGGCGATGACCAAGATTCGGGATGTCAGCGAGCTCTATGCTCTTGCTGACAAGTGCGCACGTGCAGAAGAGGGGAGGAGACTCCCCGGGGAGGATGCTGGCGCAGGAGGAAGCGACAGCGACGATGCCGCCCCGGCAAAGAAGAGTCGGCGGCGGAATAACAGAAGGAAAGGCAAGAAGGAAGTGCTTGCCGTCGAGAAGTCCGGCAAGGAGGCTCCCGCCAAGCAAACGCAGGCTGGCGGCTCCGGCAAGGAGCCTGCCCCTGTAGCGGCAGCCGACAAGCAAGACGGCTCCGACAAGCAGTACTGCAAGATCCACCGCACCAAGGGCCACGACCTCTCCAACTGCAAGCGCGTCGAGTATCTCGTCGAGCAGCAGAAGGCTGAGTACGAGAGGCGCGACAAGGAGAAGGCCCAAGGTGGCGGCGGAGAGCCAAGCAAGAAGCGGCCGTTCAATGGCCGGGGAGGACGCCGCGGCAAGGCCAAGCAGCGGCAAGGTGATCGACCTCCCCGGGGCCGCGACAAGGATGAAGAGGACGATGATGAAGACATGGAGGACGAGGATAACAGCGATCAGGAGTTCCAGAAGGCCACGGAGGTCCTGTGCGTCGACGGTGGCGCCTCTCTGCACACCTCCCACCGCCAGCTAAAGCAGTGGGTGCGCGAGGTGAATGCAGCAGAGCCGCCCGTGGAGTCGCGCAGGCTCCTCAAATGGTCCAGCACGCCCATCATTTTCGATCTTGAGGATCACCCTGACCGCACCATCGCGGTCGGGTGCTTGCCGATGCTGGTCTCACCCACCATCCGCAACCTCAAGGTCACCAAAATGTTGGTTGACGGCGGGGCCGGGCTGAACTTGATCTCCTCAGCTGTGATCAAGAAACTCCAAATTCCAGATGGCGAGCTCGAAGAGACCGGTTCTTTCCAAGGAATCAACCCGGGAAGGAGCAAGCCCAAGGGGAAGATCACTCTGCCGGTGACCTTTGGCGGGGAGCTCAACTTCAGAACTGAGCGCATCACTTTCGACGTTGACGATATTCCATTGCCATACAATGGAATACTTGGCCGTCCTGCCCTCGCCAAGTTCATGGCAGCTTCCCATTATGCCTACAACGTACTCAAGATGCCGGGGCCGATAAGCGTCATCACTGTCCATGGCGACAAGAAAGATGCGCTTGTCTGCGCCGACAAGATCTACCGGGATGCAGCAGCTGCGGCCGAGAAGGACACACTTGCCGCTGAAGCTCCCGGGGGGAAGAAGACCAAGACCAAGTCCGGCAAGTGCTCTGGGGCCCACTCCGGCAACCGCACCTCTCCGGAGTGCTGCGCTGCCGTCGAGGACGTCCCATCGAGCTCCACCGGCAAGTGTAAGAGAGGAATGCCCGCTCCTCCGGCAACCAAGAAGGTGTCCGCCAAGGAGGACGGCACTGGTGGTACCTTCACCATCAGTGCCATGCTTGACAGCAAATAGGAAAGCGCGCTCGTTGCCTTCCTGCGGGCGAATATCGATGTGTTTGCATGGCAACCATCTGACATCCCCGGTGTTCCCAGGAAGGTAATTGAGCACAAGCTTGCTGTTTGTCCTCATGCGCGGCCCATCAAGCAGAAAGTGAGGAAGCAAGCCGTGGAGCGCCAAGAATTCATCAACGAAGAAATCAAGAAGCTAGAGGCAGCAGGCCTAGTTAGAGGTGTGATCCATCCGACGTGGTTGGCAAACCCAGTCGTCGTGCGCAAGGCTAATGAGAAGTGGAGACTGTGTATAGACTTCACCGATGTGAATAAAGCATGCCCCAAGGATCCATTCCCTTTGCCGCGCATTGACCAGATCGTTGATTCCACTGCCGGATGTGAGCTACTCTGTTTTCTTGATGCATATTCAGGCTACCATCAGATCTTTATGGCCAAAGAGGATGAAGAGAAGACTGCATTTATCACTCCATGTGGCACTTATTGCTTCATACGCATGCCATTTGGACTGAAGAATGCAGGATCAACGTTTGCAAGGGTAGTGTACACTGCTTTCGAGCCACAGATCCACAGGAATGTAGAGGCTTACATGGATGACATCGTGGTGAAAAGTAAGAGCAAAGAAACCCTAGTCCAAGATTTGGAAGAGACATTTCAGAACCTGCGCAGAATACAGCTCAAGTTGAACCCCGAGAAGTGCGTCTTTGGGGTTCCCTCCGGCAAGCTTCTCGGGTTCTTTGTGTCACAGAGGGGTATTGAAGCCAACCCCGACAAGATTAAAGCCATTGAGCAGATTGAGGCCCCGAAGCGCGTCAAGGATGTCAGAAGGCTTGCAGGTTGTGTGGCTGCCCTCAGTAGGTTCATTTCGAAATCTGCAGAACGCGCCCTACCTTTCTTCAAAATCTTGAAGAAGGCAGGTCCCATGAAGTGGACTTCGGAAGCGGAGGCAGCGCTGCAAGATTTGAAACGGTACCTGTCATCCACTCCAATACTTGTCGCACCTAGACCACAGGAAAAGTTGCTGCTGTACCTAGCGGCAACCAACCAGGTGGTTAGTGCTGCGTTGGTAGCGGAGAGGGAGTCCGACGAGGAGGCTACACCACCGGCAAGCGAATCCAGCGACAAGCAGGGGGCTGCTCCGGCAAGCTCTGGCCCCGACAAGGACAACTCTGCGAAGGAACAGGAAGAAGGGCGGAAGAAGATGGTGCAGCGCCCGGTGTATTTTGTGAGTTCCCTCTTGCAGGGGGCTAGGTCAAGATACTCCGGGGTGCAAAAGTTGCTTTTCGGCCTCCTCATGGCCTCGAGGAAGCTGCGCCATTACTTCCAAGCACATGAGATAACAGTGGTCACTCGCTTTCCGCTGAAGAGGATATTGCACAACCCAGAAGCAACAGGCAGGATCGTTGAGTGGGCACTGGAGCTGTCGAGCTTTGGACTCAAGTTTGAAAGTACTTCAACCATACAGAGCTGAGCTTTGGCAGAATTCATAGCTGAGTGGACCCCAACGCCCGATGAAGAAGTCCAAGAGACAAGTGCACCCGTACAGGAAGCGACAAGTGAATGGGTAATGTATTTTGATGGTGCCTTCTCGCTGCAAGGCGCCGGTGCTGGCGTGGTACTCATCGCGCCCACCGGAGAGCACCTCAAATATGTTATCCAGATGCACTTTCCCAGGGAGCAAGCGACAAATAACACTGCTGAATATGAAGGTTTGCTTGCCGGCCTCAGGATTGCGGCCGAACTTGGGATCAGGAAGCTGATTGTACGGGGAGATTCTCAGTTGGTGGTCCGGCAAGTCAACAAAAGTTATCAGAGCCCTTTGATGGAAGTTTATGTAGATGAAGTGAGAAAGCTTGAGGAACACTTTGAAGGTCTGCAAATGGAGCACGTCCCAAGAGCTCAAAATGAAATAGCAGATAGCCTTTCAAAGTGTGCTTCGATGAAGTTACCTGTGGAACCAGGGACCTTCTTGCTCAAGCTGACTCAACCATCCGTTACACCATCAATTGGGCAGTCCAAGAAGAGAAAGTTGGTCTCCGGCGACTACTTGCCGGCGGATCTTCCAGAAACTGCCGCCAAGGTCCCCAAGATCAACAACCAGAACGCTGAGGAACAGTTTGCTCCTGCAGGTCCTCGGGCCTGTACAGTTGAAGCAAGCGTTTCCGACAAGCCTCGCCCCGGCGAGCTTGCCGGGGGACCATCAGCTCCGGCAGAGCCAGAGGTTCTCGCCGTAGAAGCTGAGGTCACCGCAACGGCCCTCACGCCTTTAGTCCTTGCCGTTGAGCCACAAGCTCCAGCATGGGCGCAGCAGATCGTCCGTTTTCTGCAAACTGTTGAACTTCCCGACGACCCAAAAGAAATAGAGAAGATAACCAGGCAGTCAAGTATGTATCAGTTCGTGGACAACGAGCTATACAGAAGAAGGCTCAATGGTGTCAGATTGAAGTGCATCTCCAGGGAAGATGGACAGAAGCTGTTGGCAGAAATACACGGAGGCATATGCGGCCACCACATTGGCGCAAGGGTGCTTGCCGGGAAAGCTTTCCGGCAAGGGTTCTTCTGGCAAGAAGCCCTCCAAGATGCAACTGCACTAGTAACCAAGTGTGAAGCGTGCCAGTTCCATGCAAAGCAGATTAATCAGCCAGCTCAAGCTCTCCAAACAATCCCTTTGTCCTGGCCCTTCTCGGTCTAGGGGCTCGATATCCTCGGTCCCTTCCCCCGAGCCGTCGGGGGCTTTGAGTACTTGTACGTTGCAATCGACAAGTTCACAAAGTGGCCAGAAGTGGAGCCAATGAGAAAGGTGACAGCAAAGTCAGCGGTCAGGTTCTTCAGGTCGATTGTTTGCCGTTTCGGAATCCCTAACAGGATCATCACCGACAACGGTACACAATTTACTAGTCGCACCTTCATGCAGTACGTCCAAGACCTTGGCGCCAAGGTCTGTTTCGCTTCTGTTGCTCACCCGAGGAGCAACGGTCAAGCGGAGAGGGCCAATGCTGAAGTGCTGCGCGGACTCAAGACAAGGACCTTTGACAGGCTGCGCAAGTGCGGAAGAAATTGGATAGAGGAGCTACCGGCGGCTCTTTGGTCAATCAGAACGACGCCAAGTCGAGCCACCGGACAGACACCCTTTGCTCTAGTCTATGGAGCAGAGGCAGTTCTCCCCACGGAACTCGTATACGGATCTCCTCGAGTGCTCGCTTATGATGAGCTCGAGCAAGAGCAACTGCGACAAGATGACGCGTTGCTCCTCGAGGAGAGACGTCTCCAGGCTGCTGTACGAGCTGCTCGATACCAGCAAGCCTTGCGTCGCTACCATAGCCGCAAGGTCAAGGCCAGGAGTCTCGAGGAAGGCGACCTTGTTCTTCGGCGTGTTCAGTCCGCCAAGAATTCCAACAAGTTGACGCCGAAGTGGGAAGGCCCTTATCGGGTGAGACAAGTCACGAGGCCCGGCGCTGTCCGCCTCGAGACCGAAGAAGGCTTACCGGTGAGCAACTCCTGGAACATAGAGCATCTTCGCAAGTTTCACCCATAAGGCGCGGTTGCCGTGATCCGCTCCGGCAACCACCTTTTGTACAAGCCTTGCCGCTGTTGCATGTAACCCTTTGTACAAAGCCGGGCGCAGACCCCGTGCATCAGTAAAGATTTTGTGTTTTGCGCTATTTGCCTTTTGCATGCTTTTCTTTGCTATTTGCATGTGTTATTTGGCATCTTGTGCAACACACCCATCCGGTAAGCATTAGCACACCGAAAGGCCATGTCTTGTTTCCCTCTTCTTTTCCTTTGCCTCTTAAGCAGAAGGAACGTTCCTCGCGCACAAGTTTGCCGGGGGGGAAGGAGATGGAGGAGGAACCAAGTGCTGTTCAAGAAAGAGAAGCCTTGCCAAGAAGCAAGCAACATATGAAAGCTAAGTTATTAGAATTTGACCAGTTCAAATTTTTAAATTTTTAGTTGTCTTCCTTGAACAATCACACTTTGTATGGAAAACCTGTGCGCTGAGGAACCTACCCGTAGCTAGCCGCACCCTTGTCTTGTTTCCGAGTACGCTCAACGATCTAAGTGAGCTGCGGCAAGTGCCGCGCCCTTACTTCGTTTTCGAGTTCGCTCAGCAAGCTAAGTGCGTTGCGACTAGCTGCAGTAAGGTTGCTTGCCGGTGAGACCTTGGCCAGCAGGCTGCTCAGAGTCCAGCACTCAGCGCTCGCGGCAAAGGCCCCTTGCCGGCGAGCTCCCCGGGAGCGTAGGGTGAAAAGCATACAAAGTAAATGACCAAGACAAGGAAGATAACATTGCACTGATTGATCAAAATGAGATAAATATCTTACAAAGGATAACTTGTCGCAATGGACTAATGGGTTCATAACAACTCTGTGCAGCAACAAAAAGAGATAAAGATAATGGAGGCCTAATCTACGCGGTCACCCTCAATCCTGGAGATCTTGTTCACCTTGGCGATGATGTGGGCGACCTGCTCCTTCAGAGCCTCCATGTCCGCGTCAGCCGGCAAGCTGCGAAGAACGTTGGTGAGGTTTATGCCCGGATTGCGGTATACGATCTTCGTCAACACGCGCTCCAAGGTTCCCGTGCAGAGCAGGCGCGTCTCCTCGGCCAGTTGCGCGGGGATCTTCTTCCGCAGATCTGCAAGGGCCGGCGCGATTCCCCTGAAGAAGAGGCTGAGCTTGGCGCTGTGAGGGAGGTTTGGGTCCGGGGAGTAGATGAGGTGCTCCAGCTTCAACGCCAGCAGCTCCTGGTCGATGTTGGACGCACAAGATACTAAGTCTTCGGTCCATATCTCAATGGTATGGCGGAAGAGCTCAGCCACTTTGTTGGCGCTGTCCACCAAGGTCCTATCCTTGCGGAGCTCCTCCTTCAGCTTGGTCTCCCGAGCCCGGGCAGCGTCGAGTGAATCCTTCAGTGCAGAGGCCTTCAACTCCAGGTCCTCGATGGAGTCCTTGGCGGCCTTCAACTCGTCGCCCCTCTCAGAAAGACGCACCTGGAGTTCTGAGTTAGTGTGGACGTCCTTCTCGCGCTCTATATTGAGCGTGGCGACCTTCTCCACGCTCGCCTTCAGCGACTCCTCCAGCTGCGTGACCTTGGCGGCAAGCTCCTCCTTGGCGGTCTCCGCGGTAGCCGCGGCAGCCTTCGCCTCCTTCAGCTCCCCGCCAAGGGCCTGCTCCCGAGCGGCAAGTTCTTCCTCGTGGGCGTCGAGGTTGACCTTCCGCTGGGCGAGTTCCCCTTCTCGCCGGGACAGCTCCACCCCGGTGAGCCGCTGCTGCTCTTCGGCCTCGGCCTTCTCCAGCACCCACTCTTGGTATTCGCCGGCGAGTCGCTCGCGCTCCTCCGCCACCACGCGGAGGGCCGCCTGGTTGGCGGCGCTGAGCTCCGCCGCGCGCTTCTCCATCTCCGCGGCGGCCTTGGCGGCGAGGGCCTCCCGAGAAGCAAGCTTCGCCTGCCTGGCCCGGTAAAGGGCCAGGAGCTGGTGAAGCAGCTTCTCCTCCTCAGGCCCGTCGCTTCCGCCGGGCGCCTCGATGATCTTCAAGCCCGCGGAGGCGAGGATCTCCCCATCAAACGCCTCGCCTTCCGCGGGAGCTCGCGACGAAGACCCCCAAGGCACCTGGATGAAGACGCCGTTGGGGGCTTCGAGGTAGTAGCCGGCCTGCTCCTTTCCGGCGGAGGGGTCGGCGGCCGGCGCAGCACTTGATGCTCCCGCCGCCTCCGGGTCGGCGGTGCGGTCGCCGTCCCCCTCCCCGGCCGCTGCGTCCGCAGCCGGAGCGGCCTCTGGCGCAGCTGGCTCGGCGGCTTCAGCCATGTCCTCGATGGCCGGGGCGTCGCCGCCGCCGCCCTGCGCGCCCTCCTCCTCAATGATGATGACCTCCGTCTCCATCTGCTCGGGGGGGAGGAGGATCTAGAAGAAGAAGAAGAAGCAAAGAAAGTTCAAGAAAATATCCAAAAAGAGACAATGCCAAGAAGACAAAATTACAAGACCTACCTTGGCGGACGTCTTCAGCGGCGGGCTCCCTCGCCGGGGAGCTCTGCCTTGGCGGAGTAGCCACCCTCGCCGGGCTGTTCGCCCTTGGCGGGGTACTCGCCCTTGGCGGAGTACCCACCCTTGGCGGAGCGCTCTCCCTTGCCGGAGAGGCCGGCCTTGGCGGGGACGGCGGGGCCTGCAGCTCCTCGGGGGCGGTCTCCGGACGCTCCTGCCGCTGTGGCTCCACCTCTGCACGAGACAAGACAAAGACATCAAGATATTGAAACAAGACAAAATCCCCAAGCGCGTCCCAACGAGCGGAAGGATGGAACCCAGACTTACGCTGGGGGCTGCGCTGGGGGCTGCTCCTCGGAGCAGCGCTCGGGTCCGGCAGGCTTGGCTCCGGCGCGTCCCCAGTTGCCGCGGTGGCCGAGTCTTCCGCGATCTCGACCACAGGCGCCTTGGCTTTCTTCGCCACGCGCTGAACCAAGGTCCTGAAATCAAAGCAACAAACAAAATTAGCATCAACAATAATCAAGACGAAACTTGAGAAGGTGTAAGATCTCAGATTCTTACTCCTGATCCTCCTCGTCGTCCTCGCTCAAGGCGGAGAAGTCATACTCCACCTGGGGCGCGTCTGCACGAGGAGCAGAAGACGAAGATTCCCTCGGGCGCTTGGCGGTCCCTGGGGCTGGGGGCTGCGAAGACCCAGCCCCTGTGGTAGCCGGAGCCCGGGGAGCGGGCGGAGCCGCTGCTCCGCTCCGAGAAGACTCCTGCCTGCTTGGCGCCGACCTGCGGGGCGCCTCTACCGTGGCCTGCGCGCGGGCCGCCTCCGCCGCGGCTGGTGCGCCGGTCGCCCCCGGCGCAGCTTGGCTTCCCCGGGAAGCTTGAGCTGCCCGGCGAGCTGGTTGTTGCCGGGGCGCCTGCGCCCTCGCTCCCGTCGCCGCCCTGCGGAGACGCTTCAGTGGAGACCGCCTTGGGCTTGCCGGGGGCGGGGAGGTCTCCGACGAGGAGAGGTCGTCGGCGTAGAGCTCCGTAGATCCGTCGGAGTCCTCGGCGGCCTCGGCCTCCTCCTCCTCCTCCTCCCCGGCTGGCTTGCTGGGCCCAGCGCCCTGCGCTGCGGCCTCCTTTCCTCTGGCGCCTCCGCTCCCTCCGGCGCCTCCGCTCCCCGCGGCGCCTCTGTTCCCTCCGGCAGCGCCACCCCTTGCCGCGGCCTCGGCCGCGATTCCGGGGATCCCGGAGTGCCTCAGAGAGGGGACCCCGGCGAGCGCGTCGGGAGGAAGTTGCAGCAGTCTGCGGATCTCCGCCTCCTCCGCCTGGCAGGACGCATCCGCAGCCTCCGCCTCGTCAGGCGTGTATCCAAAATCTCCTGCCGCTGCGGCTGCAGCGGCCTCTTCAGCCCGAGAAGCCATGTATGCAAGCTCCTGGTCGGTGGTGTCCCGCGTGTGCTCCTTGATGTCATCCTTGTTCTTCGCCACCTCCACAAGGTTGTCGAAGAAGCTGAGGACGTCTATGGGCTTGGGCGGAATCCACGTGCGATCCATGCCGTGCGAATCACACGCGGGCATCATGGCGCAAAGACGGTCCCGGACTGTGCTGTTGCAGAGGGGCACCACTCCCCGGGGAGGTCTGAACCACTCAGGGTGGGCCGGGTCATATTTGAAGAGTTCCCGGACAATCCCCTTCAGCTCCAGCGTCGTGAAGTTAAAGTTCAGCCCGGGGCGCAGCCTCATTATATCCGCTGCGTTGCCGTACTCCCAGGCCGGCCTTTTCCTGTCTTGGAGAGGGGCGATGCGGCGGCGGAGGAAGTCTGCGCCTACTTCTGCAACGGACAGCCTTGCTACCCGAAGACGAAGAATCCGGACGAGGGCGATGTCGAGCTTGATGTCGTCCGAGTCTATCTCGCTCCAATCCCTGCTGCGCACGATGGGCGTTGTGCGCGGCGCGGTGAAGGGCTGCGGCTCGTCCTCAACGATCCAGCACCAATCTGCATGCCACTCCTCCCACTTGCCGCGGAGCTCCCCCGGCAAGTACGACTCCTTCTTGTTCAGACGAAATACCCAAGAAATTCCCCCGGAGAGGGGGGCGCCGGCCTCTGCTCTAGGAGTGAAGAAGTGCCTAAACAGCGCTACGTTTGGGTGTATTCCTATGAAGTTTTCGCACATGTGTGCGAAAACCGCCATTGTGAGGATGGCGTTGGGGGTGAAGTCAAGAAGGTGGAAGCCATAGGTGTGCATGATGTCGCAGAAGAAATCAGAGAAAGGAGGGCAAAGACCGCAGTGAAAGAAGGCTGCGAAGAAATAGTACCCGCCGGGGTAGTTGTCCTTGGCGGCGGCCGGATAAGCTCGAGTGCGGGGGTGCGCCTTGGTTTCCTTGGCCCAGAACAAGTAATACTTGTTCCAGAGCTCCCGCGCGCCGAGCTTCGGCGGAAAGACGAGGTTCCGCTTCCGATACGCGGTAAGCTTCGCTGCTTGCTCCGACTTCTCCCTCTTGGCTTTCTCCGCCTTCGCCTTCTCGGTCTTCGGGGCCATGGCGGAGGCGGCGGAGGAAGGGGGACGAAGAGCCCGGCGACGCCGGAGATGCAGACGGCGGCGGCGGAGGTGTGGAGGCGGAGCGCAAAGGGGATCTCTGGAGGAAGAAGAAGATGCAATGAAAGCGCAAGGAGGGGAATCGCTCCTGCTTGCTCTGCTATTATGGGGAAGTGGG
>LR738712.1:238327864-238358074 GCA_902687465.1 Secale cereale
GGGGCGTTTCGCTCTTTCCATTAAGAGAACGTGGGCACGTCCCATCCCACGACGCCGCAATCGACGCGTGCCGTTACGGGGGGATGCGGCGGATACGGAAGTGGATTCGGCGTGCCGTGGGCCGCGTGTGCCCATACACTGTTTTGGGCCTGGCCCAACAGCGCTCGGCACCGTGTGTGGCCCAGGCCCGGGGGCTCCTGTCGTTGTACTGAGGTAGGGGTACCTCAGTACCCCAACTTGTGCACGGGCAGTTGCAGCTTCCCGCGGCAGGGTTTACCGCGTGCTCGCCGAAGACCTTCCTGCTCCATATCAAACCATTCAAAAACAAAGTATACGAGACAGAAGATCGAGACCCTGGCAAGTGGAGCTTGCCGGGAAGGCCGTACCAGGCTCAAGATTACCTCACTAGCACAAGGCCCTGGCAAGAGGAGCTTGCCAGGAAGACTAGAAGATTCCATCATAGAAGACACGCCTCGGCGCTATATGCGGCCCGGCGAGGGCCCGGGGAGCGGCAAGCTCCCGGGCCCGGCAAGATCAAGACCCCGGCAAGGTGCTTGCCGGGAGAGATGCGCTGTGTGCCCGCGCTCCAGCTCGTCAGCCCACGCGTCACCCTGGGGGCATTCCAGGGACGCGTGGCGGATGGCTGTGCAGCCTGGGGGGCACGGTGGCACTTCACGGTGGTGAGGCCATCGCCGTGGCGAACGGAGACGCAAGGGCGGGAGCTTTTGGGGTCGACGGCGACGGGCATTAAATGCCCTTGTCCCCCACTGTCAAGGTAGGTGGCGACCACTGTTCGCGTACTGTAGCTCCACTATTCCCGCACTGTTACAACTACCACCTCTTTTACGTTTTTACCCCTTTCTCCTACGTTGACACCTGTCGGTGACCCCTTGCACTATAAAAGGAGGCCCATGCACAACGTGGAGGGGGTTCGGAACCTAGATCGCTCATACGCTCGGTGTAGCTGCTTCTTCAAGCTCCCGAGCTCTCCAACTCAATACACAACTAAGCAGGAGTAGGGTTTTACGCGTCTACCGCGGCCCGAACCTGGGTAAAACTGCCCGCGTGCTCGCTACGATCTGCTCTTCGTGCTCCCTCCGCCCTCGTACCACACAGACAAGGGGCTCCGGTCCCATAGGTGTTCGTGGCGGACAGTTTCCCCCGACAACACGTCATCCATTCTGGCCCGAGAATGTCTTTCCTTCGGACTCCATCAAACGATCGATTGTGTTTGCCTTAGGCTGGTATATGGAATTTCCATGATCTCTATATCAAAAGTAATTCTTTTTGCCACTTAAGGGGATAATTCTACGAGTCACTTTCTCTAAGGTGCCCCGTCTGGTGACATCAATCACCATCTTCTTAGGTGTGGAATTATTGCCTACCGAGTGAACCTTCATCATTTATTTCACTCCATCCCTGTGGATGTGTGTTCCGTGTCTCAGCTCAAGGGATGTTTCGACGTATCAATCCATGAGTTGATCTTGAATTGCTCGATCTTTGAGAAGATCAAATCCTGTAGAATTCCCGTTCTTTTGTTGTCGTGTTGGATGAAGTTTTCAAATCAAAGATGCCAAGATCTACATGATGCAATGAATTAGCAACTTCGAGGAAGACAGTTGAATTGAGAAGATTGTGTAAGTTAGTGTCCCCTCTGATTTCTTATCTCACGTCTTGAATCTCGGGACGAGATTCTTGATTTAGTGGGGGTGAGTTGTCACATCCCTAGCTTCTGTCTGCCTAGTGCTAGATTGGTTGTTGCATCATGTCTAAAGTTTTCTTTAAACTGGAATTGAGGATTGTTCAAACCCTAGCACCAAAAGAACCCAACTAGGTTCAACCTAAAAATATTTTCATTGTACCCAAAGTGCCTCAAGAAAAGTTCATGATTTTCGGTTAAGGTAGAAACCCCTGCCAAAAATGATGAATATATTTCTAGGACATTTTTGGATTTTTGAATTAATCCATATTGTATTTTAATTGGGGCATTTAAATTCTTTAAATAGTTTAAATGTTCTAATAATTGTGAAACTAGTTGAGGGCTGTTAGAAATAATTCAATAGGTGCCCACAATTTATTTCATGATGTATCAAAATGGTTTGGTCTTTGAACTAAATCAAAAACATACAAAAGAAATAGAAAACTGAAACAAAACCAGAGTTAGAGAGAGGGAGAGTTTTACCGGGCAGCCCACTTACCTAGTGGACCAGCCGAAACGGCCCAGCTGCAGGCCCAGCCCGCTACCGCCTCCTCCCTGTCGTCTTGCCCCTCTCGCCAGGAGGACGGGAGGCACGTGCCCGGCGCCTGCGGCCACACACCATGGCCACCTCCTCTCCCCTTGCCTGCCTGCCCCTCCCAAACGTCGCTGTGGACGCCACACACACCCCTGGAACCCCCTCGGCCTCTCCCCGTGCTTCTTTCCCCTCCTGTGTCTCTCTCCCCCGCTTCCCTCGCTTGCGTCCGAGGCCGCCGACGAGCACCACCGTAGCCACCGCGCAAGTCTCGCCTCTCCGCTGCGTCCAGTCGCTCAGCCGACATCCGTGTCCCCTCCACGCCGACTGAAACAAGCCGAGGAGCACTAGGTCATCGCCTTCGAGCTCGTCACCGCCGCATCTGCTCGTCGGACTTCACCGATCGATTCGCCGCCCCCGACGCGTCCCCGAGCCCACTGACCCTCCCAACGGACTCGCGGTGAGCCCCCGAGCCGTTTCCCCCTTCTCCCCTAGTCGCGTTCGACCTCTAGGCCATAGCTCCGCCGCGGCAGAACCCCGGCCGCCGCTGAACTTGTCGCCGCCGTGGCCACAGCCGCCTCTGCCCGTTTTTGAGTGCGTCACCGTGCTCAGCACATCACCAGGAGGCCGTAGCACCCAGCCGTTCGTCCCCTCGTGCACCACAGCATCGACTCCGTCGATGCCCGATCACGGGCCGCCGCCGCGAGCTCGTTTCTGACGAGTTCCGGCCACCCCAGTGACCGCTTCCACCACCAACCGACGCGGCCTGATGTGTTGCGTCCGTAGAACCCAGCCACGCGAGCTCCCGTCACCGGAAACGGCCGGGAGGGCAACACCGGCGAGCCACCGCCGTGTTTTTGGTTGCCGGCGCCTATCGCTGACGTGTCCGCTTACTTAGGAGCTAATCACCCCACTAACTAACCACCTGGCCCACTGACACATGGGCCCCACACACTTAATTAAGGACAGTTTAGTTTCTGTTTAGTTTTAACTAAGCACAGTGGCCCCACGCGTCAGCATTGACCACGCTGACGTGGCCCTTGAGCGGCCCCACATGTCAGCGACCCTAACCAGCCCTGAGTCACTGACCAATGGGTCCCACGCGTCAGGTTTGACCCTGGCCGACCCTTTTGACTAGGTGACGTCAGAGTGACACAGTGCTGATGTCTTAAATGCTTTTCTGGAATTTTAAATAAATCAGATGATTTATTTATTTCTGAAAATAGCCAAAACTTCTAAAAATCACATAAATTAATCTATAACTTAGATGAAAATAATTTATATATGAAAATTCATCAGAAAAATCCAAGGAATCTGTTTATGGCATTTTCATGCATGTTTGAATAACTTACAGCCACTGTTTAGGGCAATTTGAATAATTGGCATTTGAATAATCACATATGGAGTTTGAATTTGAACCTTTGGTTCAAACCAACTTCATTTAATTTGGTTGCTAGTTGCATTAGGCCAAATCACATCATATTGCCATGTCATGTTCATGCATCATATTGTTGCATTGCATTGATTGTGTTCTTTCTCTGTTTGTCGATTTTGTCCCCTCTTAGTAGACGACGTTCTGACGATGAGTTCGATGACACCGATGAAGAACTATTACTATCTTCGGAAGTGCCTGGCAAGCAAACCCCCATTGAGCATCCCGATACAATCCCACTCTCTCGCTCCTGCTCTCTTTTACTACATTAGGACAACAACGTTTTGAACTGCTTTTTGCTGCGGTAGCTGAAACCCTTTCCTCTGCATGACCTGTCATTGCCACAGTAAATAGTTGAAACCCACTAGCATGAGTAGGAGTTGTTTGAGCCATGTTGTGCCTACTCATTCATGCTTTTTGGTTATGCCTGCTTTTTATTAGAGTTGTGTCAGGTCTGATTCATCAGGGATGAATTGGAAAGTTATGAACATGTCCTACTGCTGAGAGCTAAAGTGTGTGAACACGTTTTGGTAAAGGTAGCGGGGAGAGGCCATGTAGGAGTACATGGTGGGTTGTCTCACTGGAACTGTCCTTAAGAACTGAGTTCTGTGTAAGCCTCCTCCCTGTCGTCTTGCCCCTCTCGCCAGGAGGACGGGAGGCACGTGCCCGGCGCCTGCGGCCACACACCATGGCCACCTCCTCTCCCCTTGCCTGCCTGCCCCTCCCAAACGTCGCTGTGGACGCCACACACACCCCTGGAACCCCCTCGGCCTCTCCCCGTGCTTCTTTCCCCTCCTGTGTCTCTCTCCCCCGCTTCCCTCGCTTGCGTCCGAGGCCGCCGACGAGCACCACCGTAGCCACCGCGCAAGTCTCGCCTCTCCGCTGCGTCCAGTCGCTCAGCCGACATCCGTGTCCCCTCCACGCCGACTGAAACAAGCCGAGGAGCACTAGGTCATCGCCTTCGAGCTCGTCACCGCCGCATCTGCTCGTCGGACTTCACCGATCGATTCGCCGCCCCCGACGCGTCCCCGAGCCCACTGACCCTCCCAACGGACTCGCGGTGAGCCCCCGAGCCGTTTCCCCCTTCTCCCCTAGTCGCGTTCGACCTCTAGGCCATAGCTCCGCCGCGGCAGAACCCCGGCCGCCGCTGAACTTGTCGCCGCCGTGGCCACAGCCGCCTCTGCCCGTTTTTGAGTGCGTCACCGTGCTCAGCACATCACCAGGAGGCCGTAGCACCCAGCCGTTCGTCCCCTCGTGCACCACAGCATCGACTCCGTCGATGCCCGATCACGGGCCGCCGCCGCGAGCTCGTTTCTGACGAGTTCCGGCCACCCCAGTGACCGCTTCCACCACCAACCGACGCGGCCTGATGTGTTGCGTCCGTAGAACCCAGCCACGCGAGCTCCCGTCACCGGAAACGGCCGGGAGGGCAACACCGGCGAGCCACCGCCGTGTTTTTGGTTGCCGGCGCCTATCGCTGACGTGTCCGCTTACTTAGGAGCTAATCACCCCACTAACTAACCACCTGGCCCACTGACACATGGGCCCCACACACTTAATTAAGGACAGTTTAGTTTCTGTTTAGTTTTAACTAAGCACAGTGGCCCCACGCGTCAGCATTGACCACGCTGACGTGGCCCTTGAGCGGCCCCACATGTCAGCGACCCTAACCAGCCCTGAGTCACTGACCAATGGGTCCCACGCGTCAGGTTTGACCCTGGCCGACCCTTTTGACTAGGTGACGTCAGAGTGACACAGTGCTGATGTCTTAAATGCTTTTCTGGAATTTTAAATAAATCAGATGATTTATTTATTTCTGAAAATAGCCAAAACTTCTAAAAATCACATAAATTAATCTATAACTTAGATGAAAATAATTTATATATGACAATTCATCAGAAAAATCCAAGGAATCTGTTTATGGCATTTTCATGCATGTTTGAATAACTTACAGCCACTGTTTAGGGCAATTTGAATAATTGGCATTTGAATAATCACATATGGAGTTTGAATTTGAACCTTTGGTTCAAACCAACTTCATTTAATTTGGTTGCTAGTTGCATTAGGCCAAATCACATCATATTGCCATGTCATGTTCATGCATCATATTGTTGCATTGCATTGATTGTGTTCTTTCTCTGTTTGTCGATTTTGTCCCCTCTTAGTAGACGACGTTCTGACGATGAGTTCGATGACACCGATGAAGAACTATTACTATCTTCGGAAGTGCCTGGCAAGCAAACCCCCATTGAGCATCCCGATACAATCCCACTCTCTCGCTCCTGCTCTCTTTTACTACATTAGGACAACAACGTTTTGAACTGCTTTTTGCTGCGGTAGCTGAAACCCTTTCCTCTGCATGACCTGTCATTGCCACAGTAAATAGTTGAAACCCACTAGCATGAGTAGGAGTTGTTTGAGCCATGTTGTGCCTACTCATTCATGCTTTTTGGTTATGCCTGCTTTTTATTAGAGTTGTGTCAGGTCTGATTCATCAGGGATGAATTGGAAAGTTATGAACATGTCCTACTGCTGAGAGCTAAAGTGTGTGAACACGTTTTGGTAAAGGTAGCGGGGAGAGGCCATGTAGGAGTACATGGTGGGTTGTCTCACTGGAACTGTCCTTAAGAACTGAGTTCTGTGTAAGTTGTCCAATGACTAGCTACTACCACACATTGGGTTCCAGTAACTCGACCCCTCTTAACTTATTAATCAACTAGATCTCTGTCCAGGAGTTGCAACTAGTTTCTAGTGTTTGTAGATAGTGCTAGTAGTCTACCAAGTGGCACCCGGTACATGTGGGCTTGGGACAGACTAGGTGCAATGGCCCGGTGTACCAAGTGGAACCCGGTTGGTGGGCTTGGGAACCCTGCACACATCATTTGTGGCCGTGAGCGACACCCCGGCCGGATCTCCTTACGGATGGAACCTGAATAGGCGATAAACCTGGACTAGAGTCTTGTGTGGTTACTCAGGTCGTGGCCGACACCCTCGCCAGGCTTCCGCTTGAAGGTTTGCGAGATACACGACGTGTACATGGCGGTAAGTGGCGAGAGCGTGTGTGAAGAAGTACACCCCTGCAGGGTTAACATGATCTATTCGAATAGCCGGGTCCGCGGTTATGGACTTCATGGATGCTTACTTGGTACATAGACAAGTGAAAGTGGATACTCTAAAATGCTCAAGACAAGTGTGAGTGCTATGGATGGCGTTCTCGTAGGGAGACAGAGCGAATCCATAGTGGTGTTTTGATTGGTGATTATGTGGACTCGTGTGCGCCACCTCAAAAGAGTTACTTGCAGTCGTAGATCAGGATAGCCACCGAGTCAAAGCTGGCTTGCTTCAGTCAAACTCCACCACCCCATTGTTGATACTGATGCATATGTAGCTAGTTCTGATGTAAGTCTTGCTGAGTACCTTTGTACTCACGTTTGCTTAATTTATGTTTTTGCAGAGAGACTTCAGTCTCACTAGTGGTTCCGCATGGACTTCGACGTTTAGCTTGTTACCTCAGCTACGATCTTGTGCCCTTGTGAGGGTCTTGTAGTTAGTCAGGCTTCTCAGCCTTTTTCATTTGTAGTTGTCTGTACTCAGACATGTTATGCTTCCGTTGCCTGTATGCTTTGTATGTTGGGTCATGTGACCTCTGTTTGTAATAAATGCTATGATGGCTCTTCTGGGGCTTATCTATATGACTTGTTGAGTTATGTTGTGATGCCTTGTTGTACATCACATACTTGCATGTAATGCGTACGTGTAATGTGTATTGCTATGTGTGGGATCCGACACCTAGTTGTTTACCCTTGGTAGCCTATCTTACAGGGAAATGTCCCCTAGTGCTTCCACTGAGCCTTGGAAGCTTGCTACTGCTCCGGAACACTTAGGCTGGCCGGCATGTGTCCTTCTTCGTTCCTGTGTCTGTCCCTTAGGGGAAATGTCACGCGTTGTTCCTTTATGTCCTTGTAGCTTGCTACGACTTGGGTTCATACGTTGATGACCGACACGTTCGTTGCTGGGTCATGTATGCCTGTCTCTGTAATTTAGTGCCACTTTTGGTTTATAACTGGTCATGTCGGCCCGGGTTCTCTGTCATATGGATGCTAGCGACACTATCATATACGTGTGCCAAAATGCACAAACGGTCCCAGGCCAGGTAAGGTGGCACCCGTGGGGATACCGTGCGTGAGGCCGCAAAGTGATATGAGGTGTTACAGGCTAGACCTGTGTGACTTAGGATCGGGGTCCCGACAGATGCGAACATGAGGGCTGCTATAATGGTGGCCAGGGAGCTGCTAAGGTGCTGGCTGCTCGATAGCGGCCATGACGCACTGGTTCTCAGGGTGGCCGAGCTCCTCGACACCGCCAGCAACGGAGCCGAGCCGTTCTGCGTCCACACGACGACGTCGGGGACCGGGTGCCGCCTATGCCACACCCGCTCGCATGTATGGTCAAGACCCGCGGCGACCTACGAAGGCGACTCGAACCAACAATGTCTCTAGCCCAGGCCTCGGTAGACCAGGGGGCTACTCTGGATGCCTTATCAAGACAGAAAGGTGAGGGAAGTCCCGGCTCAGGCCCTCGCCCCTCGTGCGTGACCCGTCGCGCATGGCCCGCCCTGGATTTCACCAGGGGCTCACTGGCGGCGGGTACGATGCACGCAGGGAGGGTCCTTCTACCTCCTCCATTCAACCTCAAGACGTCGCGCCTCCTGGCGCACCATCCCCCGGGCTGCGGAGGGTGCGTCCGGAGGCGGTACGGCAGGCCGTCCTACGCGCATTAGGAGGGACCAAGACCGCGGCTCCGCCCCCTACTCATGAAATACCGTACCCGCTGAGCCCGGCCCTGATCAGGAAGAGCTCATGGGCCATTAGGAGCGTGGGTACGGCAGGTTCCCCCTCGCACCTCAGGACTCTGCGTCTCTGAGCGACGTTAGCCCTCAGGGGGGAAACGCGTTCAGAGATCGCTTAAGCGGTGCGACTGGTGCTCGGAGGGGGGGCTATGGCCAAGATCCCATCCCCCCATCATGCGCAGTGTCCCACTTCATGGATGCCGCCTTCGGGTGAGTTCATGAGGGAGCGGACTAGCGCGGGGCGGGGCCCTCAAAGCGAAGGGGCGGGCGCGTCAGAAGATCTCCGCTTGTGACACTCTCACGTAATAACGAGTGGGGCTGTACATGCCCCGGTGTCTCCGGAGCGTCGCCATAGGACCTCGGGGGCTCCCTCCCATGCCGAGTGGAAGCACCATGCTCCGCACTGGCCGTTGACACTGCCCCCCAATGGCTATGCCCACATCCACCACTGGTAGCCCTACGCTCCGCGCTGGGGAGAAGACTGAAGACCTGCTAAGGGGCCAGACGCGGCCCCTCCTTTATTGTTCGCATTTTCTCCTTCTGTATCTGCCTTCTTAGGCCGATCTCGCTGCCGTGCGACACGTTTTTTGAATAAATGGAGAGTTTTGTCGGTGTTTCGTGATTTATACCGGGTTTTATTTTCGCCAGTTCGTCTTTTTCGTCCCGCTTAGCCAAACCAGGCTACGTCCGCAACCCCGCCTTGTCACTCCTCGCGAGCAGGGGCCCGGGCGTGGGCACGCGATCTGTTTGTCCGCTACCGGACCGCCAACCACTCTTGCGCTCACAGCAGGTACTCGTGAGGCGCGCCCGGACAAGGTCGGCGGACGCTCTGTCCCAACGAGCGACAAGGACTTGAGGCCACGACCTCAGGAGCAAACAAGGGAGTACTTAAAAGCCCATTCATACAATGTTCAGTTACAACATCAAAAGCATAAACCTTGTGACACCCGCCTCACCCGGCTTTGGAGCCACAAACAAAAAGGAAATTTATTGCAGGAACTGGATTAAGCATCGGCATCTTCACCGAAACTGACGGTGTCAACCAAGCACCAGCGCGTCCTCGATAGTTGGAACAAGCTCCGTCACCAACGCATCCACATGATCACTCACCCAGTTCTCCGAGGGGCCGGCGACCGCCTCAGGTGCAGGCTCCAGCAGGGCCTCAAAGTCCGCACGGGATTCAAGACGGTGCAAGTTCCCGAAGATGCGGGATACTGCACTCCTCAGGACGTCGCGGCTTTGCTCCTCAACGCGCCGCTGAGCCTTCCTGACCCCACCTTCAAGACACTCCACCACCCTGGTAAAGAACCCGAGGTACCCGACGTCATCATTAACCAGGGGGCAGCGACCCCCGAGCCAAGGAGTTTGTCGAGGGCTCGGCCGGCCCGGTGCCGCAGGGCCTCAAACATCTCCGAGCGGGTGTGCTGCATTCCACAGACTCGTGCAGCTTCCTCGGAGGTTCTAGCCGTGAGGGTGGAAACGTCCTCCACTTGCTGGTATAGGCAGGACAATTCCGCCCTGGCGGCGGTGCGAGCCTTCTCCGACGCTCGCTCACGGCACTCCGCCTCAGCACAAGCATTCTTCGACGACCGTTCGCGACGCTCGGCTGCAACGCGAGCCTTCTCCGACACCTGAAGGCGATGCTCGGCATCCGCCAGGCTACTCTCAAGTACCGTGATCTCCTTCTGGAGCTCCTTGCGGTGTCAGCAAAGCTAGTCTCGTGAAGCCCCAGCTTCTGGCGGTAATCCTTCCGGAGGCGCTCCACCTCCCCCAGCATCCGTCTTCGCCACGACCTCACGGTCATCAAGATTGCCCTCGGCCTCGGCTAGTTGGTGCTCCATCGTCTCTAGGCACTCGCGCTCCATGCTCAGCTGCATCACGTCAAGCGCCAGTGCCTCCTCCCGCGCCGAGAGGCCAGCGAGACTATCATCATCAGCCATAGGTGCAGCAAAGGCAACCCTTCGGGCACGAACCCGACGCTCAAGCGCGGCGTTTGAAGCTTCGAGCTCGCGCTCACGCTCCTCCGCGGCCGCGCAGCGGCGCTCGGCGTCTCAGGCCTCCTTCAGGGCACGGCCACAAGCCTCCTGAGCGGTGGAGGCCGACGCCTCGGCTTCCTCAGGGCAGTGTCGTGCTGCATCTGGCTTAGGTTGACGGCGACCCTCAGCTGGCGCCAACCCCTCGCCAAGTGCAGACCCTCGGCCTCGACGCGCTCATCAACCTCAGCAATCTCGACCTCGAGACGCTTCAAGGCGTCCGACATCTCCCGCACAAGGCCATGGCGGACCACACTCCGACGCACCGCAAGTTCTAGAAGACGACCTGGCTCGTCCCCTGCACCTGTGTCGCCCAAAGGGGGCTCCCCCTCTTCCACGGGTTCAGCGTGTACCTCGGGGCTAATTCCGGAGGTGCGCGGCACCTCCGGCGCTGGGAGCAGGCATGGGCTTGATAGACGGGCAGCTGCTTGAGCCGCCTCAAGGGCTGGCTGACCCATGGTGGAGACAAAACCCAGAGCACGGAGCGGGCTCCCGATGTACCAAGATCTGCCTAGCCCCAAGGACGCTTGGGGGCTGGGGACACGACTTGCGCGATAAAACCTGGGCGCGACTTCGAGGGCCCGCGCATGGCCTCCTGAAGGCCCGGCTTGGTCCGGAGAAGGAATGCAGATAGAAGCTCCTGCGAGCCTCGCCTAGTGGCTCATGGATGAAGCAGAAGAGACCCTGCAAATCAAGGGGTCAGCGGAACTGCACTAAGAGAGACAGGGAAAACCGAAGCACATGCACCTACTTCGTACAATCTGATTCATCCTCTTCAAGACCCTCGGAGCAGGACCAAAGACGCTCCTCAGCCTCCACCTCTTGCCCAGCGTCGCGAAGGATGATGGGAAGCTACCCGAGGCCGATATGCTTAGTCCCGGAACAAGGCTGGAGCAGGCACCCGCAGCCAGCGCCTAGCTCCCTGAGGTGGCGCTTCCCGGACTCGCCTCGGCCAGGGGCCGCTCCACCTCCGCCTCGGCTGTTTCAGGAGCCAGCGGCGCCTCAGCGCTCCCCGCCACCTCCACCAACACCGGCGCCGGGGCTTCGTCCACTCGCTCCAAGGATGGGGTCGAACCCAGGCCAGGGGCTTTGCCAGATGCGTCTGCCCGAGAAAGGAAAGACGGGCTTGCGGGCCCGGATACCACCAAGGAATCGTCGCGAGGATTGGGGGTGCCTCCTGGGACTAGCCCCCATGCATCAAAGCGGGGAATCCTGTCAGCAAGGGCCCTCCCGGCTTTTGGAGCCAAGTACAAGGGAACCGCGAAACCGGGGCGAGCCTCAGGCACTTCACCAACAAGCAGCCGCATCAGCCCCTGGATAGTTTCAGGAGGGAGCTGCTCCCGCTGAAGACGCGCGCGATCATCCTGAACCCACATCAGGTTGGAATGGCGCTGGAGAGGGGCGACACGGAAGACAAGGAAGTCCCTCACCACCATCGCCAGGGTCAACCCACTCTTCTTCAAGTTGGCCAAGCGACACATCACAGGCTCTGCCCGAGGATCCGAGAGGGCTTCGTGCCTCCAACCAGAGTGCGGCACCGCTAGTCTATTGGGAAGACGAAATTCGGGTCTATACTCGACAACGTCGACAAACACCCATTGCCGGCGGAACCCGTCTGTGGCAGGACGAAGCGAGAAATCAATCCCAGAGGCAGCGGTCGCCTCCACCGCGCGCAACGACACGCACCCCGAGCGCTGCCTCCCGTCGACCAAGGAGAGGGCGAAGAAGTGACGGAGCAAGCCCACGGAAGGGGAAACGCCAATGAAAGCCTCACAGAGGAACGCGAAGCCGAAAAGAAGGACGATGGACCCAGGGTCCAGGTGCAACGCCAGAATCTGGAAATGCGTGAGCACTGCGTAGAACAAGGCGGAGAAAGGGGGACGAGATCCCCGAAGATAGCATAAAGATGAAGCTGGATGTCGTTGGCACCAAGCTCCCTCACCGTCCGGGAGGCGAGCCAGATGCGGGTCGGTCCCCACTCCTTAGTTGCGTCGGCCAAGGCGTGACACACCTAGTCCAGACCCTCCTAGTTCACTATGGCGGAGCAACCGAGCGCCGGTTCAAGCACTGGCGGCGACACGACAGCCTCGCCGTCTCCTCTCTTCTTCGCCCCACGCGGCATGGCGGCAAGCAGGAGAAGGCAGAGAAGGCAGGCAGAGAAGGGGGGCGATTGGGAAGAAGGAAGCAGCAGCGGCAGCGAGAAGCCCTACCAGTCGTGCGACTAGCAAGGCGCACGACTACCAAGACTGCGTGGGAGGCAGGGCCGCCCACGTCCCATCCAACCGTCGCACGCCGGCCTAGCCCGCAGCCTTTGGGGCCCGCGCCGCTTCGTCCTCGACTAAGGCTTCGCCCCGAAGCCAACTTTGCGCGTGTCGTGGGCCCGGGGGCTACTATCGGCATACTGGGAACCGGGTTACCTAGACTTGCCTGTCTGCGGGCCGCGACGCGCTCCTACAAGTGGCCTGGTACGGCCCAGCTGATCGACCAGCTGCCCAAGACCCTCGCGAGGGGCCAGGCCTCGTGATGAGAACAATGCCAAGACCCCCTCAGGTGCAGCTTAGTTAAGGTGCTCCGGAGGGGTGGAGAACCCAAGGCCAAGCATGCCTCAGGAGGAGGCACTGATGTCAGCGGTGAAGCACCGCGCCAGCGGGTGCCGGCGCCCGCCAGCGGTGCAGTTACCATTTCGGTGCAAGGGGGACAGCGCAGCCGCATGTTCCCGAGGCGCGGGACAAAGGTTTCTTCATTGGTGCAACGAGACCGAAGACCGCAAGGACGACAAGGAGAATGTCATCGTCGAGCCCACCACCGCGTCATCGCCTGATCCTTTTGCAGGTGAAGACTGCTTTTGTCAGGATAGGAACATCCTTGTGTTCCCGCTCAAAATGGCCGTTGTGGAATCCCTTCCCGCCTAAACATTTCGGGGGAAGAGGACAGTGGTCGCCTATATAAATAGCTAGGATTCCCACCGAGGAGAGGATCGATACACACACTCGCCCACCGCACAAGGAGCAAGAACACTAGCCTCCTGACCCTCCCGAGCTCGCCTCCTGAGCTCAGGAACCCTTGTACCAGTTCATACTCTAGCTCACCCGGAGCCAAACCACCAAAGCAGGAAGTAGGGTATTACACCTCGCCGTGGCCCGAACCTGGATAAACTCCTATGTGTTTGTTCATTGTTTGCTTGAATCCTTCCACCGAGACGAGAGCGAGGCGCTAGGTAGACGTGAGTTGGAGGGATCTTCGTTCACGCCCCTGTGTTCGAACTTAACAGGTTTTGCGGAGCCCTAAATCCGACAAAATGAATCTGACTATCAATCTGAATGCGTATTGAACATAGGATCAATTAGCTACAGTAGCTCTATGTGGAGCATTGTAGACATGGAAATTCGCAAAGTATACACGGATCTAAATGTTGTGGACCCATTGACTAATACCTCTCTCACTAGGAAAACAAGGTCATACCTTTGAACTCTTTGAGTGTTAATCACATCGCGATGTGAACTAGATTATTGACTCTAGTAAAGTCTTTGGGTATTAATCACATGGCGATGTGAACTATGAGTGTTAATCACATGGCGATGTGAACTTGATTATTTACTCTAGTGCAAGTGGGAGACTGATGGAAATATAGCCTAGAGGAAATAATAAAATGGTTATTATTATATTTACTTAATCATGATAAAGGTTTATTATTCATGCTAGAATTTTTTTGACTGGAAACTTAAATACATGTGTGAATACATAAACAAGTACCGCGTCCCTAGTGAGACTCTACTAGACTAGCTCATTGATCAAAGATGGTTATGGTTTCCTAACAATAGACATGGGTTGTCATTTGATAACGGGAACACATAATTAGGAGAATGATATGATGTACAAGACCCATTCGTTAGCTTAGCATTTGATCGTACAATTTTTGCTACTGCCTTCTTATATGACAAATACACGTTCCTTAGACCATGAGATCATGCAACTCCCAGATACCGGAGGAATACCTTGTGTGCTATCAAACGTCATAATGTAACTGAGTGATCATAAAAGATGCTCTACATGTATCTCCGAAGGTGTTTGTTGAGTTGGCATAGATCGAAATTAGGATTTGTCACTCCGAGTATCGGAGAGGTATCTCTCGGCCCTCTCGGTAATACACATCATAAGCTTGCAAGCAAATGACTAAGGAGTTTAGTAATGAGGTGATCTATTATAGAATGAGTTAAGTGACTTGCGGTAACGAGATTGAACTAGGTATGAAGATACCGACAACCGAATCTCGGGAAAGTAACATACCAATGGACAATGGGAATTACGTATGATGTCATAATAGTTCGACCGATAAAGATCTTCATAGAATATGTAGGAGCCAATATGGGAATCCAGGTTCCGCTATTGGTTATTGATCAGAGAGGTGTCTCGGTCATGTCTATATAGTTCTCGAACTCGTAGGGTTCGCACGCTTAATGTTCGTTGACGATATAGTGTTATATGAGTTATATGATTTGGTGACCAAATGTTGTTCGGAGTCCTGGATGAGATCCGGACATGAAGAGGAGTCTCGAAATTGTTGAGATGTAAAGATTGATATATAGGACGATGGTATTCAGACACCGGAAGTGTTTCGGAGTGCATCGGGTAGTCGTCGGATCACCGGAATGGGTTCCGGACACCCACGGTAAGTGTATGGTCCTAATGGGCCAAAGGGGGAAGGACAGATCAGCACCTAGTGGGCCCATTGGCTGCCTCCTCCCCTCTGCCACCTATATATATGTGGGCCGAGGGCGCCACACAAACACACAACACTATCTTAGCCGGGTGCGGCGCCCTCGTCCACCGTTTACTCCCCCGGTCATATTTTCGTACTACTTAGGAGAAGCCCTACGGAGATCGTATCACCATCACTGTCACCATGTTGTCATACTGTCGGAACTCATCCTTTACCTTGCCGTCTTGCTGGATCAAGAAAGCGGAGGGCGTCATCGAGTTGAACGTGTGCTGAACGCGGAGGTGACGTACGTTTGGTGCTTGATCGGTTGGAACACGAAGAAGTTCGACTACATCAACCGCATTGTCAAACGCTTCCGCTTATGGTCTACGAGGGTATGTAGACACACTGTCCCCCTCATTACTATGCATCTCCATGGATAGATCTTTGCGGGTGCAAATATATTTTTTTGTTTTCCATGCAACGTTCCCCAACATAAGCCCCATGATGAATATGAGATTGATAATAATGTTTGCAATAATATTGAAAGTTGGTTTGGAAGAGTGTAGATCCTACATATTTGGAAAAGGTTCAATCTTATGAAATTTTTGATAAAAGTGGGTTTGGAAAGGTCATGACTTTAGTTGATGATAATCCCACTATTTTGGAAGAGTGTCAACTTTGCATGCATATGGATCATGTAGAGAATATGTTATGTGAGAGCTATATTGTCGAGTTTGAATACGATCCTACATGCAATTATTAAGAGAGGAAAATATGGTTGTAGAAATTTTCAGGTTACTAAATTACCTCTCTTCATGTTGAGATTGATCTTATTTTCCTTTTCTTCCTTACATATGCTAGATATTGCTTGTCTTGATTTGTTTTACTATAAAATGACTATGCATAGGAAGCATGTTAGACTTAGATGTGTTTGTCACATGTTCTATGATGTTCTCTTTGTGGTTCAATTCTTGTCTTCCATGTGAGTATCATTAAAATTATCAATGCCTAGCTAAAAGGCTTTAAAGAAAAGCGCTGGTTGGGAGACAACCCAATATTTTTCTTTTCTTTTTTTATGAAAATTTATTATCTAGACTATGGTTAGATGTGTTTTCATGTTTGAATTTAGTGTTCGTGCCAAGTAAGACCTTTGGGTTGATTTGGAATATAGTAGATTGGTTTTGCTGAAAAACAGAATCTTTTGCGTCCAGATACAGAATTCTTCCTGATTACTGGAACGTGAAAAAACACTGAACTTTTTACAAGTTTCTGATATACAACTTGCCCACGTTGTCCTATTGTTACAAATTGTTCTGTTTTTGACAGATTATGTTTTTATTGTGTTGTTTCCTTATTTTGATGCATCTATGGCTAGTATCGGGGGGGTATGAACCACAAAAAAGTTGTAATATAGTAGATACAACACAAATATAAAATAAGAATGTGTTCACAACGGTACCTACAAGTAAGGATTGGATTTTTTTTACTAACGGATCTCCCGAGTTTTCTCTTGAGTTTTGTGTTGTGAAGTTTCCAAGTTTTGGGTAAAGATTTGATGGACTACGGAATAAGGAGTGGCAAGAGCCTAAGGTTGGGGATGCCGAAGGCACCCCAAGGTAATATCCAAGGCAAGGTTGTTAGAATCGCGATTTTGAATCGGATCGGAGCCCCGATGGTAGGATGGCAAATCATAGAATCTTCACTATCAAGATCGTGGAAACGTAGATTCTATGAAGTAAAGTCATAGAATCATATGGGTTAGTTTGGATAATAAGGTCGTAGAATCGTATAACAGAATCGTGATTCTGACAACCTTGATCCAAGGACAACCAAGAAGCTTGGGGATGCCCCCGACATCAAATATATTTTTATTCACCACATTATATGTGTTTTGTTTGGAACGTCTTGCATGATTTGAGTCTTTGCTTTCTAGTTGTCCACAATTATCCTCGATGTACACACCTTTTTAGAGGGACACACATTAATCTTGAAGTTATTAGAAAACTCTATGTGCTTCACTTATATCTTTTGAGCTAGGGTACTTGCTCTACTGCTTCACTTATATCTTTTTAGCACGGCGGTGACGTTATTTTGAAGAAATTGATGAACTCTCATGCTTAACTTATATTATTTTGAGAGTTTAATAACATCATTGTAATTTTCTTGGGTTGTGAATTTAGTCCTAATATGATAGGCATCCAAGGGGGGTATAATAAAAACTTTCATAAAGAGCATTGAATATATGAGAAGTTTGATTCCTTCCAATTGTTTTGAGATATGAAGATGGTGATATTAGAGTTATGCTAGTAGTGAATTGTGTAGTTAAATAAATACTTGTGTTAAGGTTTGTGATTCCCATAGCATGCACATATGGAATTCTAGTTATGTGATGAAGTTGGAGCGCAATTTATCCTTGATTGTCTTCCTTTGTGTGAAAGTCGGGAGCGCACGATGATTAACTCCTACCAACCTCTCCCCTAGGAGCATGTGTAGTAGTACTTTGCTTCGAGGGCTAATAAACTTTTTGCAATAAGTATGTGAGTTCTTTATGACTAATGTTGAGTCCATGGACTATACACACTCTCACCCTTCCACCTTCGCTAACCACTCTAGTACCGCGCAACTTTCGTCTATGCACTAAACCCACCTTATACCCTTCCTCAAAACAACCACCATACCTACATATTATGGCATTTTCATAGCCATTATGAGATATATTTCAATTTAACTCCACCATTCTGTCATATGAGTTTGAGTTATCTTGAGTTGTAATTTTGAGTTGTAAGTAAATAAAAGTGTGATGATCATCATTATTAGAACATTGTCCCATGTGAGGTTATAAATAAAAGAGAGCAAAAGCCCAAATAAAAGTGGCCAAAGAGCCAAAAAAAGAAAAAAAGAAAAAGAGTCTTAAAAAAAGAGAAGTCTAAAAAATGATAGAAAAAGGCAGAAGGGACAATGTTACCATCCTTTTGCACACTTGTGCTTCAAAGTAGCACCATGTTCTTCATGATAGAGAGTCTCCTATTTCGACACCTCCATATATTACTAGTGGGATTTTTTTTGTTATAGAACTTGGCTTGTATATTCCAACGTTGGGCATCCTCAAATGCCCTAGATCTTCATGAGCAAGCAAGTTGGATGCACACCCACTTAGTTTTCTTTTTGAGCTTTGATACAGTTATAGCTCTAGTGCATCCGTTACATGGTAATGCCTACTCACTCACATTGATATCCATTGATGGACATCCCCATAGTCCATTAATTTGCCTAGTTGATGTGATACTTTCTCCCTACTTTTGTCTACTACCACCTTCTACTCCACCTATAGTGCTATGTCCATGGCTCACGCTCATGTATTATATGAAGAGTTGAAAAAGCTGAAGCGCGATAAAAAGTATGAAACAATTGCTTGGCTGACACCGGGGTGGGCATGATTTACACTTTGTGTTAAGAAGAGGAAGCATAACAAGACTATATGATTTTTTAGGGATAACATTCTTTAGCCATGTTATTTTTGAAGCTTCATGATTTTGCTTTCTAGTATGCTTGAAGTATTATTGTTTTTATGTCAACAAACTTTTGTTTTGAATCATATGGATCTGAACATTCATGCCAAAATAAGAAGAAACACATTGCTAAATATGTTAGGTAGCATTCCACATCAAAAATTCTGTTTTTGTCATTTACCTACTCGAGGACAAGCTGGAATTGAGCTTGGGGATGCTTGATACGTCTCCAACGTATAAATACTTTTTTATTGTTCCATGCTATTATATTATCGACTTTGAATGTTTTATATGCATGCATATGCTATTTTATATTATTTTTGGAACTAACCTATTAACCTAGTGCCCAGTGCTAGTTTCTGTTTTTTCCTTATTTTTGAGTTTCATAGGAAAGGATTATCAAACGGAGTCCAAACGGAATAAAACTTTCGCGGTGATTTTTTCTAGAGTCCAAACGGAGTTCCACTGCATCCAGGCATCTTGAGGACATTGTAGCTATAGTGAGCGGCCGCCATGAACTTGGCGAGGGCCCGGTACCCCAGGATAGCGTTTTACAGGAGGCTAATGTGTGCGACGTCAAAGTCCTCCAGCTCGATGTGGTAGTTCTTGTGGGTGACAAAGGTAACAGGGAGACGCACCTGCCCCAAGGGGATGGTGGAGCCATCGGTCACCCCAGAGAATGGCTTGGTGGGCATGAACTGGTCATACGGCACGTGAAGTGTCTCGAAGGTTTCTACGGATAGCACATTGAGCCCAGTGCCGCCGTCTATGAGGGTCTTGGTGACTGCCACACTGTTGATGGTGGGCGTGCACATCATGGGGAGCGCGTTGGCGATGGCAGCACACCTGAGGTGGTCCATGGAATTGAAGGTGATGGCGTACTGCGACCACCTGAGGGGACGCGCAACCTCAAGCTTCGGGAGAGCCACGTACACCTCGCGGGAGAACTGCTTGAAGAAGCGGTTGGACGCGGGCGCCTGAGCACCGTCTAGGATGCAAGCGATGGCGTAAGGCTCCTGGCAGCCCCCAGCCCCATCATCTTGCTGGTTGTCGTTGTTCCTCCTGGTTGGCGGCGGCAGAGGACGGAGGCCTGCGTTGCCTTGCAGGCGGGCCTCACGAGGCCGGTCATGCCAGGCGCCGTCCCGAGGCTGCTCGCGCCAGCCACCCTCGTAGAGGTGGTCGCGCCAGCCCTGACAAGGGTTGCGGTTGTCGCAGCGCCCCCCCCCCCTGCACGGCCGCCTCCATGGCCAAAACCTCGGTCGACGTGCTCTACGCGACAGCTCAAACGCTCGTCACGAAGCACCCTGAGCTCCTGGCAGTCATAAGTGTTGTGGCCACGTCCACTCTTCCGTTCTTGCTCTGCCGCCAGCACTGCGGGGCCCTTGCGCTTCGCCTCCTTGGTCTTGGCCTTCTTGTCTTTAGGATCTTCGTCTGGCTGCTTGAGGAGAGAGAGGCGGCCTTCCTCTGAACTAGTGCACTTGTCCATCGGGTTACACATGTCAAGTGCCATGCACAGGTCGTCGTTGATGGTGAGCTCCTCACTCATCTTGACTTCCGTGACGCCGTCCACGAACGCAGATATTATGGCTTCATCCTAGGCCTTTGGGATCTTTAGGCAGACTTGAGTGAAGCATTGGATGTTCTTGCGGAGGGTCTCGCCTGGGCATTGCTTCACACGTCGCAAGTAGTTGACGGTGAGGGAACTGTCACGGGTGCCTTCATCCCACGAAGAGATCGACCCCTCGGGGAGGTGCATGAGCCAGGAGTGCGCCCCATCCTATAGAGCCATCGTGAAGCAGTTTGCCATGAACTTGTCGTCGCCGTTTGCCGCCTCGATGCTCAGCGCATGGAGATGGTTGAACTTCGTAGGGTCCATGAAGCTGTTGTAGTGTGGGGGCAAGTTCGGCTTGAACTTGATGGGCCAGACCACCTGGCGCAGTGATACGTAAATTTTGCATCATGCTTTTATGTTGATATTTATTGCACTATGGGCTATTATTACAAGTTATGTCACAATACTTATGCCTTTTCTCTCTTATATTACAAGGTTTACATGAAGAGGGAGAATGCCGGCAGTTGGAATTCTGGGCTGGAAAAGGAGCAAACATTGGAGACCTATTCTGCACAACTCAAAAAGCCCCAAATCTCCACGAAACACCATTTTAGAAAATATAAAAAATATCTGGCAAAAGAGATACGTCAGGGGGGCCACCACCTGTCCACGAGGGTGGGGGGCGCCCCCTCCTGGGCGCACCCCCTGCCTCGTGGGCCACCTGGTGACCCCGCGATGCCCATTTTCTCCTATATGGGGTGTTTTGGCCTGGAAAAAAAATCATAAGGAGGCTTTCGGGACAAAACACCGCTGTCTCAAGGCGGAACCTTGCAGGAACCAATCTAGGGCTTCGGTGGAGCTGTTCTGCCGGGGATACTTCCCTCCGGGAGGGGGAAATCGTCACCACCGTCATCATCAACAACTCTCCCATCTTGGGGAGGGTTATCTTCATCAACATCTTCAACAACACCATCTCCTATCAAACCCTAGTTCATCTATTGTATCCAATCTTTGTATGAAAACCTCAGATTGGTACCTGTAGGTTGCTTGTAGTGTTGATTACTCCTTGTAGTTGATGCTAGTTGGTTTACTTGGTGGAAGATCATATGTTTAAATCCATTATGCATATTAATACTCCTCTGATTATGGACATGAATATGCTTTGTGAGTATTTACGTTTGTTCCAGAGGACATGGGAGAAATCTTGCTATAAGTACTCATGTGAATTGGTATTCGTTCAATATTTTGATGAGATGTATGTTGTCTTTCCTCTAATGGTCTCATGTGAACATCGACTACATGACACTTCACCATTGTTTGGGACTAGAGGAAGGCATTGGGAAGTAATAGGTAGATGATGGGTTGCTAGAGTGACATAAGCTTAAACCCTAGTTTATGCGTTGCTTCGTAAGGGGCTGATTTGGATCCACTTGTTTCATGCTATGGTTAGGTTTACCTTAATACTTCTTTTGTAGTTGCGGATGATTGCAATAGAAGTTAAACATAAGTGGGATGCTTGTCCAATTAAGGGCAGCACCCAAGCACCGGTCCACCCACGTACAAAATTATCAAAGTAATGAACGTGAATCATATGAACGTGATGAAAACTAGCTTGACGATAATTCCATGTGTCCTCGGGAGCGCTTTCCTTCGTACAAGAGTTTGTCCAGGCTTGTCCTTTGATACAAAAGGATTCGGCCATCTTTCTGCACCTTATTTACTTTTACTATTTGTCACTTGTTACCAATTACCTTATCACAAAACTATCTATTACCGATTATTTCAGTGCTTGCAGAAAATACCTTACTGAAAACTACCTATCATTTCCTTCTGCTCCTCGTTGGGTTCGACACTCTTACTTATCGAAAGGACTATGATAGATCCCCTACACTTGTGGGTCATCAAGACTCTAATCTGGCGCCGTTTCCGGGGAGTGAAGCGCCTTTGGTAATTGGAATTTGGTAAGGAAAAATTTATATCATGTGCTGAAACTTAGTGTTACTTGTTACTATGGCTCATAATCCTTTGAGGGGCTTGTTCGGGGTATCTTCACCCCGGCCCATAGAGCAAATAGTTGTTCTGCAACCTACTGAACCTACTGGAAATGTTTGCTTTGAAATTCCTTCGGGTATGATAGAGAAACTACTAGCTAATACCTTTACAGGAGATGGACCATTGCATCCCGATTTGCACCTAATCTATGTGGATGAAGTTTGTGGATTACTTAAGCTTGCAGGTATGCCCGAGGATGTTCTCAAGAAGAAGGTCTTCCCTTTATCTTTGAAGGGAGATGCATTGACATGGTTTAGTCTATGCGATGATATTGGATCATGGAACTACAATCGAGTGAAGTTGGAATTTCATCAGATCTAGCCTAGGCATCAAGTTCATCGTGATCGCAATGATATATATTATTTTTGGCCTCGGGAAGGAGAAAGCATCGCTCAAGCTTGGGGGTGGCGTAAGTTAATGTTATATTCGTGCCCCAATCATGAGCTCTCAAGTGAAATGATCATTCAAAAATTTTATGCTTGGCTTTCTCTCAATAATTGCTCCATGCTCGATACTTCTTGTACTGGTTCTTTTATGATGAAGACTATTGAATTCAAATGGGATTTATTGGAAAGAATTAAACGCAACTCTGAAGATTGGGATCTCGATGAAGGTAAGTAGTTAGGTACAACCCCTAAGTTTGATTGTGTTAAATATTTTATGGATACCTATGTTTTCCGTGAATTTAGCACTGAATATGGACTTGACTATGAGATAGTAGCTTCTTTCTGTGAATCATTTGCTACACATGTTGATCTCCCCAAGGAGAATTGGATTAAATACCATCCTCCCATTGAAGTAAAAGTAGTTGAACCTGTTAAAGTTGAAGAAAAGACTATGACTTATAATGTTGATCCTATTGTTCCTACTGCTTATATTGAGAAACCACATTTCCCTGTTAGGATAAAGGATCATGCTAGAGATTCAACTGTGGTTCGTAACAGTAATACTAGAACACCTACACCCTCTGAGCAAATTAAGGTTGAACCTAGTGTTGCTATGGTTAAGGATCTCTTGGTCGAAAATTTATATGGGCATGTTATTTACCTCCAAGAGGAAGCTGCTAGAATCGCGAGAGCCGATACTATGAATAAACATAGACCTGCTGTAGGCATGTATATTATTTCTGTTAAAATAGGAGATCATTGCTATCATGGTTTATGTGACGTAGGTGCTAGTGCGAGTGTAATACATCATTCCTTATATAAAGAAATTATGCACGATATTGCACCTACTGAGTTAGAAGGTATTGATGTTACTTTAAACATGCTAATAGAGACACTATTTCACCAGTTGGGATTGTTAGAGATGTTGAAGTCTTGTGTGGGAAGGTTAAATACCCTGCCGATTTTCTTGTTCTCAGTTCCCCACAAGATGATTTTTGTCCCATTATATTTGGTAGACCCTTCTTGAAGACTGTTAATGCTAAGATAGACTGCGAAAAGGATATTGTTATTGTTGGATTAGGGGATATGTCTCATGATTTTAACTTTCCTATATTCCGTAGACAACCCCATGATAAAGAATTGCCTAGTAAGGATGAAATTATTGGTCTTGCTTCTATTTATGTGCCTCCTAACGATCCATTAGAAATATATCTGCTATACCATGAAAATGATATGCATATGAATGAGAGATGGGAAATAGAAGAAATATTCTTTAAGGAGGGACCCTTATTGAAAAACAACTTGCCTTTTGAAATTCTAGGGGATCGTCCTCCACCCAAGGGGTGATCCCGTGTTTGAACTTAAGCCTTTACCTGTTACTCTTAAGTATGTTTATCTCGATGAAAAGAAGATATATCCTGTTATTATTAGTGCTAACCTTTCAGAGCAGGAAGAAGAAAAATTATTGTAAACTCTAAATAAGCACCGTGCTGCTATCAGATATACTCTGGATGATCTTAAAGACATTAGTCCCACTCTATGCCAACCAAGATAAAGTTGGAAGAGGACGCGAAACCTATTATCGATCATCAATGATGGCCAAATCCTAAGATGAAAGAAGTGGTAAGGAAGGAAATACTAAAGCTTCTAGAGGCGGGTATAATTTATCCAATTGCTAATAGCCAATGGAGATGTGAAGAAACTAATGTTGTCTTGAATTGGGAAAAGAGCCACTTTATGGTTGATGAAGGCATTGTCTTGGGGCATAAAATTTCTGAAAGAGGTATTGAAGTTGACAAAGCTAAAGTTGATGCTATTGGAAAGATGTTGTGTCCCAAGGACATCAAAGGTATAAGAAGTTTCCTTGGTCATGCCGGGTTTTATAGGAGGTTCATTAAGGACTCCTCCAAAATCTCTAGGCCTCTGACTAATCTCTTACAAAAAGATGTTCCTTTTGTCTTTGATGATTATTGTATAAAAGCATTTGAAATACTTAAGAAAGCATTGATCTCTGCACCCATTGTCCAGCCTCCTGACTGGAATTTACCCTTTGAGATTATGTGCGATGATAGTGACTATGCTGTAGGTGCTGTTTTAGGACAAAGAGTTGATACGAAATTGAATGTTATCCAATATGATAGTAAAACTCTAGACAGTGCCCGGAGAAATTAGGCTACTACTGAAAAGGAGTTTTTAGTAGTCGTATTTGCTTGTCATAAGTTTAGACCTTATATTGTTGATTCTAAAGTAACTATTCACACTGATATGGTACTATCAAATACCTTATGGAAAAGAAAGATGCTAAACCTAGACTTATTAGATGGGTTCTCCTGTTACAAGAATTTCATTTGCATATTACTGATAGCAAGGGAGCTGAGAACCCCGTTGCAGACAACTTGTCTAGGCTAGAGAATATTCTTGATGACCCACTACCTATTGATGATAGCTTTCCTAATGAACAATTAGCTGTCATAAATGCTTCTCGTATTGCTCCATGGTAGGCTGATTATACTAATTACATTGTTGCTAAGTTTATACCACCTAGTTTCACATACCAGCAAAAGAAAAAGTTCTTCTATGATTTAAAACATTACTTCTGGGATGACCCACACCTTTATAAAGAAGGAGTAGATGGTATTATTAGACGTTGTGTACCTGAGCATGAATAGGAACAAATCCTATGCAAGTGTCACTCTGAAGCTTATGGGGGACACCACGCTGGAGATAGAACTGCGCATAAGGTATTACAATCTGGGTTTTATTGGCCTACTCTCTTCAATGATGCTCGTAAGTTTGCCTTATCTTGTGATGCATGTCAAAGAATCGGTAATTTAGTAGACATCAAGAAATGCCTATGAACTATTCACTTGTTATTGAGTCATTTGATGTCTGGGGCTTTGGTTATATGGGACCGTTTCCTTCCTCTAATGGGTATACACATATTTTAGTTGCTGTTGATTACGTTACTTAGTGGGTAGAAGCTATTCCAACTAGTACTGCTGATCACAACACCTCTATTAAGATGCTTAACAAATTTATATTTCCGAGGTTTGGAGTTCCTAGATACTTAATGACTGATGGTGGTTCACACTTTATTCATGGTGATGTCCGTAATATGCTTGCTAAGTATGATGTTAATCATAGAATTGCATCCCCTTACCACCCACAGTCTAGTGGTCAGGTAGAACTAAGTAACAGAGAGCTAAAATTAATTTTGCAAAAGACTCTTAATAGGTCTAGAAAGAATTGGTCCAAGAAACTGGATGATGCATGATGGGCCTATAAAACTGCATACAAAAATCCTAAGGGTATGTCTCCATATAGAATGGTTTATGGAAAAGCATGTTATTTACCTCTTGAGCTAGAACATAAGGCATATTGGGCTATTAAAGAGCTCAATTACGATTTCAAACTTGCCGGTGAGAAGAGAATATTTGACATTAGCTCGCTTGATGAATGGAGAACCCACGCCTATGAGAATGCCAAGCTGTTTAAAGAAAAGATTAAAAGATGGCATGACAAAAGGATACAAAAGCGTGAGTTTAACATAGGTGATTATGTCTTGCAATACAACTCTCGTTTATGATTTTTTGCAGGAAAACTTCTCTCTGAATGGGAAGGTCCTTACGTTATCGAGGAGTTCTATTGTTCCGGTGCCATTAAAATCAACATCTTCAAAGGCACAAATCCGAAGGTGGTGAACGGTCAAAGAATCTAACATTATATCTCAGGTAATCCTATAAATGTTGAAACCAATGTTATTGAAACCGTAACCCCGGAGGAATACATAAGGGACACTTTCCAGAATGATTCTGACCCCAGAAAGGAAGAGGTATGTGGTAAGGTAAGTAAACCGACTCCAATACAGTTATAACGACAAATTTTCACCGTTTTGGGATATTTAGAAAAATAGAAAAATAAGAGGCAGTCCGGAAAGGACACGAGGCGTCCACGAGGGTGGACGGTGCGACCTACCCCCCTGGGCGTGCCCCCTGCCTCTTGAGCACATTGTGTGCCTCCCGGACTCCATTTTCTTGCACATTACTTCTTTCGGTCGGTAAAAATTCACTATATATTCTCCCGAAGGTTTTGACCACCGTATCACGCAAAAATCCTCTATTTTTGTTTCGAGTTGTTTCTGCCACAGATTAGAGCAATATGCCATCCCAGGATTCGGAGGGAGGAAGCTATGTGGCTGACCTCCTTGCTGGCCCTAAGGTCTACGGGGACTGGGAGCATTATGGTTGAACTACGAAGGAAGAAGAAGACCATGATCCCAAGGGAAAGGATTGGACCAGCTCAGATGAAGATGAATTCCCATTACCTCAACCTGGGGACATGCATGCGGAGTTCAAAAAGTCAAGCCTCCCTGATAGAGCGAAGAAACCTAAGATCGAGTTTATCCCTTTTTTCCTCTTGCAAGAAAACAAGCAGGAACTATGCAAGAAGATATTAAACCTTGATCAGGAGATCAATGATCTAAGGGAGCAAGTTTCTATCCTTAAGTGCAAGTTAAGGAAGAAGCCTACATCATCAACAACTCCATCAACACCTCCGAAGTCGGAGACATAATCACATGATTATGGGCACTCCCCTTGCCAACTACAAAGCTTGGGGGAGGTGCCCCAGTATCGTATAACCATCACACTCCTATCTTTATCGTTTTTTAGTTCGATCCTTTTGGTAATATATTGATCTAGTAGAATAACGTTTAGCATGATCTAGTTGTGATCTTTGCTTTATGATCTTATATATGTAATCGAGTCCGTGAGCTATATATAATAACGATTAGTGTTGAGTCAAGGGCTTGATTTTCTCGCTATGGTCATGAGAGAATCAAAGAAAATATAAAATGTATCAAAGATATCATATTGAGAGTTGTCATTGCAGCAAACTCTCTAAAATATGTATGATTTATTAGTGTGGAGAAAATAAGCTTTATGCGATCTTGTGATATGGAAGTAATAAAAGCGACGGACTGCATAATAAAGGTCCCTATCACAAGTGGCAATATGAAGTGACGTTCTTTTGCGCTAAGATTTTGTACATCCAACCATCAAAGCACGTGACAACATCTGCTTCCCTCTGCGAAGGGCCTGTCTATTATTCTTGCCTTATATGAGTCAAGGTGATAATCACCTTTCCTTTTTATATTTTATCCTTTGGCAAGCACATTGTGTTGGAAAGATCCTGACATATATACCCACTTGGATGTAAGCTATCATGCTCTATTACAATTAACACTATAAGCCCCTATCTTTCTCTGTTTCTGATTAAAACTCCATACCCATAAGTTGTAGTGACCACGATCCGAATGGACCGAAGGTCTGTGTTCTGTGTCATCCCTGGATCTGTAATGCTGACACACACAGTACTTCAAGGATTTATAACAGAGTGGCAATCACACACTTATTACATCGAATGTCTGAAAAGAGAACTTATTAGAAAATATATGGCATAAGGCCATCTAACACGATAATAGCGGAAGGCTTGGAAGTTAAGTGAGTCCATCAACTCCAACGGCATAGCTGAGTGCATGACAAATGACCTAGCACACCTTACTCTTCTTCTGAAAAGTCTGCAACATGATATGTTGCAGCCGGAAACGGGTCAGCACATGGAATATGCTAGCAAGATAACATAGTAGAGCAAGTAACAGATGAAGGCTAACACTAAATGCATATATGGTTGGTGGGGGCTCTAAGGTTATAATGTTTTTGCATAAACCCAATTTTTTCTACAACAAAGGAATGAATTTATTTTAACTATCATGGTAGTTGAAACATCATTGAGAAGATTCCTCCAAATCAATCCCAATTAAAGCCATCTTGATTAACCCACAAAATTAGTTTTACAGTGATGAGATCAATCCAATAATTCAAGTACCAGATACTCAAGATGTCAATAACCGGGGACACGGCTAATCATGATTAGTTTGTACACTCTGCAGAGGTTTGCGCACTTTTTCCCACAAGACTCGATCTCCTCCGTTGGAGTTCGCACTGCATGGTGTTTGAGAAACGGATGACCGAGACACAGTCTTTCAAAAGCATTTACTCTTTCCCCTACATCTTCTAGTCCACCACTGAAAGAGCTCACACAACATACTTAACTATGCTAGAGCCCATAATGGCATTGTGGCTGCACACGGAAGTTTCTAGCATGAATAGTCTTATCTTCCCATTAAGCCTGGGTGGCATTCCATAGGATAATCACACAGTTCCTCCGGGATTTCCTAGGACAACACTAGATTCTCCAAGTGCCCTGCAACCAATCCACCCACATGTGTATTAAAGTAGCCACCTTTAGTTGAACCATTAATTAACAAGCTCACATCTGGCATGGATACCTTCAAACCCAATCCACGTCTACGAGCATAGCATGGCAGCCTAAGCATAACGCAGAAGTAACTCCTAGGGGTTTGATAATAAAGCAGCTAATAGGTTCTACCTCAATCTACTTCCCAAACCCACATGTTAAGAGATCCTACTCATGCAATGTGTGAGGGTTGAAACTAATGCATAAAAACCGGGTAATGAAGGGTATGAACAAAGGGTTACTTGCCTTGCTAACGATTCGCAAAACCTAGGGACTCGTAGTAGCATGCTACACACTCCGGGAATTCTATTGCAAACAAACAATAGTATACATAAGCAACCAAGCAAAGATGCACGGGTAAATATCAAATAACAAGATCTAACCAGAAAGTTCAACTGAAGAACTCCGGTTTGCAAAAAGAATAAATCAAATGGAGCAACAAAACTCAAACCACGAAGGAAACAAGATCTGTTTACTAGATTGTACTAAAGTACAATTTCACAGTACGCAAAATCTTGGTCAAGTTGGTTAAACAGAAAGTGGGCTTCGAGATGAAGATCTAGGCGCTTGTTTCACCTGATTCTGACTAACGAGTGAAAAGTTATACTAAAACAAAGATCAGGGCAGAAATCACGATCGAAAATAATCGCAGAAAACCTTCAAAAATAAAACACGACGAACAAGCTAACGAATGAACGTTCACTGTCTGTAACTAAAAGACGAAAAGCATTCGTTAAATGAACTAACAGAAGAACGTCCGCTAAACAACAAAACTGAAAAAACGAACCGATCTAAACCGAAAAAACCGATCTAGGGTTTTTAAATTAAAAACCGTAGTTTTTTTTACCTAAAATCGAGAAAAGACCGGCGGAGGCGCGGCGGCGCAGCGCGAGGCGGGCTAGGGTTTCGGGGGGTGAGGGGGGGGGGGGGGGGGGGGGGGGGGGGGGGGGGGGGGGGGGCTGGCGGCTGGGCCTCGGGCTGCTGCGGCCTCGGCTTATAAAGTCGGCCCGGCAGAGTCCGGGTCGGTTACGGCGCGTAGGTCGGTTGATTTTTTTTCTTAAATAGTCCTAACGCATAAAAACAAACAAGAGAAAAACTAAACTGAGACAAAAAATTCTAAAATAAATTTTCACCGTCCTCTAATAA
>LR738712.1:238366067-238378115 GCA_902687465.1 Secale cereale
CGTGAGTAGATCCCACAATGGCAAGAGCTCTGAGACTAACACGGGGGAATAGCGAATCCCAACTAGGACATAAAAAAACCCTAATAAGGACAGAACGAATGGGGGAGGTTTGGCGATTAGTCCATGTGTACCGGGCCCCAACCCTAGGAATTTCATGAATAGTCGTGTCCCTAATGAAAGCATTGAAGGCATCAGCCAGAGGCCAAGAGAAATTAGAGGAGCTCTTATCAGAAGGATACCGCATCAAGTTAAAATCGCCCCCAATGAGGAGAGGCAGCTGACAAGATTCAATTTTATTACTAAGTTTGTCCAAAAAACGTATGACATAGAGTGGTCAGCCGGACCATAGACCACCATGATTTCTAGTAAAGAGTTAAGAGTTCGATGAGACACCACCGTGCTCGCCCAAAACATGCCATGTAAAAAGCAACAAAATCGAAGACAACTTTTTTGGTACCAAGGAGAATACCACCCGAATGTCCAACAGAGGCCACAAAGTTCCAATTAAATCTATCTATCCCAGCAGCGGCCGAGAGTTCGCTAGAGGTGAAGGATGATTTTAGAGTCTCGACAAGGCCAATAAAATCCACATTTTCAGACCACACCAGGTCTTTAAGCTGGTCCCTGCGCCCCCTAGCGCCAAAACCTCTAATGTTCCAGAATAAGGCCTTCATCTATAGGATAAGTTTTTAATTCTAAGACTCGACCTGCTCGGAGACTTGCAGTGTTTAGCACGTTTCCCAGCCCCACGTTTAGAAACCACCGGGGAAGCCTGACACCTGTCATCTCCCCCCTCGTCCCCACCGACCACAACCAGTGCGGCATTCGATCCCACCCCAGCCTCCTTAGCTTTCGCAATGTCAGCCTGAGCTAATTCATTAGCCCTAATAATACCAAGTACATAAGAGGGTGATCCCAAACTATAGTCTAAGCAAATGCCCACATCATCTAAAATTTTAAGCAAATGATCATCAGATTGCGACGGGAGAACTAAACGAACATGGGAGTGAACAGCGGGGAGGGAGGAGGAGGGGACAGGGCGTGAACCTGAGGGAGGCAGATCCCGAGCCGCAGCACGCCAAGCAGCCCGATCGACCACCCGCTCGCCGCTGTTGGAGACGCGGCCGCTCTTGCGAGCCGTGGAGGCAGGCGAACACACAGGCACAGGGAGAGCACGTCCGGGGGGACGCCGCAACAGAAGATGGGCCCAAGGCCGTACCCAAGTCAGCATCAAGCCTGCGACAAAGCCCAGCCGCAGACTGCCTAGAATCTCCTGATGCCCTGCTCTTTGCTGAATACTTCTTGACCGACAACTTCTTCTTCTTCTTGGACGCAGCGGGGCCAGCTGCGGGCAAATCTTCAATGCCAGAAAGGGACGGAGAGGCAGGGCGGGCAGGAAGATTAGAACACACCGCTGAGAATGGTGTGTCCTTAGCCCCACTAGAGTCTGCATCCCCTCCGCCCAAGTCAGGCATCGAGTCCTGAGCCCCCTGCCAGCTGGAGCATTCTCCTTCAGCAGCTCATGGTCTTCGGGGGATAGCCCCTCCCACTCCGACTGGGTAAAAGGGTGATCAGTACCATGCATGGAGTCATCTGGGCATCCATCCCCATCTTTGCTCTTGTCGTCATTGCCAGAGGCCGGGGGCGGAGGAGGAGGAGGGGGCAACACTGGGCCCGAGGCACCCTCCACCCGAACCCGGAGCCGAAAGCCACCAGCCGCAAGGAAGACATCAATGGAACAATGGATACACAGAGGGTTGACACACCAGACCCGGAGACGAGCCGGCCCAAGGATGGCCAGAGAATCTTGATCCACCTCAATAGGTTTACCGATGAGAACCCTGAACGCCATCAGGAATGCCGCGGTGCGCATGTTAGGAGGAACATCTTCAACAAGCACCCAAATATCAGACAAAGAGGAGATCCCCTTGGACCCATTGGAAGCAGCTTTGACCGAAACCACCAGTTGATTCAACAGAAGCGTAAAGCTAGTACAGGAAGAGATCATGCGAAGACTCTCTTTGGAAGGGAAAGTCGCAGCAAACTCGAAATCAGAAAGTTGGTGGATTTGCCAATCCCACCCACCCTCATCCCAGAACCGAAGCTCATCAAGAAGAACCTGGGGAGATATGCATTTAGACTGGACAGAGATGATGCCAACATTGGAAAGCGACGGGATAGGAGCTGCCTCAGGGACCTCCCTATCTAAAGGGAAAAAAGAACATCCAGGAAGCCCAAGACCATAATGAACGAAAGCTGGAGGTTTGAGACGGTTCTGGCAGTCCATCGTGAGGTGGCCGTCTTCCGTGCATATGAGGCAGAAGGGAGAATTTTCACAATGAGACTGGAAGTGGCCGGGGCGATGACATGCAAAGCGGGTGAGAATGGGATTGGAGACATGAGATTGAGGAGGGGTGCGACCAGGACCGCGAGGAGGAGGAGGGAGAATACCGTCACCAGACGCACCAAACCCAGATCCGGCACCCCGCCCAGCAGCAGATCCGATGGGGCAGCGAACTGGAGCCCCCGACGCACCACGAGGAATGAAGCAGGGGACCACCACTAGCCACCGCTGGAGCCCGCAGCGGCCCGCCACCCCGGGGGGCAGCACCCTGCAGAGGAGGCGGCGGGGCCTGCCCCGATGAGCCCACCCGACTGCCCGCCGCCGCCAACTCGCAGGGTTCGACAGCAGCCGTAGGAGCACCAAGCACGGGGGCCAGAGGGACCGATGGGCTAGATCCAGAGGTGCGGGGGGACGCACCGGCCGTCGGCGCCGCAGATCCCGCCTTCGGGGCGAGCAAGGCCTGAAGCTTAGCACGGAGTGCAGCCTCATACTCCAGATCAGCGGCAGCCTCACCAGAGCCATCGTGCCCCTACTTCTGGCCAGAGATCGCCTCACTGGAAGATCCACGGGAGGGATCCATAGCGACCACCACGGCGAAAGAGAGGGAAAGGGGAGGGGAGGAGCAGATCTGACGAAGCAGGGAATGGGTAGGCGGCGTCGACGTAAATTGGAGGAGGAGGCAGAAAACCCTAGAAATGGGGGAACCGCACCCTTCCGCACCCATAAATACCTGGTACGAGCCAGGCCCGGCTCGACATAAGGCACCACGGGAGGGGGGCTGGGCCTGGGCCAACTGCGGCCCAGAAACAAAATATGGGACGGGGGGAATCAGAAAAAGAGGCCAAAGTAGGAGCCGCAATAGGCCCACCAGGCCCAACATCAACCACAGGGGCCCGCGGCCCAGACGAGGGCACCAACGCCAGCACCGATCCCAGATCTAGGGTTGGCGCCAGCGCCGTCGCCGCCGGTGAAGCGGGGGCCGCGTCCAAGGGCGAGCAGGCGAGGGGAACCACCGGAGAGAAGGACGCCGCCGCCGCCACAACAACCCCACCGAAAACCAGCGGCGCCCATCCGGAGACCAGACCAAAGCACGCAGACGAACACGGGAGACGCGGCGCCAACCATCCACCTCCACAGCAGACCCGACGAGCCACCCCCGCCCACCAGGAGCAAACTTACGCCGGCGACCCGCCGCCGGAGCCACAGAGATACAACTCACGGGGAGCGGACGAGGGGGGGAAGGAGGGGCCTCAGAGTCTGACCCGGATCCATCTGAATCGAGCGCCCAAAATATGTTAGCCCGGGGCGGAGCGGGAACCGGAGCGAGATGGGGAGGCCAGGGAGCAGGGGTGGTCGAGACGTGCTGCCGGAGAGGAGCCCAGAGGAGTCCGCGAAGGGGAGGGAGAGGGGGAGGCCGCACGAGGCAGGGACGCCGCCGGGGGGGAGCCAGTGGTAGGCATCGCCACAGGAGAGAGGGGAGAGAGAAGCGCCATTTCCAATCTTGTGTAGCCAGTCATCAACTATAGGGAAAGTTGGTGTGTAATTCTTGCACTATGAGGCTGCTGATCCATCCAATTGATGTGCGGCAAAACGCACCTTCTCAGCATCTGTGCAACCTGCGGTGGTCAACTCCCTTCCAATCTTGCGTAGCCAGTCATCAGCAACTATCGGCTCGACGCTGCTGGAAAACACCGGCGGCTGTCACCTTAGAAAACGGGCTAGGTTGTCCACTAGTGGTGGTGGTGGAGGGTTGTTGTTGTTGTTCTGATTGTTCTGGTTCTGGACAAGAGTGTTCTGCTGCTGGATCAACTAGGTGAGCTCAGGGGGAAACTCAAATCATGTCTCACGTCTCGGAGGCATCTGATGGGTTCAGAGGGAAGAGATTAGAATAGAATGAGGTCTATGGGGAAAATTCACTACCCATATGCACATGAGACAAACACAATCATATCACACCAATCAATTTCAAACAAGGGCATACAAAAGGTCTAGAACTAACATTACAAAACTGCTCAGACTTCTACTATATGGGGAAAAACTACTTTTCATATGGTGGTCATCTAGAAATTTTGATCGGCGGAAGATTCCATGATATCTGTTCCAGCTTCGTCTTCATAGTCATCATCACAGTCATTAGGGTCTGAGTCGGTGTCATCGATGATGATGTAGTCCTCAGAACGAATCTCCTTGGGTTCATCGTCTTCTCCTCCTGGTGCGGGGTCTCCCATGAATAATCCTAGCTTCCTTGTCAGTTGGTCATTCTTCTCCACAAGTATTGCGATTTCCTACTCATATCTGTCACGTGAAAACTTGAGTTCCTCTTCTAGATCTGTTTCCTAGTTAACGCCTTCTTAAAGTCTATCATGCCTGCACACATATGGCGCTCCTGTCGACAAATGTGTTGGTTTAACTCTTGGATGAAAGATGCAATGGACCTGTCCTTCTGGGTGCGGATCATATCCCATTGGTCATCTCGGTGCCCGCATATCTGGTAGATAGTGTCCTTCAGCTCCTGTTTGTAGACTTCTCCAATTCGTCCCATAGCAATGTGGGTGGCCATACTCTTACCAAGGCTCCAGGTTGGTGCATCAAAGGAAAACTCTATGGGCTCTGTGACTGGCATGAACATCCTCCCGGGAATTTGAATGTGAATAATCCATCGCTCCTCTTCTGGTAAAGTGGCTGTGTAGGTCCCGGTGAAGCTTGGTATTCCGATGTTCAGGTACCTAGTGACTTCCTTCAAGTGTCGTCCAAAAGGTGTGTCTTCATCCGGTTGGGTGAACTTGTTCCTTGAGTCCACCATCCTAAAGAGTAGAAAATAGAGAGGAGTCAGAAATGAGTAGAGAAGAGTGACCTAAGGCTTATCTTAGTGGTCGTGTCCTACATTCAGCGTGTGCTCAGATACCATCTTGTAGCGACCACGATCCGAATGGACCGAAGTCTCTGTGTTATGTGTCATCCCTGGATCGATAATGCTGACACAAACAGTACTTGAAGGATTTATAACAGATTGGCAATCGCACACTTATTACATCGAATGTATCAAAAGAGAACTTATTACAAAATATATGGCATAAGGCCATCTAACACGATAACACTGGAAGAATCGGAAGATAAGTGAGTCCATCAACTCCAACAGCATAGTTGAGTGCATGACAAACGACCTAGCGCACCTTACTCTTCTTCTGAAAAGTCTGCAACATGATACGTTGCAGCTCAAAACGGGTCAGCACATGGAATATGCTGGCAAGATAACATAGTAGAGCAAGTAACAGATAAAGGCTAACACTACATGCATATATGGTTGGTGGGGGCTCTAAGGTTATAATGTTTTTGCATAAAGCCAATTTTTTCCTACAACAAAGGAATAAATTTATTTTAACTATCATGGTAGTTGAAACATCATTGAAGAGGTTCCTCCAACTCAATCCCAATTAAAGCCATGTTGATCAACCCACAAAATTAGTTTTAGAGTGATGAGATCATCCAATAATTCAAGTACCAAATACTCAAGATGTCCATAACCGGGGACACGGCTAATCATGATTAGTTTGTACACTCTGCAGAGTTTTGCGCACTTTTCCCCACAAGACTCGATCTCCTCCGTTGGATTTCTTGCACCGAATGGTGTTTGAAAACCGGATGACTGAGACACGGTCATTCAGAAGCATTTACTCTTTACCCTGTGTCACATCCCTAGCTTCTGGTACTTCCTAGTGTTTGCATCTTGCTTGCATCATGTTTAAGTTTTCGGAAAGTTGAAATGGGGATTGATCAAACACTAGCACCAAAAAGAACTCAACTAGGGTTTACTAAAATATTTTTTCAATGTACCCAAAATGCCCTTCACAAAATATTCATCATTTTTGGTCTTGGCTAAAACCTCTGCCAAAAATGGTTTCATAATTTTCCGAGCCATTTTGGATCTTTGAATTAAGTCATAACTATTTGCATTTGGACATTTAAAATACTATAAAAAATTTAGGTGTCCAAATATTTCTAAAAGCAATTTTGGGCTGTTGGGAATAATCTCAAAAGTTCCTCTGATTATTCTCAGAATTTTTCAAAATGATTTAGTATTTTTACTAGATAAAAACACAATGCAGAAACAAAAGAAAAAGAAAACAAAAGGAGGAGAGAGAAGGGGCTCACCTGGCCTTACCCGGGCCCAGCTGGCGGCCTAGCCCACCAGGGGCAAGGCCGTCTTCTACCTCTTGCCAGAAGGCAGACGAGGAGCGGTGCACGCCGCCCGCGTGTGTGCGCCACGCTGGCAGCAGCCAGCCTGCTTCCCTGCCCTTCTAGCGACGCCATGTCGACGGCCACGAACCCCCTCGACCTCTCACTCGTCCCTTGCTCCCTCCCTGTCTCTCCAGAGCCATGGCTGACGTGCCCGTGAGCGCGCCGCCGTCGTAGCCACGACCACCGTCCTCCCCACGCCCAGCCAACTAGGCTACGAGCTTCCCCTCGTCCCTCTCTTCCTCCTCACCAAGCCGCCCGACGCCAGAAGCCCCTGGGCGCCGCCTGCACCGCTGTTACCCTCGCCCGGCCGCCGGAGATCCTTGCCGTCATATCGCCGGACCCCGTGCCTCCCCTGCCTCACCAGCGGAACCAGAAGAACCGCAGTGAGCCTCGGTTTCATTTCCCCCATGGCCCGTCGCCTATCTCGTCCCTTAGCCACGTCAACCACCGGAGCCGAGCGCTCCTCGCCGCCGGCCATGCCGCCGTCATGGCTACGGCCGTGCATGCACACACCCGAGCTCACCACTACACTTAGTGCACTCCCAGGAGCCTAATGCGCCTACCTGTTCATCCTCCCGTGCTCCCTAGTGCTGCACCCGCACCTGCCCGAACTCCGGCCTCCATGAATGTGCTCGCCGCCGTCGACTCCGGCCACCCCAGCTGCTGCTTCTTGCCCCGTTGGATGCGCAAGAGCCTGCACGTCCTGTAGATGCCCTCCGCCGTATGTTTGGTCACCGGAACGGTGATTCTGAGCCGCGCCGCCATCGCTGGTTGGTTTGACCCCCTTTGACCACGGCTGGACCCCTTGTGTCCATGACATGTAGGCCGGCTTCTGCTTATAATTAGTTTAGGTTTTTAGTTAAGTTCTAACTATTTTCATTAGTTTAATTAGGCACTGACATGTGGGCCCAGCCCTGTTAGTTGTTAGTTAGTTTAAACTAACCCTTGTTAGTTAGCGGTAGTCACCGACGTGTGGGTTCCACGTATCAGCCTCTGTAGCTGACTGTGAGTCACTGACCAGTGGGCCCACTAGTCAGGTCTGACCTGGACCAGCCCCTGTTGACCTACTAACGTCAGCATGAAGTCATGATGACACAATAAAGTATTTCTAGAATTAAAATAAATCAGAAAATGATTTATGAATTTCAGAAAATACTCAAAACTTCTAAAAATCATATGAAATCAACCGTAGCTCAGATGAAAATAATTTATATATGAAAAATGATCAGAAACATCCAAAGAATCTGTTTATGGCATTTTAATACATGTTTGAACAATTTACAGCCACTATTTAGGACAATTTGAATAAATGGCTTTTGAATAAACACATGTGGAGTTTGAATTTGAATCTTGGATTCAAACCAACTCCATTTAAATTGTTGCTAGTTGCATTAGCTTAAACCACACCATATTACCATGTCATGATCATGCATCATATTGTTGCATTGCATTGATTGTGTTCTTTCTCTATTGCCGGTGTTTGTCCCCTCTCAGTAGACGACGTTCCGACATTATGTGATCGATGACACCGATGAAGACACAGTGATATCTTCCGAAGTGCCAGGAAAATAAAACCCCATTGAGCATTTTGATACAATCCCACTCTCTCACTCTTGCTCTCATTACTGCATTAGGACAACAACGTTTCAACTGCTTTTTGCTGCGGTAGCTGAACCCCTTTTCCTCTGCATGACCTGTCATTGCCACAGTAAATAGTTGAAACCCACTAGCATGAGTAGGATTTGTTTGAGCCATGTTGTGCCTACTCATTCATGCTTTCTGGTTATGCCGCCTATTTCTTAGAGTTATGTCAGGTCTGATTCATCGGGGATGAATTGGAATGTGGTGAACATGTCCTACTATTGAGAGCTAAGTGTGTGAACATGATTTGGTAAAGGTAGTGATGAGAGGCCATGTAGGAGTACATGGTGGGTTGTCTCATTGCAATCCTCAGGAACTGAGTTCTGTGTTTGTGATCCATGACCAGTTACTACCATGCATTGGGCCCGAAACCAATGGACCCTCTCGACTTATTAATCATCCTTGTCCTCTGTCCAGGAGTTGCAATTAGTTTCTCGTGTTTGTAGCATACTGGATGTCGGACGCAGCGCTGACCCTCGGGGTGGGCTATGATGCGGCAGGTACGTGGCCCGGTGTACCGAGTCGCCCGTTTGGTGTCTCGAGAACCCTGTACTCATCGTTTGGGGCCGTGAGCGACACCCCGGCCGGATCTCCCCATGGATGGAACCCAAATAGGCGATAAACCTGGACTAGGGACTTGTGGTTAGTCAGGTCGTGGCCGACACTGTCGCTGGGCTTCCGCTTGAAGGTTGCCGAGTACATGTCATGTAAACGGCGATAGGTGGTGAGAGCGTGTGTGAAGAAGTACACCCCTGCAGGGTTAACATCATCTATTCGAATAGCCGTGTCCTCGGTAAAGGACTTCTGGGTTACCTGTACAGTTCATAGACAAGTGAAAGTGGATTCTCCAAAATCCGCAAGATAAGTGTGAGTGCTATGGATGGCCTTCTCATAGGGAGACGGGAGCAGATCCATAGTGGTGTATTGATTGGTGAATATGTGGACTCGTGTGGGCCACCTCAAAGAGTTACTTGAAGTCTTAGTTCAGGATAGCCACTGAGTCAAAGCTCGCTTGCTGCAGTCAAACTCCACCACCCCTTGTTGATACTGATGCATAAGTAGCTAGTTCTGGTGTAAGTCTTGCTGAGTACCTTTGTACTCATGTTTGCTTAATTTATGTTTTTGCAGAGAGACTACAGTCTCACTAGTGGTTCCGCGTGGACTTCGACGTTTAGCTTGTTACCTCAGCTACGATCTTGTACCCTTGGGAGGGTCTTGTAGATAGTCAGGCTTCTCAGCCTTTTTCATTTGTAGTTGTTTGTAGTCAGACATGTTATGCTTCCGTTGCCTGTATGCTCTATATGTTGGGTCATGAGACCCACTTCTTGTAATAAATGTTATGATGGCTCTTCTGGGCCTTTATCTATATGTGTGTTGAGCTATGTTGCGATGCCATGTTGTACATCACATACTTGCATGTTATGCGTACGTGTAATGTGTATTGCTATGTGTGGGATCCGACACCTAGTTGTTTACCCTTGGTAGCCTATCTTACAGGGAAATGCCTCCTAGTGCTTCCACTGAGCCTTGGTAGCTTGCTACTGCTCCGGAACACTTAGGCTGGCCGGCATGTGTCCTTCTTCGTTCCTGTGTCTGTCCCTTCAGGGAAATGTCATGCGTTGTTCCTTTAAGTCCCAGTAGCTTGCTACGACTTGTGTTCATACGTTGATGACCGACATGTTCGTTGGTGGGTCATGTATGCATGTCTCTATAATTTAGTGCCACTTTTGGTTTACAACTAGTCATGTCGGCCCGGGTTCTCTGTCATATGGATGCTAGCGACACAATCATATACGTGAGCCAAAATACGCAAACGGTCCCGGGCCAGGTAAGGTGGCACCCGTGGGGTTACCGTGCGTGAGGCCGCAAAGTGATATGATGTGTTACATGCTAGATCGGTGTGACATAGGATCGGGGTCCTAACACCCTAGGTGGATCGGTACACCTACTTTCCCCTACATCTGCTAGCCCACCACTTAAAGAGGTCACACAACATACTGAACTATGCCAGAGCCCATACTGGCATTGTGGCTGCACACGGAAGTTTCTAGCATGAATAGTCTTATGATCCCTTTGAGCCTGCACTACTAGAAAATGGGCTATAGATGAGATGGCCACTAATGGCGCACCAGACATGTGGTGCACCATTAGTGTACAAATACTAATGGTGCACCAGATATTCAGTGCGCCATTAGTAACAACTTTTTTTACACACATACTAATGGCGCACGGTGGCGCAGTGCGCCATTACTAGTTTAACTAGTAATGGCGCACCTCCAACTCAGTGCGCCAGTACTATTTTTTTTTTGCGAAACTACTAGTGGCGCACCAGCCATCAATGCGCCATTAGTAACACTGGTTACTAATGGCGCATTGACGACTGGTGCGCCCTTAGTAAAGTCGGACCAGCTAGATATTTTGGACAGCCACACCTACCCACTCACTTTCCCCACTTCAGTCTCTCCACCTCGATCCTCCTCCACGCTTGTGTTGGATGCAAACTGGGCGAGTATGCATACCAGAGGTGATGTTCCAGTTGTGCCCACTGGCTCGTGCCTGCTGGGCCCACTGCGCCGCCGAATCGCCGATGGTCCAATTTGAAGCCGACCAGATCGGAGCTCGTGGAGTGCTAAGATCCGCGCTGCAGTGTGTTCGTCACGGCCTCCCATCTTAGGCTCCGGCAGCGGCTGGTTCGTCACCGCTTCTCCAGCATCAGCTCGCGTCCTCCTCGACCTCGTCGGCTGCAAGTCGTTGGTGAGAATTCCATAGGATAATCACACGGGTCCTCCAGGATTTCCTAGGACAACACCGGATTCTCCAGGTGCCCTGCAACCAATACACCCAGATGTGTATTAAAGTAGCCACCCTAAGTTGAACCATTAATTTAGAAGCTCACATCTGTCATGGATACTCTCAAACCCAGTCCACGTCTACGAGCATAGCATGGCAACCTAAGCATAACGCAGAAGTAACTCCCAGGGGTTTGATAATAAAGTAGGTAATAGGTTCTACCTCAATCTACTTCCCAGACCCACATGTTAAGAGATCCTACTCATGCAATGTGCGAGGGTTGAAACTAACGCATAAAAACGGGTAATGAAGGGTATCATCAAAGTGTTACTTGCCTTGCTGACGTTTCGCAAAACCTAGGGACTCGTAGTAGCACGCTTCGCACTTTGGGAATTCTATCGCAAACAAACAATAGCATACATAAGCAACCAAGCAAAGATGCACGAGTAAATCTCAGATAACAGGATCTAACCAAAAAGTTCAACTGAAGAACTCCGGTCTGCAAAAAGAATAAAATCAAACGGAGTAACGAAACTCAAACCATGAAAGAAACAAGATCCATTGACTAGATTGTACTAAAGTCATATTTTACAGTACCCAAAATCTTGTTCATGTTGGTTAAACAGAAAGAGGGATTTGAGACGAAGATCTAGGCGCGTGTTTCACCTGATTCCAACTAACGAGCGAAAAGTTATACTAAAACAAAGATCAGGGCAAAAATCGCGATCGAAAATAATCGCGGAAAACCCTGAAAAAGAAAATACGTCGAACAGGCTAACGAACGTTCGCTATCTGTAACTAAAAGATGAAAAGCGTTCGTTAAAACAAACAAACGGACGAACATCCGCTAAACAACTAAACCAAAAAATGAACCGATCTTGGGTTTTTTTTTTTACCTAAAACCGAGAAAAGACAGGCGGCGGCGACTCCGGCGGGGCGGTGGCGGCGCACGGCGGCGGAGGCGGCGCGAAGCGGCGGCGCGGTGCGAGGCGGGCTAGGGTTTCGGGGGGGGGGGGGGGGGGGGGGGGGGGGGG
>LR738712.1:238382773-238455676 GCA_902687465.1 Secale cereale
CCTTGGGCGGCCTCCCCGCTCCATCCGGGAAGCGACCGCAGCGCCCATTTGGGCCATGCCCACCCAGCGCCCGTTAGGCTCTCTGGGCCTATGGCGTATGGGCCCCATGCCCTAAAAAGAACTTAAAAATGAATTCAAAATAAATAAATAAATAAATAAAATAATTATTTATTTATTTAATTCATAAATTACTTAGCTTAATTAATCTAGTTTAACTAAAATTAATTAATATTGCCTAATTAAATCCTAATTAACATGTTTACCTAAAACATGGCAGGTGGGTCTCAATGGACCCACATGTCAAGTTTGACTCCAGTCAACCACACTGTTGACTGCTGATGTCATGCCTATGTCATGTTGACGTCATCTGTACTATTCTGGATAATGTTGAATTAAATTAATTAAATAAATTCCAGAAAATGTTTAATACTTTAGAAAATCATAGATAATAAACCTTAGCTGGGATGAAAATACTTTGTACATGAAACTTGCTCAGAATGACGAGACGAATCTGAATACGTGGTTCGTCCGTCCACCACATGCCTCTAACTATCTGAACATGGAACATTCCCCCTCCGGTACTCTGTCTGACATAGGTCCGGAAGCGGGATAACATTCCCAGTTGAATTCCCCCTTAACCTATATCGTGTAAACATATGTTAGACCACACTTAGCACCATATTGCCATATAATGCTTTGTGGTGTGATGTTTTCTTTATATTTATTGTACCATCCCCCTGTTTTCTCTGATAGACATTGGGTCTGAGATCGCTGCCGGTGCCATTGTGGTTGACTGCGTCGACAACGATCCTTCTTCCTATGCAACAGAGTTTCCACGCATGCCCCCCCGCTTGATCACCAGATATCGCCCATTCTCCTCTCTCTTATTGTTGCATTAGGTTTGCTACTGTTGTTGATTCGATAGCTCCTATTCTGTTACATAGCATGTCATTGTTGCTACAACTGTTGATACCTTTTCTTGCTATCTTAATGCTTAGTATAGGATGCTAGTATTCCATCAGTGGCCCCACATCCTTGTCCGTCTGCCATGCTATACTATCGGGCCGTGATCACTTCGGGAGGTGATCACAGGTAATACTATACTATTACATATTCATGATGATGATTCAGAGATGGGTCTGAAGGGGCAGGTTGTTCCACATAGGTAGTTGTGGGCCTGGGTTCCTGGCAGCCCCCTGATAGTTACTTTTTGGCGGAGCGACATGGCGGGTTGCGAGCACCTAGGAGACAGGTGGGCCTGGCCCTGCTCGTTGTCCATGGTTATTTCATAATAACACGCTTAACGAGATATTGGTATTTGATCTAAGTCTGGCCATTGGCATATACACACTAACCAGCTATGTGGGAATAGTTATGGGCACTCGACGTCATGGTATCAGTCGAAGCCTTCTTGACGTCAGCGACTTAGCGGCGCCCGCCGGATTGGACTGGAACGCCGCTTTGGTATTAGGAGCGGCTAGGTCTGCTTACCGGCCGCCCTTGTAACATGCAGGTGTGCATTGGGCGATGGGCCTAGACCCCTGTGCACTTATGACTTAGACCGACGTGGTGACCTCTCTGCTGTGCTTAGGTTGGGCTGCGACGTGTTGATCTTCCTAAGCCGGGCATGACCCAGGAAAGTGTGTCCGACCAAATGGGATCGAGCGTGCTGGGTAATGTGGTTCACCCCTGCAGGGAAGTTAATCTATTCGAATAGCCATGTCCCTCGGTAAAAGGATGACCCGGAGTTGTACTCCGACCTCATGACAACTAGAACCGGATACTTAATAAAACACACCTTTCAAGTGCCAGATATAACTCAGTGATAGCTTTCCCACAGGGTGACGAGGGGAGGATCGCCGGGTAAGATTATGCTATGCGATATTACTTGGTGAACTTACCATCTATTCTATTCTACTGCTGCAAGACGGAGGCTGCGAGAAGCGAGGGTACTTGTTACTTTCCAGCTACTATCTTCTACTGCTGCAAGATGGAGGTTGCCATAAGCGTAGTCCTCGATTGGATTAAATATCCCCCTCTTATTATGGCATTCTGCAGTTTAGCCCACAGATATTACTCCTTTACACAGATACCATTGCATATGTAGTGTAGATCCTTGCTTGCGAGTACTTTGGATGAGTACTCATGGTTGCTTTGCTCCCCCTTTTCCCCTTTTGTCCCTTCTTCTCGGTTGACGCTACCAGATGGTGGAGTCCAGGAGCCATAGGATCCCCAGGATGTTTCTACGAGGAGTTTGGCTTCGAGGAGTAGTTAGGAGGTCTCAGGCAGGAGGCCTTGCCTTTTCGATCATTGCTATATTTGTGCTAGCCTTCTTAAGGCAAACTTGCTTAACTTATGTATGTACTCAGATATTAATGCTTCCACTGACTCTTGTGTTTCGAGCTTATGTTTTCGAGCCCTCGAGGCCCCTGGCTTGTAATATAAAGCTTGTATTATTTTAAATTTGTGTCTAGAGTTGTGTTGTGATATCTTCCAGTGAGTCCCTGGTCTTACACATTTGCGTTCATGAATAGTGTACGGTCAAATTGGGGTCGTCACAAGTTGGTATCAGAGCCGACTGCTTGTAGGAATCCCCCTTTCCAACTCCTTGGCCGAAGTTGAGTCTAGTCATTGCAAAACTTTTACTAACATGGTTGTGTGGCTTATGGGACCACATCGCCATTTGGTGGTATTAGGATCTTTTTTTCCTCGTCTTTACTCTGGGAGTCTGATGTCTCTTCTATTCGGGTTAAATGATTTTACTAATTATAACTCTAGGTTCTCGTTACCACTTCCTCCCAGAGATCCCCTCACTCCAGATGATTTCTTGTTCAACCAAAGGATTCAGAAGATACTCTTCAATGTTCTCTCGAGGCCTTGTGCCATCGTTTTTGCAATTCCCTTTCATTGATAAACCCCTATGAATGACCACGTACACTTGTCATTCATATAATCATTCCCAGTTGATCTTGTTATTACAAGATACTCCAAAATTCCCTCTGTTATTCCAAGAATGCTTGTGTCTACTGCCTTGTAGTTCATTACCGCTTGAAAACACTTGCGAATAAATTCCTCGCACTTATCGAGTATTCGTTCATCCCCAGTTGATTCATGTATTTCACAAAAGACTTCGAATTACCATTCGATCTTCCGAAAATCCTCACCAGCCTATTGCTCTTGAAATTCTTGCCTTCCTGCATTATGGTTAATTCCATAGTCTTGTAATCTTATTGACATCCCGTGTCATTAGCTTTTTGATTCCGCTGGTTTGTTATGATTACGAATCCTCACAATCCTTAATCAGGTCCTACAATTCTTCCTTCTCGCTCAGACACCATTTTAAAGATGAGCTGGATCTCCAGCAATCAAATTGCCACCCGGTTGTACCCCTGCCTACTCAACTTATCCATCCTTAATCAGAGTGTTTGCTTCTGATCCCTTGAACTAGAAATCATAATTTCTTCGCATTTGAGCTTTGAATTAGTCAGTCGTTTCAATGATCCAATGCCTTTGCATTGTTTCTTCCTCTCGTTGTGTGCCGAAGCTCACATCAACTCCATTATGGACTGTCTGGTCCTTTGTTGAATTGTTATCCGACATTGTCATTCATATTCTATCTCTTAGCGAGTCTTTCCTCAGATACGTACTGCATCTCATAAATTGTATCCTCTACTTTGTCAACCATGCTCTACTATCGAGCTTGTGATAATTACTCCTAAAAGTTTGTGGTATGTGTTCCTAAGATGCCCTGATGGGTTGAACCTATGCCCCATAAAGTCGTGTGAACCCGAAAGATTTCACGGGTCATACTCATATGGCATTTCACTAGGTAAAGCTTTCAACACTAATGCCTTTTTCGAAACATGAAGTGAATGAAGGGTTATGCATTTGGAGATGTGGGAGTCGACCTTGAACTTTGTATTCATATCCATGGACACGATGCAGATCTTATCATGAAAACTTCTTATAGAAATAATTGTCTCCTTGATATAAGTTCATCTTATATCTGGGATCTGGCCTTTTGCAATCATTGTTCCGATCATGCTCTCATTTAATACCATTTCTTGTGCAAGTTCAAGCACTTGTCTTCTGCAGAGCAATACCCCAGTCCAACCTCTACTTTCATCTGTCGTCGAGTATTACCCTCTGGTATCTCAAGGGTATTACATAACTACATTACTCCTTATGAGTTCTTCATCAAGTACTACTTCTCACAAATTTGAGTTGGGGTTTGAGTTGTTCATCACTCGAGAACTCCGACAAGTGACTCAGGTCCATTTTAAAGCCCACTGCTCATGGTAATCGTTTCTAGGGAATTTAAGCTAGATCATGTCATTCCTAGCCTGCTCGGTTATATCATTATCGTGCCGATTTTAACTATGGTACCTGTTCCTTCTTCCCGGAGCACAACTTTCGACGGTGAGCTAAGCTTACGTCGATCTGCCTCGTCACATAGTTTCACCTTGAACAACAAGCTTCATTTCGAGTTTTTGTCATACATGGTTCCAATAGCCTTTCGCTTCATCATTCCTTTGACTTGATGTCATCGTCGATCGATTACCTCTTCATGAAATCTCTTGACAAATGTGTTGTGATCATCACCAACATTATGAGATCTTCCAGGATATCAATTGAATTAATGATGAGGAATACTATCCTTGCCTCGATGATTTGTGTTATCATCAACAACATTATTGCCTTCCCTCCAGCACAAACTTGTTCCTATTTTGAGTTGTACTTTGAGTTCCTTACTATCTAGCTCATATTCTGTTCTACCTTGTAGTATTACCATCTTTTATGTCAAGAATGTGGTGAGAATGTCACCACCTCTTAAGAATTCTTGATATAGTAATACTCCTGGCCATCTCCGTTCATTTCTTGGTACCTGTGTTGTTTCTATCCGGAATACCGTCCATTGAGCTATGATGTGGGAATTCACAACTTCTAGCAACCCTATTTCTTTGAAGTGAATGGCCGATAGTTTCATTCTAGGTCTTATGATTATCAATTCACTGCTCTAACCTTGATCATGCTACCTAGCCCATCCTTCTAGGTGCATGTTTTGATCAATGTTACTCATGGATGTTCGCCTCGAACATACTTAATTGCATACTTCGGTATGTCCAATATTTTCACCATGTTCCCTTAATTGAGGAAATCGATGTTTATGGAAATCGTGATGAGTTGTTTCTGAGCCCATCGTCCACATCCTCATCTTTTCCATGATGAAATTGTTCGAGTTGTTCTAGTAGTTCCGGTTGGATCCTTTTGTGTTTCTGAAATCCGACCTTTAACTGTCGATCATATCGACACTATCTCGAAACACGATGGATGTACTCATACATGAACCAGAACATTGTAAGCGCAATCCTTAATGTTTATTAATCAACTATCCAACATCGTTGTGTGGGTACATATCATAATTCTTCTCACCCCTTTAATCTATATGGTCATGACTTTGATCTCCTGACACGTATATCGTGCCCTCCTTAATCTTGGGAATGATATCCTCCTATTCATTGTGTTTAAACACATTTCCTTTCCATTTGTTTGTTTAACCTTTATTTGATCTACATATTCTAAGAAGTAATAATTTTCTGCTTATGTAAACACCTTGGTGTATAACTCTGTCAGTGAGACCCTGTTACTATTGTTGATAACATTCCGGTAACCACCGATGGACGAGAACTTTGCATATTGGTCCACCTCGTTTCAACGAGCAGGAAAATGGTTATATTCGTCCCTTGCCCTTGGTACCGATGTTGTTGCCGGCATAACTGACTTGCTATCCTCTGACATGCCTAGCTTACATGATCGTGCAAGACGTCACCGCCATTCCTACTGTTAACTCACATGGTGGGCCCATAACCCGCAGTTCCACAGGATCAAAACTGACTCTCGTGTACACCCCCCCCATTTCCAAGTTTATTCCTCACGCTTGGCTTCGTATGTAATTCACGAGCCACCTTCCGAGAGATCATCAATTATGGTATGAAACACAATACTTATTCCCGTTGCTCTGAACCCCTTTCACACTCTGTTTCAGGCAACGAACGATTGTCTATACGCTTGAAAACTTCTTATGGTACCTTCTTACTTGTCTCTCAAGGTGTTATATTTGTTCAACACTAGAGATACTCATGTGTTCATTCGTCGGATAACCCCCCATGAATACCCCTTGTAGCATTATATCATTGTCAAGCTGTCCCTTTCCTATTCGTCGGTACGATGGAGACCCCAAAGAGAGGATGACGACTTCATCATGATGACCTGAAGCAGAGGACTGAAGACAACAACGTAATGGATTGACCTCTTCGAGAAGGGCAACCAAGATCGAGAAGACTCGTTAGAATTTCGTAACCAGATCTTTCCCCCTTACTACACCTCTTAAAATCTCGGGAGGAGATTTCTTGCAGTGGAGGAGAATTGTGATGCCCTGATAATTATGCTACATTAACCGTCTACTAATGGTGCCAAGTCATCATAATTGATTTTTGCTAACCACTTTGTTCCAAACCGACCTCAAATTCAAATTTTTAAAAGACAAGATAAATTATTATTTCTTTGGGCAGTAAAAAAAATGTTCGTTGAGCTGCAAATATTCAATAAGTAATTATCATGTGTTAACCAACATATTTTTTTCATGTTAAAATGGTCTTAAAATGTGCAAAAATAGGACCAACAACTTTTTTAAACCTCCTACTTTAAAACAAATAATTATAAGTTTCCAAACACATATGAGACTTTGTGTGCCAATTCAACTTCCAGCCAAGTATTTAGGTAACAAGTTTCAAGTCCAAAAAAATTTGAATGGTATTAAGTTAAAGTGCAGAACATTGGAGAAACAACAAAACAATAAATAAAATAAAATAAAAGGAGAAAGGCCTACACTACTGTGCACTTGTAGCCCAAGTGCACAGTTTAGCCCAAGCCCACCAAAGGCTTCTTCCCTACGTCTGTACTGTACACGGGGGAGGCTTGGTGACCGTGGCGGCCATCTGTCGGCCGTGGCCACGGGCGTGGCGGCCATCTAGCCCCCTGGCTGCCTACATGAACCACCACACACTACCCTGAACCCTAGCATCCCCTTTCCTCCACCTCCTCGCGCCGCTTTCTTCTTCCTCGTGCATAGCTGAGCGCTGCATCAGCGTGCAACCTTCCCCAACGCACTCTGAATCCACCCCGCGCCGCAAGGATACGTCCAGGAGGATCCCCGACGTCGACCATGTCGTCTAAGACTGTTGATTTGGATCAGGGAGCCACCAAAACGTCGGCCGCGACCTTCTTCCCCGAGGACGAACACCGCTTCCTGGTGTCGATCCGCACTGCTCCGGTTATCCTCGGCCTCCCCAAGCATGCCTCCGAGTCGCTGTGAGCATCTGATCTTTCCGCCGTATTGCCCTATGTGATTCTATCCTCTAGAGCCTCCCACCACTCGATCCCGAGCTATCTGTCACCATGGACACGGACTCGACGATGCCATACACCCCGGTGACCATTGGCTCCCATGCGCCGCCTCGCAAGGCCCCCGCTAGGCAGACGCCCCTCCCGCGGTGCTCGTACTCGAGCCACAGCCTCTCCTTCATCGAACTCTTGTCGTTGCTGCCCCTGAAGCACTGCTACATTTTACTGCTTCTACTGCTACTTCTTGCCACTATTGCCGCTGCTGGCTACTCCACGTGCGGCTGCTGCCCGCACTGCTTCTACTGCTAGTGCGGCGCCGCGTCTAGGTGTTGCAGTTGCTCTTGATGTGTCGCCTCGGCCCCGCGTTGCTGCTGCCCTCCTCCCCCTGCGCATTATGCTCTGCCACCACTACCGCGCCCCGGCATACCCTCCTGCGCGCGTACCCACACTTAGCCTCGCCGTAGCGCGCTGCTGCGTCGTCGTCTACCACGTCGCACACACCCCTATCCCCCCCGGCAGCCTGGAATCGGGTTGGGCACCACCGCCCTATTCGCCCCCCCTCGAGCGACCTCCCCACTCCGTCTGGGTAGCGACTGCAACGCCCATTCGGGCCATGCCCGCACCCAGCGCCCATTAGGCTCTCTAGGCCGATGGCGTATGGGCCCCATGCCTTAAAAAAGAAGTAAAAAAATGAATTAAAAATAAATAAATAAATAAAATTATTATTATTATTTATTAAATTAATAAATTAGTTAACTTAATTAATCTAGTTTAACAAAAATTAATTAATATTGCCTAATTAAAACCTAATTAACATGTTTAGTATATGGCAGGTGGGTCTCACTGGACCCACATGTAAGGTTTGACTCCAGTGGAACACACTGTTGACTGCTGATGTCAAGCCTACATCATGCTGGCGTCATCCGTACTATTCTGGATAATGTTGAATTAAATTAATTAAGTAAATTCCGGAAAATGTTTAATACTTTAGAAAATCATAGATAATAAACCGTAGCTCGGATGAAAATACTTTGTACATGAAACTTGCTCAGAATGACGAGACGAATCTGAATACTCGGTCCGTTCATCCGCCACATGCCTCTAACTATCTGAACATGGAACATTCCCCCTCTGGTCCTCTGTCTGACACAGGTCCAGAAGCGGGATAACATTCCCGGTTGAATTCCCCCTTCACCTATATCGTGTAGACATACGTTAGACCACACTTAGCACCGCGTATTGCCATGTTATGCTTTGTGGTGTGATGTTTTCTTTATATTTATTGTACCTTCCCCCTCTTCTCTCTGATAGACAGTGGGAGTGAGACCGCTGCCGGTGCCACTGTGGTTGACTGCGTCGACGACGACCCTTCTTTCTGTGCAACAGAATTTCTAGGCAAGCCCCCCCCTTGATCACCAGATATTGCCCATTCTCCTCCCTCTTATTCATGCATTTGGTTTGCTACTATTGTTGATTCGATAGCTCCTATTCTGTTGCATAGCCTATCATTGTTGCTACAACAGTTGATACCTTTTCTTGATATCCTAATGCTTAGTATAGGATGCTAGTATTCCATCAGTGGCCCCACATCCTTGTCCGTCTAGCATGCTATAATATCGGGCCGTGATCACTTCGGGAGGTGATCACGGGTATATACTATACTATTACATACTCATGATGATGATTCGGAGATGGGGGCTGAAGGGGCAGGTGGTTCCACACAGGTAGTGGTGGGCCTGGGTTCCCGGCAGCCCCCTGATGGTTACTTTGTGGCGGAGTGACAGGGCACGTTGCGACCACCTAGGAGACAGGTGGGCCTGGCCCTGGTCGTTGTCTGTGGTTATTTCATAATAACACGCTTAATGAGATCTTGGTATTTGATCTGAGTCTGGCCATTGGCCTATACGCATTAACCAGCTACGTGGGAATAGTTATGGGCACTCGACGTCGTGGTATCTGCCGAATCCTTCTTGACGTCAGCAACTTAGCGGCGCGCCGGATTGGACTGGAACGCTGCTCTGGTATTAGGAGAGGCTAGGTCTACTTACCGGCCGCCCTCGTAACGTGCAAGTGTGCATTGGGTGATGAGCCCACACCCCTGTGCACTGAGGACTTAGACTGGCGTGCTGACCTCTATGCTGTGCTTAGGTAGGGCTGCAGCATGTTGATCTTCCGAGGCTGGGCATGACCCAGGAAAGTGTGTCCGGCCTAATGGGATCGAGTGTGCTGGGTAATCTGGTGCACCCCTGCAGGGAAGCTAATCTATTCGAATAGCTGTGTCCCTCGGTAAAAGGACGACCCGGAGTTGTACTCCGACCTCATGACAACTAGAACAAGATACTTTATAAAAACACACCCTTTCAAGTGCAAGATATAACCCGGTGATCGCTTTCCCATAGGGCGACGAGGGGAGGATCACCGAGTAGGATTATGCTATGCGATGTCAGTTGGTGAACTTACCAACTATTATATTCTACTGCTGGAAGACGGTGGCTGCGAGAAGCGAGGATACTTGTTACTTTCTAGCTACTCTCTTCTACTGCTGCAAGATGGAGGTTGCCAGCAGTGTAGTCCTCGATTGGATTAGCTATCACCCTCTTATTCTAGCATTCTGCAGTTTAGCCCACAAATATTACCCCTTTACACAAATACCATTGCATATGTAGTGTAGATCCTTGCTTGCGAGTACTTTGGATGAGTACTCACGGTTGCTTTGCTCCCCCTTTTCCCCTTTTATCCCTTCTTCCCGGTTGACGCAACCAGATGGTGGAGTTCATGAGCCACAGGATCCCGAGGATGTTTCTACGAGGAGTTCGGCTTCGAGGATTAGTTAGGAGGTCCCAGGCAGGAGGCCTTGCCTTTTCGATCGTTGGTACATTTGTTCTAGCCTTCTAAAGGCAAACATGTTTAACTTATGTCTGTACTTAGATATTAATGCTTCCGCTCACTCTTGTGTTTTGAGCTTATGTATTCGAGCCCTCGAGGCCCCTGGCTTGTAATATAAAGCTTGTATTATTTTAAATTTGTGTCTAGAGTTGTGTTGTGATATCTTCCAGTGAGTCCCTGATCTTGGTCGTACATATTTGCGTTCATAATTAGTGTATGGTCAAATTGGGGGCGTCACACCTTGGATCATCGTGCATGGGTTACAATGTCGGGGAAAGGGGACACGAAGATTTTCCCAGGTTCGGGCCACCTTGCGGTATGATACCCTACTCCTTCTTTGTGGTGGATTTTATCGCGAGGAGGTTGAGTATGAACGTGTACTAGGGTAAGTTGCCTTACGAGGGCTCTCTGAGCAGCTCAGGCTTGAGGGGGGTGAGGAACTCGATCAGACTGAATCCCCTATCTTGGTGGAGTCTAGCCTGTACTTATACTCGCCCAGTCCTCTTCCCCAATGGCAAAGGCGGGAAGGGATGCCACAATGGACAAATTCGAAGGGGGACAACTGTCGGATTACGGGCTCCACAAACCCAAGAAGTTCGAACACAGGGGCGTGAACGAAGATCTCTCCCACTCACGTCTACCTAGCGTCTCGCCCTCGTCCGATAAAGAGATTCACGCGAACAACGAGTAAAGCACACACGAATTTACCCAGGTTCAGGCCACCTTGCGGTGTAAAACCCTACTTCCTGCTTTGGTGGATTAGCCTCAGGACAGCTTGAGTATGAATGAGTACAGTGGTTCCTGAGCTCAGGAGGAGAGCTCAGGTGGGTCAGGAGGCAAGGGCTCTTGCTCCTTTGTGCGAGGGCGGAGTTTTTTGGATCTCCTCCCTCCATAGTGGAGATCCTAGCTACTTATATAGGCGGCCAGGGTCCTCTTCCCCCGAAATGTTTAGGCGGGAAGGGATCCCACAATGGCCATTTTGAGCGGAAACACAAGGACGTTCGTATCCTGACAAAAGCGGTCTTTGCCTACAAAGGGATCCGGCGATGACGCGGCGGTGGGCTCGGTGGTGACATCCTCCCTGTCGTCCATGCGGTCTTCGGTCTTGTTGCACCAATGGGGAACCTTTGTCCTGCTCCTCGGGAACCTGCGCCTGCGCTTTCTACTTTGCACCAAAACGACAACTGCGCCGCTAGCACGCGCTGGCACACGCTAGCATTGTGCGTCACTGCTTACGTCACTGCCTCCTCCTGAGGCAGGCTCAGCCTTGGATTCACCGCCCCTCCGGAGCAACCTAGCCGAGGCCGCTCCTGAGGGGGTCTTGACGTCGTTCTCCTCACGAGGTCCAGCTCCCTTGCGAGGGTCTTGAGTAGCTGGTCGATCAGCTGGGCCGTACTGGGCCGTGGTAGGAGTGCATCATGGCCCGCAGACAGGCAAGTCTGGGTACCCTAGTTCCCAGGATGCCGACAGTAGCCCCCGGGACCAAGGCGTGCACGGAGTTGGCTTCGGGGCGAAGCCTTCGTCGAGGACGAAGCACCGCGGGCCCCCAAAGGCGGCGGGCCAGGCTGGCGCGTGATGGTTGGATGGGACGTGGGCGACTCCGCTTCCCACGCATCCTTGGCAGTCGTGCGATTTGACAATCGCACAACCGATAGGCGGACTTCTTGCAGCCGCCCCTGCTTTCTTGCCCCTCAATCGCCTCCTCCCTTTTCCTTGCCTTGTCTACCCCCCGCCTTCCTCGCCGCCATGCCGCATAGGACGAAGGAGAGGGGGACCGGCGAGTCTGCCACGCCGCCGCCAGGGCTTGAGCCGGCGCTGGGTCGCTCCCTCGTGGTGAACCAGGAGGGTTTGGAGAAGGTGCGCCGTGCCCTGGCCGATGCATCTAATGAGTGAGGGCCGACCTGGGTCTGGCTTGCCTCCCGGCCGATGGCGGAGCTAAACGCCAATGACATCCAGCTTCACCTCCACGCCATCTTCCGGGGTCTCCACCTCCCTTCTTCCACCTTCTTCTATGCGGTGCTCATGCATTACCATATTAGGGCGCTGCACTTGGACACGGGGTCCATCATTGTCCTCTCCGGCTTCGCGTTTCTGTGCGAAGCTTTCGTCGGCATTTCCCTGTCCGTGGCCCTGCTTCGCCACTTCTTCGCCCTCCACCTGGTCGACGGGGGGCAGCATTCGGGGTGCGTGTCGCTGCGCGTGGTGGAGGCGACTGCCGCCTCCGGGATCGACTTCACGCTCCGCCTGACCATGGCGGGGTTTCATCGACAGTGGGTGTTTGTTGATGTTGCTGCATACAGCCCCCAGTTCCACCTTCCTGACACGCCGGCAGTGTCGAGCTCGTGTTGGGAGCACGAGGCCCTCTCGGATCCGCGGGCGGAGCACATCATCCGTCGGCTGGCCAGCCTAAGGAGGAATGGGTTGACCTTGGCGATGGTGGTGAGGGACTTCCTTCTTCTATGTGTCGCCCCGCTTCAGCGCCACTCTGGCCCGATGTGGGCCCTCTCCGGTCTTGATGATCCTGCGCGTCTCCAGCGGAAGCAGCTCCCCCCTAAGACACTCTAGCGGTTGCTGCGGCTACTCGTCGGTAGAGTGCCAGAAGCACGCCCCGTCTCTGTGACTCCCTTGTACATGGCTCCTATGGCCGGAAGAGCCTTTGCCAAGAAGATGCCCCGCTTCGATGCATGGGGACTGTTGCCTGGGGGCGTCTCGGATCCTCTTGACAATCCCTTGGTGGTGGCACCAGGGCTCACGAGCCCAACCTTCCCTTCCGGGCCGGATGCGTTAAGTGGAGCCCCTGACCTAGGGTCCACTCCGTCCCCGGAGCAAGCAGATAAAACGCGGGCACCGGTGTCGATGGAGGTGGCGAAAGATACCGAGGCACCACTGGCTCCTGAGGTGGCTGAAGGTGGGGCACAGCAGCCTCCTGTCGGGGCGAGCCCGGAGGATGCCATAGCGGGACATGGGGCGTCTACCACGGCCCTACCCCGGGCCGAGGCGCATCTGCCCCAAGTGGCCTCCTGCCTTCCTTCGCGGTGCTGGGCAAGAGGCCGAGGTTGAGGAGAAGTTATGGCCCTACCCCGAGGGCTCTGAAGAGGATGAAGTCGACTGTATCGGGCAGGTGCGTGTTCCTCAGCTTTTCCTGTTCTCCCTAATATGGTTCTCCTGACCCCTTGCTCCGCAGGGTTTCCCCTGACTCAATCTTGAGCCATTCGGAGAGGCTCGAAGATACTTCTGCCCTCATCACTCCTTCGGACCATGCTGGGTCCTCGGTGGACCTCGCGCGGGTTCGTGGGGCCGCGTCCAGACCATGCCACGTGGATTATGCCCCCAGCCCCCGAGTGCTTCTGGGCCAAGGCAGCTCTTGGTGCGTCGGGGGCCCGTCTCGTGCCCCAGGGCTTGTCTTCATCGTGGATCAGCAAACTCTTGAGGCCGCTCGGGAGGCCGGCCACCCATCAGGACCAGGCCTGCCCCTCGCGCCGGAGGTAGCGCGCTCCCCTAGGGCTGCCCCGAGGCGCGTCCTGAGGGAGAAGAAGAGCCCCATTTGGGCGGCCCGAAGGTCATGGATGAGCCCGGCCGCGTCCTAGAGCTCGCGCTGCGCAGGAGTGTGGTTCGTCATGATCTTGTGCGGGAGGCGTCAGATGCCCTGAAGCGCCTTGAGGTCGAGGTCGCTGAAGTGGATGGGCGCATCGAGGCCGAGGGCCTGCACCTGGCGAAGGGTTGGCGCCAGTTGCGGGCCGCCGTTAACATGAGCCAGCTGCAGCATGAAACCACCCTGAGGAATGCGGAAGCGTCTGCCGCTGTGGCTCAGGAGGCCTGCAACCGCACCCTGGAAGAAGCTCGAGATGCCGACCGCCGCCGCGCTGCAGCCGAGGAACGTGAGCGCGAGCTCGAATCCTCGAATGCCGCGCTCGAACGTCAGGTTCGTGCTCGAAGGGCTGCCCTCGCCATGCCCGCGGCTGATGATGACAGCCGAGCGGGCTTCTCTACGCGGGAGGAGGCGTTGGTACTCGAGATGATGGAGCTGAACATGGAGCGCGAGTGCCTGGAGACGATGGAGCGCCAGGTAGCTGAAGCCAAGGGCAACCTTGATGATCGCGAGGAAGGCTGCCATGGAGGCAGAGCGCCTGCGGAAGGATTATCGCAAGAAGCTGGGGCTTCACGAGACTCGCTCTGCTGATAAGGGCAAGGAACTCTAGAAGGAGGTCACGGCTCTCAAGGGCAAGCTAGCGGATGTCGACTGCCGTCTGCAGGTGTCGGAGAAGGCTCGCGCCGCAGCCGAGCATCGTGAGCGGGTGTCGAGGGAGGCCTGTGGCACGGCGGAGCGCCGCGAGCGGGCATCGGAGAAGGCTCGCGCTGCCGCCAGGGCGGAGCTGTCCTGCTTCCACAAGCAGGTGGAAGACATTTCCACTATCGTGGCCCGGAACTCGGAGGAGGCCACGCAAGTTAGTGGAATGCAGTGCGCCCGCTTGAAGATGTCCGAGTCCTTGCGGCACAGGGTCGGGCGAGGCCTGGACGAGCTCCTTAACTCGAGGGTCGATGACCCTCTGGTTGATGATGACGCCAGATATCTTGGGTTCTTCACCAGAGTGGTGGAGCGTCTTGAAGGCGGGGCCATGAGGGCTCGGCAGCTTGATGAGGAGCAGAGCCGCGACATCCTCAGGTGTGCGTTCTCCCGCATCTTTGGTAACTTGCTCCGTCTTGCCTCGCGTACAGACTTCGGGGCCTTGCCGGAGCCTGTGCCTGAGGCGGTCGCTGGCCCCTTGGAGGGATGGGTGAGTGATCACGTGGACGTGTTGGTGACGAAGCTCGTTCCAGCCATCGACGATGCACCGGTGCTTGGGGGGGGGGGCAACGCTGACGGTCCTGACGAAGATGCCGATGCTTAGTCTAGCTCCTCCTGTAGGTTTGTTTTTTGGTTGTGACTCCAGAGCCGGGTAAGATGAATGTAACAAGACTTAAGCTATTGATGATGTAAGGATAGGTTTAAGCACTCCCTTGTGACTTTCGCCCCTGAGGCTAATACCTCAGGCCCTTGTTGCGTTTTCGAGAGGGGCGTCCGCCGACCCTATCCGAGCGCGCCTCGCGAGTACCTGCAGTTGGCACAAGGGTGATTGGTCGTGCGCCCACGCCCCGGCCCCTGCTCGCGAGGAGTGACTGGGCGGGGTCGTAGCTGTAGTCTGGCATAGCCGAGCAAGGCGAAAAACGTACTGGGCGAAGGAAAACTCAGCGAAAATCGCAAAACATGGATGAAATCCTCTCCCCCCTTTATTTCAAAAAATGAGTCGCGCGGCCGCGAGATCAACTTGAGAAGGCAGATACAAAGGAGGCAAATGCGAATGGCAAAGGGAGGGGCCGCGTCCGGCACCTGAGCAGGTCTTCGGTCTTCTCCCCAGCGTGGAGCGTAGGGCTACCATCGGGTGTGGGCATAGCCATTGGGGGGCAGTGTTGACGGCCAGCACGGAGCATGGTGCTTCCACTAGGACGTAGGAGGGAGCCCCCTGTGAGGCCCTAGGGTGATGCTCTGGGGACTCTGGGGCGTGTACAGCCCCACTCATTATTACGTGAGAGTGTCACGAGCGGAGATCTTCTGACGTGCCCGCCCCTTCACTTTGAGGTCCCCGCCCCGCGCTAGTCCGCTCCCGCCATGAACTCACCAGACGGCGGCTTTCATGAGGTGGGACACTACGCGTGGTGGGGGATGTGACCTTGGCTATAGGCCCCCCTGCCGAGCACTAGGTACACTGCTTACGTGATCTCCGGGCGGGCTTCGCCCCTGGGGGGCTAACATCATCCGGAGACACGGTGTCCTGAGGTGCGAGGGGGACCCCGCCCCACTCACGCTCCTAATGACCCCTGAGTCCTCCTAATCAGGGTTGGGCCGAGAGGGGTAAGAGATTACGTGAGCGGGGGGACGGAGCTGCAGACTTGGGCCCTCCTGGCATGCGTAGGTACCGCCTCCAGACACACCCTCCGCAGCCGGGGGGATGGTACGCGGGGAGGCGCAGTGTCTTGAGTCTGATCGGAGGGACAAGAGGCCCCTCCCCACGCGCATCATACCCGCCGCCGGCGAGCCCCTGGTGAAATCCAGGGCGGGCTTATGCGCGATGGGTCACGCGTGAGGGGACGAGGGCCTGGCCCGGGCCTTCCCTCCCCTTCTGTATTGACATGGCGCCTGGGGTGCTTCCCTAGCCTGCAGAGGCTCGTGGCCGGAGACACCGTTGGCCCGAGGCCCACGGCCAGTGCTACAAGTGCCGACCCCCGCAGGCACCCCGCGCGTGTTTCATTCGTGCTCCATGGCCGATGGCGGTGGCGGCGGAGGGTCAAGGGCTAAGAGAGTGGGGTCGTCCTCCCGACCTTTTGCCCCTGAGCCCCCTTGCACCAGTGCCTGATCGCACTCAGCGCCGGGCGTAGTCCTGTGGTTGCCTCCCGATGGTTCCCTGGCAGGGGCGGTGCTTGAGTACAAAGGGTCTCTTGGCAGAGGGGCGGTGTCATACGCAGGGTTCAGGGGGTCGTACCCCATGTCACCTTCGTAAGTCACCGCCGGTCTTGCCCATACGGGCAACCGGGCGCGGTCGTCGTAGCCTCCGGTTCCTGGTATCGTCATGCGGAAGCAGAATGGCTCGGCCCCTGTGCTAGAGGCATCGAGGAGCTCGGCCACCCTGAGGAGCAGCGCGTCGTGTCTGGCGTCGAGCAACCGGCACCTTAGCAGCTCCCTTGCCACCAGCAGCGCGGCCCTCATGTTTGCCATCTCGCGCCGGTCCCGCGAGCTCACCGCCGTGTGTTCGGCGGCCCGCACTGCCGCGCGTCTTTGGCACCGCGTGGGTGGTGGGTGTTGCCGGTCCTAGGGTGGCGGGTTCATGACGCTCATCGTGCCATCAGCCCCGATCAAGGCCGGGTGACGGCGAGTCCCGTGGCCGAAGGGCGACGCTCGAGTGGTGCGAGCACCGCGGGCTTCCGTGCACGCTTGAAGCGCCTCCGCCATCAGAGCCGCGGTTCGTCGGGGTGGGGTGGAGCGAGGTTGACGGACGAGGACGTTACGAGGTCATCGGAGAGGCAAGATTTCGACACGCCCCCTACCTGGCGCGCCAAATGTCGGATTACGGGCTCCGCAAACCCAAGAAGTTCGAACACATGGGTGTGAACGAAGATCTCTCCCACTCAGGTCTACCTAGCGTCTCGCCCTCGTCCGATGAGGAGATTCATGCGAACAACAAGTAAAGCACACACGAATTTACCCAGGTTGAGGCCACCTTGCGGAGTAAAACCCTACTTCCTGCTTTGGTGGATTAGCCTCAAGATGGCTTGAGTATGAATGAGTATAGTGGTTCCTGAGCTCACGAGGAGAGCTCAGGAGGGTCGGGAGGCAAGGGCTCTTGCTCCTTTGTGCGAGGGCAGAGTTTTTTGGATCTCCTCCCTCCATAGTGGAGATCCTAGCTACTTATATAGGCGGCCAGGGTCCTCTTCCCCGAAATATTTAGGCGGGAAGGTATCCCGCAATGGCCATTTTGAGCGGGACCACAAGGATGTTCCTATCCTGACAAAAGCGGTCTTCTCCTACAAAGGGATCCAGCGATGATGAGATGGTGGGCTCGGTGGTGACATCCTCCCTGTCGTCCTTGTGGTCTTCGGTCTTGTTGCACCAATGGGGAAACCTTTGTCCTATTCCTCGGGAACCTGCGCCTGCGCTATCTCCTTTGCACCAAAACGGCAACTGCGCCGCTGGCACATGCTGGAACCCGCTGGCGCGGTGCGTCACTGCTTGCGTCACTGCCTCCTCCTGAGGCAGGCTCAGCCTTGGATTCTCCGCCCCTTCGGAGCAACCTAGCCGAGGCCGCTCCTGAGGGGGTCTTGACGTCGTTCCCCTCACGAGGTCCAGCCCCCTCGTGAGTGTCTTGAGCAGCTGGTCGATCAGCTGGGTCGTACCAGGCCGTGGTAGGATCGCGTCGCAGCTTGCAGATAGGCATGTCTGGGTACCCTGGTTCCCAGGACACCAACAACAACAGTACATCTTATCCCGACTAAAGGTGGTCTTCGCCTGCAAAGCTTCTGGTCGATAATGCACAGGTGGGCTTGGAGATGACCTCCATCTTGCCGAGCTCAAGGTCTTGGTTTAGTTGCACTGGAATGGAAACCTTTGGAGGATTTCTAGGGAACCCACGTATGTCCTTGTCTCCGTAGCACCAAAGAGGAAATTGTCCTCGCCTGCGCCCGCTGGTGCCCGCCTGGCCTTGGTCGTCATGGCTCACATCATCATGGGCCTCATGAGACCGGGTGCTGCCTTAATATGTCTTCTCCTCCGGAGGCAGCCTCAGGAGGCTGCTCCGTTGGAGGTCTTGATGTCATTCACCTTGCGAGGGTCTTGTGCGCAGAGTCTTGCTGCGGGGCCATGTTGGGCCATTGGCGGGCCACACCTTGGGCCATAGGCAGACGGGTCTGGGTACCCCCACTCCCAGAACACCAACAAACACAGGTAGAAGTCCCTATTGATTCGGTTTACCCATCAAAGATGACCCCTAAAAATGTATTAAGACATTGAAGACATTTGTGGTTCATGAAGACATTCACGTCGAAGATAATGACGTGTGAAGACATTCGCTTGAAGACATGGAGTGCGAAGATAGATTTTGTTTTATAGTTTCATTTTTCTTCTTTCTTGACTCATAGGAACCACCAAACTGTTAAATGGGTCCCAGGTAAACAAAGTACGAAAAATTGATGTGATGCTCAACCCAAATCCTATGACTTCGTGGGAACAAAAATGAGAGTAAAACTTATCCTGAGTTGGATGAGTCAGCTCTGGTTGTAGCCCAAGCCAAGCTATCGCGTTTGTTTGAAATCCGACCGTTGAACACGTGTCGGTTCCCAGGGTCATTTCAGAAAAATCATGTCGGGTTGCCCCGTGGCAATGAATAGCCACCCCCTTCCACCATAAATTGGTGGCTGCTTAGAGTTAGTTCATGGCTTTTTTCGTTTGAGAGCAACCCACCTTCGAAGCTTTTGAGAGAGAATCCTTGCGAGGACAAAACCAAAACAACCAGAGCCCATAGAGTATTTGGCCTCATTGATGTATTTATGTTCCGCGTGATCTGAAGACTTATTACACTTGAAGACTATGATCTTCCAGTCAGTTAGGCATCGTGTTTTGAGCATCCTAGATCCATTGTGGATTGCCAGTGATTGATGTTCGTGAAGGTTTGGAAGTCTATCTTGAAGACTTACCTGGAAGATTGGGCGAGGACTAAGTGACCTTGGCTCAAGGGGAATAAGGTAAAGACGTTGTCTTCTGTGTTCAATCTCAGCCTCCCTAACCAGACATACAGTTGTCACAGCAACAAGATCTGGTCTACCAAATCTCTATCTCCATCGAGCTACTGGTTCTATCACTTCACACCTTTACTTTCTATTTAGCTTTCGTGAAATATTTGCTTGCCTTCTTTTAAGATATTGTGTGAAGACATTCACTCTGAATGCATATTTGTCTTCACACTACTCTTTTATCCTAATCTACATTACCTGGGCAATATTTGTCCTCGTAATTTATCTGTATTATACTTTACTCTCATGCATGGCTAGTGTAGGTTATCTTCCACTGTATCCTTATTGAACTGCCTTTCTTCGAAGACATTGACTGTTTCGAAGACTTTCATAAACATTGCCTATTTACCCCCTCTAGTCGATAATTATCACTTTCAATTGGTTTCATTTTAACCACCTACAGTTTAACCACCTACAGTTTTAGCTATGTCGAATGCAAGGATAATCAAAGTCTCCATTGCGTGCCCTATCTTCGATGGCACTTATTACCCCTACTAGAAGAATAAGATGCGCATGCATCTTGAAACCATTGACAACGACCTCTAGTATGTCGTCAAGACTGGCGTTCCCAAAGTCGACGAAGTTGTCACCGCTACTGATGTCAAGAGGTTCACACAACTAGATTCAACTGCCACGAACATCGTATGTGGTCATTTGACCAAATGAATTTTTGGCCGTGTGAGTGCTCTGGAGTCTGCAAAGCCAGTCATGGACTGGCTATTCAAGGTCAACGAAGGCGTCTCAATATAGAGAGACTCAAGAATTAATCTGCTTCGCAATCTCTTCAACCGCTTCAAGAGACTCGACAACGAGAATGCCCAACTCACTTTCGACCATCTTAATGATATCACAAATGAGCTTCGTGCACTTGGCGCCACTGAGATCACCAAATATGATGTCATGATGAAGCTATTGAGATCACTTGATAGCTCATTTGACACCCTTTCGGCTGATGATCCAAGAATGTCTAGACTTCAAGGATCTTGACCCTTCTGATATACATGAGAGGCTCAACACCTATAAATTCCTGTTATTCGAGAAGGAAGATAACAATGGCCCTAACTATGGGTGATCCCATGCCTTGAAGGCAAAGGCTATCCTCATCTAAAGACTCCAACTCTAGTTCTAGTGACCCAGAAGACTTAGGCAAAGAACTTGCAATGCTTGTGACGAAGTTCCAAAAGTCTCCATGAAGAACCTCTTCGGAAAGCCTTCAAGATCCAACTCCAAGAACGTTGAGTCTTCCACTCGTGACTATAAGAAGAGAACCTATCACAAATGCAACAAGCCATGCCATTACATATCTGAATGTCCTCGATACGTCTCCAACATATCGATAATTTTTTATTGTTCCATGGTATTATATTATCATTCTTGGATGTTTTACAATCATTTTATATCATTTTTCGGACTAACCTATTGACATAGTTCCAAGTGCCAGTTGCTGTTTTCTGCATGTTTTTTACATCGAAGGAAATCAATATCAAACGGAATCCAAACACACGGAAACTTTTTGGAGAATTTGTATGGGCAAGAAGACACCCAATGGGCTAAAGCAGCACCTGGGGGTGCCTCGAGGGGGGCACAACCCACCAGGGCGTGCCAGGCAACCTTGGCGCACCCAGGTGGGTTGTGCCCACCTCGGTGGCCTCCCGCACCGCCTCTTTACCCTATAAATTCACAAATATTCCTAAACCCTTCGGGGTAGACCTAGATCAGAAGTTCCGCCGTCTCATGGCTCTATACTCCACGAGATCCAATCTAGAGCCCTTTTCGGCACTCCGCCGAAGGGGGAAATCTTCATCGGTGGCCATCTTCATCATCCCGGCGACCACCATCATGAGGAAGGAGTAGTCCACCCTCGGGGCTGAGGCTATGTACCATTAGCTATGTGTTGTATCTCTCTCTCTCTCGTGTTCTTGATGGCAACGATCTTGATTTATCGGGTGCTTTGTAAATATAGTTGGATCATATGGTGTTTTCCCTTCTCTATCTTGTGATGAATTGAGTTTTCCCTTTGAGATTTCTTTGGATTGAATACTTTTATGGATTTGAGAACACTTGACATATGTCTTGCAATTGAATACTCGTGGTTACAATGGGGTATCATATTGATCCACTTGAAATAAGTTTTGGCACACAACTTGCGGATTCTCGCGGTGATATTGGGGTAATCTATGCATAGCGGTTGATGCACGTTCTTGTCTTTATTTCTCTGGTAGAAATCTTGGGGCACTCTTCGAGGTTCTTTGTGTTGGATTGAGTATTACAAATCTGAATATGTTTTGGTGTTATCTTAGTACGAACTCTTGATAGATCGATCGGGAAGGATAACTTTGTGTTATCCTAGTACGAACTCTTGAAAGATCGATCAGAAAAGATAACCTTGTGTTATTCTAGTACGAACTCTTGGATAGATCGATCAGAAAGGGTAACTTTGTGTTACTTTAGTAAGAATTTTTGGAAAGATTGATCGGAAAGAATAACTTTGAGGTGGTTTTGTACCCCACCAACAACTTCTTTTTATGTTCTCCACTAGATAGGAACTTTGGAGTGATTCTTCATTGCACGTTGAGGGGTGATTATATGATCCAATTATATTAGCACTTTGAGAGATTGCACTAGCAAAAGTACAGACCCTAGGCCCTGTTTTCCATCATTGCAATACCGTTTGTGCTCACTTTTGTTTCTTGCTACCTTTCTGTTTTTTATTGTTCGCACTACAAAAATCAATATCTACTATCAATATTACAATTGTATCACCATCTCTTCGACGAACTAGTGCACCTATACAATTTCCCGTTGTATTTGGTGTGTTGGGGAAACAAGAGACTTTTTATTATTTGGTTGCAGGGTTGTTTGAGAGAGACCATCTTCATCCTACACCTCCTATAGATTGATAAACCTCAGGTCATCCACTTGAGGGAAAATTGCTACTATCCTACAAAACTCTGCGCTTGGAGGCCTAACACGTGTCTACAAGAATAAAGTTGCGTAGTAGACATCAAGCTCTTTTCTGGCGCCGTTGCCGGGGAGGTGAGTGCTTGAAGGTATATCTTTAGATCTTTTAATAGAATCTTTTAGTTTCTTGTTTTATCACTAGTTTGGTTTTGTAAAAGAAAACTATATAAAAAATGGAATTGAGGTTGCATCATATTATTGATCATATTTACAATATCTTTCTTTAAAATGGTGCATCAGAAAATTGTGCTCAATTCTTAGAAGATGAAGTCAATAAAATGTTTCGCACAAGATATTTGAATGATGAGCATGATTGCAATGTTGTTAGTATGAATTCTTTAAATATCCATGATGCTAATGATATGCAAAGCCAGAAGCTTGGGGATGCTATGATTGATGAAAATGATATTTTTGGTCCCCCAAGTTTTGATGAGAAAATTTATTATGATGATTGCATGCCTCCTATTTATAATTATTATATTGATGAAAGTGGATTTGGAGAGGTCATGACTTTATTTAGTGATGAATCCACTACTTTGGAGGATGTTTCAATTGACTATGATAACAAAGTTGCTATCTATGATGGTTATGGTGATGACATGTATGCTATGTTTAATAATGATAACCATGAATCTTGTCAACATGACAATAATTTTCAATCTCATGATAGTTATTTTGTTGAGTTTGCTCCCACCACTATTATTGAGAATAAATTTGCTTATGTGGAGGGTAGCAAAATTTCTATGCTTATGCATCATAAAAAGAATGATATATGTGATGGTTATATTGTTGAATTCATTCATGATTCTACTGAAAACTATTATGAGGGAGGAACATATTCTTGTAGGAATTGCAATAATATCAAGTTTCCTCTCTATGTGTTGAAAATCTTTAAGTTATGCATGTTTTGCCTTCCTATGCTTGTTGATTCTTGTTCCCATAAGTCGTTTTCTCACAAAATCCCTATGCATAGGAAGTGGATTAGGCTTAAATGTGATTGTCATGTGATTCATGATGCTCTCTTTATGTTTCTATACTTTTGATCTTTTATGTGAGCATCATTGAACTCTTCATGCCTAGCTAAAAGGCATTAAAGAAAAGCGCTTGTTGGGAGACAACCCAACACTTATACCTACTGTTTTTGTGTGTTCACATGATTATGCTACTGTAGTAATCATGTTTTATAGCTTTTGTTTCAATAAAGTGCTAAGCAAAGCCTGAGGATCATGATGGGTGATAGTAGTTTTGTTCTTGCTTAAAAACAGAAACTTTTGCGCTCACGAGAAAATTTCTCATTTTTAACAGAAGAGCGATTTTAAGTTGATTCTTTTTTCAGAAGTTTAATATAAAAATTTCCCACATGGTCATATGTTTTTCAAGATTTTTTGAATTTCAGAAGTATGGTGAATGTTCAGATTATTACAGACTGTTCTGTTTTTGATAGATTCTGTTTTCAATGAATAGTTTGCTTGTTTTCTAGTTTCTATGGCTTATATTGATCAATATAAATTGTGGAAATGATATGGTACAGTAGGCATTAAGTGATAACAATTATGAATCTTGTCTTTGACAATACCCAAAGTGAATGATTTGTTTTATCATACAAACCCATCTCACAAAGTTTTGTTAAGTTGTATGTGATTAAAGTTTTCAAGTTTTGGGTGAGATGTCGATATGAGGAGAACAAGTAGTGACAAGAACCTAAGCTTGGGGATTCCCAAGGCACCCCAAGGTAATATTCAAGGAAGATCCAAGCAACTAAGCTTGGGGATGCCCCGGAAGGCATCCCCTCTTTCGTCTCCAACATTATTGGTAACCTCACTTGGAGCTATGTTTTCATTCGTCACATGATAAGAGTTTTGCTTGGAGTGTCAATTTATTTTGTTAGAATTTGCTTGCTGGTATTTAGGATAATGTTTTGCATCTTTTATTTCAATAAATGTTTTAAGGATATCCTTTACCATGCTTATTTTGCAAGTATACATGTTGCTGTTTGAAAACAGAAAGTTTTCTATCATTGTCTGAACTCTTCTGGATAGTCAGAACGTGATAAAATCTTGATTTTTTTTACAAAGTTAGCATGAATAAGTTCTCTGTAACATGGTAATTGTTAAGAATTTTTAGAGCTAGGGAAGTATGAGAACAATTCCACTCTTTATAGACTGTACTGTTTTGATAGATTGCTGTTATGTTTGCATTGTTTGCATATGTTTGCGTGTTTAATGATTCTATTTGAGGATAGGCGTATTAAATATGCAGAGTCATTCTGTATGCAATGTTGAATAATAATTTTAGTGATTTGCTACAATAGAGGATGATAAGCTTTTGCATCGATTTATACTAACCTATCTGACGAGTCCTTGTTGAGTTTTGTGTGGATGAAACTTTTGAGATTTAGGGAAACCTTTATACGAGAAGAATTAAGGAGACACAAAAGCTCAAGCTTGGGGATGCCCAACGCACCCTAAGATAATACTTCAAGAAGTCTCAAACATCTAAGCTTGGGGATGCCCCGATAGTCATCCCCCCTTTTTTCACCAACAATTATCTGTTAGTATCAGTTGATCCTAAGTTTTTGTTTCTTCACATGAGATGTGCTATTATTGAAATTTTATTCTATTTTGTTTGCTTGTTGTTTCAATAAAATACTTAGATCTGAAAGTTTTCAAATAAAATAGAGCCCCCAAATAGTTGCCGGAAAATCTAGATAAGCGGCATTCACATCCTGTCAAAGAAGCTCTTTTCTAGCACCGTTGCTCTAGTGCTTCACTTATATCTTTTTGAGCATGGTGTGCTTTAGTATTTTTGAAGAAATTCTCTGTTTCATCACTTAAGTTAATTTGAGAGAAAGAAATATTATGCCCATGATCTTCACTTATATTTGTTTCAGCTTATCAAAAGCAACACATAAAAATTAGTCCCAAAGTGATAGATATCCAAGAAGGATATAATAAAAACTTTTATGAGGATCCTTGGACAAAATAAACTTGATTCCTTGTAATAGTTTTGAGACATGATAATGTGATATGTGAGTCATGTTGATGAGGAATTGTGCTTTAGTAAGATATTGATGTTAAGGTTTGTGATTCCCTAAGCATGCACGTATAGTTTCTCGTTATGCCAGGAAGTTGGAGCACAATTTATCCTTGATTGTCCTATCTTTGTGTGAAGGTCTGGGGCGCGCGATGGTTAACTCCTACTAACCTCCCCCCTAGGAGCATGCGTAGAATTACTTTTCTTCGAGTGCTAATAAACTTTTGCAATATGTATATGAGTTATTTATGGCTAATGTGAGTCCATGGATTATACGCACTCTCACCCTTTCATAATTGCTAGCCTCTCTTATACCGCGCAATTTTCGTCGGTGCATAAAATTTATTAAACCTTCCTCAAAATAGCCACCATACCTACCTATTATGTCATTTTCATAGCCATTCCGAGATATATTGCCATGCAGTTCCATCATATAGTTGACTTGAGCATTCATTTTTCATCATATAAAGTCATACTATGTTATAGGTATCTAGTTGTAATTTTTATTTCTTTTGAGCTATAAGTAAATAGAAGTGTGATGATCATCATTATCAATTATTAGAGCATGTCCCAATGATGATAGGATGATGGAGACCATGATTCCCCCACAGGTCGGGATGCGACTCTGGACTATAAGAAAAAAAAGGAAAAAAAAGAAAAAAAGGGAAGAAAAAAAGAGAAGAAAAAATAATTATTGAAAAAAAGAGAAGGGGCATGCAAATACCACACTTGTGCTTCAAAGTAGCACCATGTTTTTCATATTGAGAGTCTCCTATTTTGTCACTTTCATATACTAGTGGGAATTTTCATTATAGGATTAGATGCACTAGAACCGCATGGTGGAGCCTATGTACTCTTATATTTCTTTATCTCTGATAAAGTAAACATTTATTCCGAAGAAGGGCGGAAAATGGCAGCCCAACATGTAATGATGATATCGAACCATTCTCGAATATATCTTGGCCTCCGTGCGAGCTCGTCTGTGTGTTCTCGCTCCTCGTCTCTCTCAAGGAACGACGGGTTGGCCATTTTGCCGTCAATTGAGATCGGTTTGCTCACACTCCGGTCCCACATATCAGTGATATGCCAAGAGGAGGTGCATTGACCGACTGGCCGTACGCGTACTTGGTTTTGCACCTTCATACTAGTCGTCAACCCGTGCATCGACACGGGCTAGTGATCTACACATTTGTAAAAATATTAAATAAATTTTATATCTAAAAAACCTATAAATATACTTCGCCAATAGAAACTTACATGTTCCAATATCAAGGTTTGATCCAAGAAACGGATTAGTAAAATATAACTGTATGTATGAACACTTTCATCCAGACATTGTAAGAGTGCAATATATAAGAAAGATTACATTATATTTGTGTGGCCCAAGATTTTCCATGTTTGGCTCATACATATTCCAACCAATTTAACTGAAGGAGGATTTGTATTCAAATAAAAAGGACAACAACTAATAGAAGTTACCATTTAATTTTGAATGATATTTCTATTGTGATAACCAAAATTATGTTTGACGAATTGAATTTTATTGTTGGAAAACAAATTTGTGCTAAACTAAAAAAAGTCAAATAAAATTGTATTACAAAGATACACGCAAAAATTTACAATCAATGACTTTCATACACAAAATAAACTACTATTCAATAAGAAATTGAAGATCCGTGTTTTGTTTTATCACTACTGTGTCACCTTGTGTATGGAACTTCAGCTAATAGTAATGACAATTAGTTCACCTTTGCGATTTAGTTCAACATTCTTTCAAATGAACAGTTCTATCTGCATAACGATATAAATACATTGTTTTTTTCTAAAAAATGATTATTAGCTCTTATGAAGCAAATGCATACTAAAATTCGCTCCTACTTGACTTCATCCAAACAGGTGTACATGAAAGCTTAAACCTGATTCCCGCAAAAAAAAAGCTTATACCTGATTAATTATATTTTTATGAGATATATAGTTCTTTTACACGTACAAATAAAATAAACACTTGGCAATTGGGGTTTTCCCTACATCAAGTACTATTTTTATGCAGCATTGCAGACTACTAATTATTTAAAGCAACAAATCTCTAGTCAAGAAAAAACAAATCATGGGACATATATGCATGTAGCATGACTACATGCTTTTGCAAATAGACCACTGTATATGAGTATCACTACTTCTCAATCCGATCACCAAATAGCCATTTTTTAGTATGACTGTTGCTAATCACCTAATTCCTCTAGTCTATGAAGGATTACACATTTTTCTTAGCCAACAAAGTCAGAGCTGAATAATTTGAGCACACAATAACTTTCCCCGAAACAAATTAATACTACAATTTTTCATAAAAATCAATGACAGGAGACATATGTTCATGGCCATTCAGCTTCGGCGAGACAGACAAAACCTGTAAGATGCAGCCACGTGAACCATCGGCATAACTGCCACCACACGAACAGATCAATCGATGAATCTACCATTGTTGTGTGTGTGACGTCTTGGTTGACAATGTAACAATGGCTAGACGACCTAGCATGCTGCAGTGATCTTGTGTGTCAACATGGTCGGTCATAAAAACCAACTACAGAACATATTTGATCGTCATCAAGGCCATTAGCAAATGTTGCATACTAGACACCACAGACTTCAATTGGAGCACTTCATTGCCGTTTAGATCAGGCATCATGGATGGAAATAGCTTGCGGTTTGCAGAAAGATTAAAAGCACTGTAAAAAGGAGCCACTGTTGTACATGTCAAAGGAGGCCGTAGTAGCATATACGTGGCAGGTGAGAAGATGGAACCACAATAGCATGGGAGGTACTTTGATGACCGTTGATGAACCCTCTTCTCTGATATATGCCACATGGGAGGCCACATTACCATCATTCTGATGTAGATCCTCCCTTGTGTAGCCTCAGAAACAATGCGACTGTCCCTTCTAATTCAAGGTTTAAAATACCGTTGATGAACCCTCTTCCCTGATACGTCCCACTTGTTTTGCGCAACAGAATCAATTAGCCAAGGTTGTTATGTACGTGTGTTTTCAAATCATTATAGTCAACTTTGTCCAAGCATCGACCAAGAAAAAACTGAACTTCAAGTTTCAGTACGTGCATGCTGTTGTTGTAAAAAAGCACATGCAATAGTAAGGCAAGAGCGGAAATCAGCTTCCTCCATCGACTATTGATTGTTGTCACCGAAAAGACTCGATGCCATGATGATGTACTAACTAACCGTATGCATCAGCTAATTGCATCCCTTAATCACAAAGTATCTTCCAAATAAGTTTGGCCTGAAGAAAGAACATGAACCAAAGTTTCAAATTTGAAGGGGTACAGGAGCTAGAGGACGACCACGATCTCACGTCATGACCTTAAGTTGGCGTCAGCCCCTATCATCTAACTACAAAGAAACGGGTTGAATTTATCCTGCTAAAAGTTCTTGGCGCTGGATCCATCCTTCTTGCATGTAGGCAGTGTCCTGATCAAAGTTGTTGCTGTTGGATCCGACCATGCATCCAGCCAGGGGCTTTGGAATTTGAGTACCCAAGGAGGGCGTGGGCATGGCCTACATCTTTACAAACCCTGGCGCCAGGTACGACGGAGAACATGGAGGCGACCCATACTAGATTGTAGTCTGGTTGGAACCTCCTGCTCTGCCGCATCAACCAAGATGGATTGCTGCCAACGGCATCATGGATTGGACTTCCCCATGCATAATTGGCTGGATTCTTTTTTGGGTGGATTAATTCTTTGATATTATAAAGGTACGGGAGAAAGGAGGAGGATAAGAAGGGCCCGCAAGTTGGGGAGGACGAGGAGGAGCTACGCAGAGGAGAGAGTCCTAGGAAGATGTTTCTCAAAATCTACATGTGGGACAACGAGCTAGGACTCTTTGACGTACCTCCTTATCTGACGGCTGTAATTTCTAATCCGTAAATCCAATGGTCAATTTGTTTAGTTTTCTACGATTAAACTAGGAGTGCCTTCAATTAGTAAATATAAGATACCCACTTAGTTTCATATTGAGCTTGCATACTCTTACAGCTCTTAGTGCATCAGTTGCATGGAAATCCCTAATTCTCACATTGATATCGATTGATGGACATCTCCATAGTCCATTAGTTTGCCGGGTTGATGTGAGACTTTCTTCCCTTCTTTTGTATACTACCACCACATTCTATTCCACCTATATTGCTATATCCATGGCTAGCGCTCATGTATTGCGTGAGAATTGAAAATGCTGAAGCACGTTAAAAAGTATGAACCAATTGCTTGGCTATCACCGGGGTAGTACATGATTTATACTTTGAGCTGGGAAGACAGAGCATGACAAGACTATATGATTACGTTCTTTAGCATTTGATATTCTCACTACTAGGAAAAGGCCTACTAATGGCGCACCTATTTTGGCCATTAATGGCGCATTAGTGGTGCGCCATTAGTGCCACGCCATTAGTATATTTTACTAATGGCCCACCTCTGGTGCGCCATTAGTATCTGGTATACTAATGGCGCACCTCAGATATGCCATTAGTATATACAGCAGTGCGCCATTAGTATGCCTCCCAGGGGGCCATGTATACCCAGGTGCTTTGGCATACTAATGGCGCACAACAACAAGATGCGCCATTAGTAACTTCGGCATAGTAATGGCGCACTGTTTAATGATGCGCCATTAGTATCCTTTGGCATACTAATGGCGCACTGTGGTGTGATGCGCCATTAGTATGAATATTAGGTATTTTTTTATTTTTTTATTTTCTGTTTTTTGCACAGGTTAAAAAATGTATAATTGGACAGAATATAGACGTCACACATCAACAACAGATTCATCGAATACAATAGAAGATTAGTCTCTGAATACAATTCATCATATTAGTCTCCAAATACAATTCATCATATTAGTCTCCAAATTGAAAAGACCGAACAAAGATAGAACATTATATTACAAGTCTCGAGACCGCGAGTAGCGAGTTTGTCTTCACATTACAAGTCGATATCGATCATCTAAACTACCATCACATAGAAGAGAGCTGCGGTCATCACGATGAGCATCATCACAATGAAACTCGTCTTCATCCGGTTCCTCCAACGCTCCCTCCACTATTCCGCTAGATAGCGGGCGTATCTAGATTCGGCCTCGGCCCTAGTGGTGTACCCTTTGTAACTGTTCCCGCTGAATCGGTGAACCTGTCTCCGACACTCCTCCCAGTCGTCGTAGACTCCGGGAACCTTACCCTTCTACACGACATACGACGGCATCGCTATGCACTAGCCAAACGAAACGTTAGTACCAATTCACAGACAATACATAAGCAATATATAAGTATGCAACAGAACGATCGAAAGAGAAAAGCAAGACATTAATAGCATCGATTACATCTAAGTTGAACGACTCTCGAAACCAAAGAGACATACTACAAGTTCATTAAAGTTTAATTACAACATGAGCCAATCGATGTTTCAGAACTAGACACAACATCACTGCTTTCGACTCGACTCAAGGGACCGGAGCGTGGATGAAGCCGCCGTCTATCGTGGGAGTCATGAAATCACGGGCGTTGTTAGCCTGCATTTGTAGCATTGTGTCGATGTCACTGTTGGATGGTTGATTTCTGAGGTAGAACTGCCCCGAGGTATGAAGGACATCTTGATGGATGATTTCCGCAAACTCCGACTGGATGGGAAAGAATTCTTGTCTGATGTCCGCGTCCTGGATTGCCGACACGCTCGCGGCCCAATCTTTGAGTTTACTCGGTAGCAGAAGTTGATGATGGTCCCGTACGATCGCCCGCATGTGATGGATGGCGTAGTAGGCACCCTTCTGACCGCCAGGCGGCTGCTTGACGCAGCAGAATGTCGTATTGTGGGAGAACACGTGCTTGTCGTACTTACGAACTGTCCTGGTGAAGGTGCCTCCAGATTTGGCGTAGCCGGGGAGAACATCATCAAGAACCTTCTTGACATTTGTGTAGTCTACTTTCGACTGACGGTCCGGGTCGAAATACGTGGCCATGGAATATTTGGGGCTTAGGAGGATGAGCGTGCAATGTGTGTCACTGCAAAAAACAAGGAATGTTAAAAGAAAAACGATCGAAATCTAAGAATTCATATGTTACGGTGCGGTTGAGGGGAGGACTTACTCGGTAAAGTAAGGCATGAGGAAGTTATCCTTATCTCGGTTTGCCAGAATGACGCCTTCGAGGTAAGAACTCGCAACTTGCCAGTCCCCAGCGCTGCCCAAGATCTTGGCACGCATGTAGAAGGGGTCGACTATCACGATGTCCGGGGTCTTGTCGCGAATGATCCGCATCTCCATACTCAGCGAAAATAGCCGAACGAAGGTGTAGTGCAGCGGATGAAGGTTCAACATAGCGTGGATGTCATCAAACCGCTGGACGATCGTACCCCCGATGGAGTTATCCACAAAGCCCTTGCCCTCTGGAACCTTGGCCGCAGAAACCGGGTATGCCACATCCTTCTCTCTAAGACGCCGCTTATCCAAAGAAAGAACACTGTCATGCAGACTCCGCATAGCACCGGTTGCAGCATCGAGCATATTTCTCGGTAGCATCGGCCTACCCACCACATGCACCCTCCTCATTACATCCTCAGGTGAAGGTGGCCCATCGTGAGCACGGATCGTACTCGGTGCCGGCTGGCTCGCACCCTTGTTAGTCTTTCTTTTGCGTGCCTTCTTCTTCTCCTGTAATGGGACCGAGTTCTGCTCACAGACCGCCTTCTTGAGTGTGTTGGGGCTGATAATATTTCGCACCTCGCCTATCTGAGGCTCGGTGAAGTCGGCAGCTGGAGGCGTCTCCTGAGAGCTGAACGACAGACGACGCCTGTTGCAACTTGGCTTCTCCACGGTACCAGCTAGATCGCACACGTCTTTTGTTGGGTTGGGTTCTTGAGAAGGAGGCCCCATGAAGTCGCCACCGTACCCATGATCGGGAAAGTACTGATCAATGTTGGCAAATGCATCGTTGTCGTCGTCGTTCTGATCTTGTGCCATATGCATGTTTGGATCCAGTGGCATAGGGATGTCCGGCACCGTTGCGGCGGTCTTGCCATGGGGCCGACTTGGCGCCGGCACGACTGGCGGTGTTGTCTTTGGGGTGGTGTCCCCCGCCCCCAAACGAATCTGGCTCTTCTGCCAAAGCAGGGGCTAGCTCAGGCAGGCGCTGAGGGTCATCAGGTCATCATCGTCGGCCCCGATGGGTCAAATCGGAGGTAACACCTCGTCGCAGCCTGGCAGCACCCAAACCAGTTGAACCCTAAACAAGTTGGGTGGCATCTGGGTACCGTGGAACAAGGGGTTGCCCGGTTGAACGATTTTGCCCGTGGCGACATCGACCAACTCGTTGTTCACGAAGTGCAGGAGAGTGCACGGAACGTCGGTGGCGTCTTGCGAAAACATGTAGGGCGTCAGGGATGCCCAGTCAAAGGCAAGGAGATGAACTCCTCGGCCGAGAGAGGCTTAATTAGTTACCATGATGATGTCGTCGAGCTCGGCTAATGTCGACGCACCGCCAACGGGGGGCGTGCAGTTGACGGAGGGGCCACTTGCTGCAGAGGTGCCGGCCGGCGTACACCCGGGTGCATTAAGCTCCCGTGCCGGCGTCGGAGACACCAATGCCGCCTCCGCCAGAGACACCAATGGCCCCGCCATCGCGTTCTGCGAGTTGCTGGCCGTGAAGCTAGGAATAGGGGGCGGCCCCTGTTAGCCGCCCGCAATCCACGCACTCAACCCCTCGATCAAGGTAGGCATAATGGCGGTGATCATCGCTCCGAGCTGTTGTTGCACTTGCTGTTGGACAATCTCCGGAATCCGCGCCACCGGTGCCTTGAGTTCTTGAACCTCGCGTGCCTGGCTTTCCGAGCTGGTCTTTTTCTCCTTTCGCCCACCAGCGTTATAGTATGACGACCATTTTGTCGACAAGCCTTTGCCGGCCACACGACCAGCTGACGTCGGCTTACTGAGCTTATCCTTGTTCTTCATTACATTCAACGCCCTATTTAGAGTCGTTTCCCAAGGGTATCTCTTAGTCGACCCCGCGCTACTGCTTTCAGTCACCTGCGGAAGGAATGTGAACCATTTAGAAATTTTGCTTCATTAATTAGAATGGAACCATATGGAGCTAATTACGCGGGGGTGTATTCCTTACCAAAACAAGCTCAAGCGCCCTGGTCTTCGGATCCATGGTAAGCTCCTTTGTTTTCGGGTCCTTCTTGTACCGGGCCCTGACAAAGTTCCTGGTCTGCTTGTCACCGTATTTATCGAAGAGGGGCGGTAGGCCTTCCTCGGCATGGCCCGCCTCCTCCTTGTCCCATATAGGCTCCGCCACTCTGTAACCGCCGGGACCGAGTGTGTGTTCCCCTAAGTTCAGCTCCCGCATTTCTTTCCCCCACTGACTTGATTCAGAGTTTGCGGTGCTCGAGCAATTGATCTTGAAGTCGTTGTAGTCATCTTCGGTGATCGAAGGATTTTTCTCCTTGATCTTCTCATAACTCTCACCTTTCTCGATCATTCTCTTCACATTGCTTTTCCAAGTAGACAGGGCCTTGCTCATCTTTGTGAGGGCATCATTGTTCACTTTATTCCCTTTGAGGCTTGTGTTTTCAAATTCAGTGGGGAACTTGTATCGTTCGTGCAGCTTCGTGAAGAGGAGGTTGCGCAAATTTCCTCTGTCAGGATGCCTCAGGTTCTCGGTGTTGATCGAGACGGTGCTCTGGAGAATGCATCCGAGCTGAAGCGAGTACCCCTTGACTATTCATTCGGGCACCATTGGATTCCCGTCGGAGTCCACTTCAGTAACTTCCTCCTTGAGGGTGCGGAGCACGGTCGGGCGCCGTTCCTTCTGTTGCCTCTTCGGTTGGCTCCCATCTGTGCGTGCACCGCCATCATCAGTGGTGGCATCCTTGGCGGCACCATCAGTGGTGGCATCAGTGGGGTCATCCTCGGCGGTACCATCAGTGGTCTCAGGATCGGTGGGGAAGGCGGCGTCCTCATACAAGTGAGGTTGTTCCTCCATCTCCTGGTACAACTCCCAGAATGCCTTGCCTCCCGAACCCCCGGCCTCATCATTGTTGGCCATGTTTCTCTCTAAATAGGAACAAAGTTTGGTCAAAAGGTTGGTTATTGTCAAGGAACAAGATCATGGTCTCATTGTAATGCCCAGGATGGAGTTATACCTCCTACGTGTCGAGGCACGACTTAATGGCATAAGTCCATCCTAGAATGATCTCAAGTTTGGTAATCTTTGCACATCTCATGTAAAAGAGGGGAATTGTAAACATAAATAGTTGGCTTACACTCGCCACGTCACACAAATACATTACATGTCTCAAACATCATACATTAAGAATATCACAACCCTCTAAGGGCAAAATCCAAATGTCAAGATACCAAACTTAGATAAATAAACCACAGGCGGATAGAATCCTAGTAGAAGTCTCCACTACTGATCATCCGGATAGCGAACATAGTACCGACTACGCTCCTCGTCGAACTCCCAATCCAGCTCGGTGCCATCACCTGGATAGCTCACAACTGGACCTGCATCTGGTGTGGTGAAGTAACTGTGAGCCACAGAGGACTCAGCAATCCCGTTCCCGGGTAACAAGACTATTTAAGCCTTTGGGAGAGGATAAGGCTGATGAAAAGGATAAGTGTCTGCAGCAGCAAGTAGCAACTAGCTTACGTGAGTGAGAGCGAGAAGAGAAAGCCTCGGACGAGAAGTGATCACGAAGTGATCCTAGCTACAAGCTCCACAAACATAACCCCTCCGTGTTCAACTCCCGAATCCCTATTCGGAAATTGACAGTCACGGAACACACGCTGGTAGTGTATTAGAAACATTGTGTCAAGTTATCTACAACCGGATATTAACAAGCTCCCATCTGCCACATAACCGCGGGCACGGCTTTCGAAAGTTCATAACCCTGCAGGGGTGTTCCAACTTGACCCATTACAAGCCCACGATCCGCGGAGTCGCAACTACAAAGTGGGAAGACCCGAGTATTCTCGGAATCCCGTGCTCAAGATATACCGAACTAAGGTAAGGCTAATCCAGCAAATCCTCCCGGCGTGTCGACACCCTGATAGTAGCCGCGCGTATCTAAGTCTCAGGACACGACCGGATGAGTCATCCTACAGGTTTTTACCAAACCTCAAGTTTCCTTGAGGTGGCCCCGCAGTCTGCTCGTTTTGGACCAACACTCATGTGGAGCACTGGCCCGGGGTTGTAGAATTAAGAAAGAGGGTTAATTACTCCCTATGCAAGTTTAGTTTGTTATTAGGCAAATAGTACCAATGTTGGGACTTGCTGGAAAAGACTTAGCACTTAGCGGTTTATCGAGGGGGTCCCATACCCCCCAACCGTGTTAGGAACGCATAATCAAGGAACATAACACCGGTTTATACGGTTCCTAACGGCATGAGTGGAACAAATCACCAAGCAAAAGGCTTAGCCTTCCACCCTTGCGAATATATAGATGATTTCATTTTTAGCATTTATATAGTGTGATAAAACCCAACCAAACTTCAACATGAAGCAAGCATCTTCGATCTTCACCTACAACTAGCAATGCTATAAGAAGAGCTGAGCGAAGCGTACTTAGCCAAGCAACGGTTTGCATAGGTAGGTTGGTTAAACATGGCAATGGTTACAAGTAGGAGGCTGACAAGAAGAACATGGGCATCGAGGAAAAACTATAGAGCGGATCTACTAGCAATAGGCAAAGATAGTAATGTTATCGGGGTTCGGTCATCTTGCCTGAAGAGAAGTCGTTCGGACCGTAAGAAGGGTCCTCGTGCTCAACCTCGTTGGAAACCTCGTGCTCGTACTCGTACTCGGTCTCTGCTTCCGGCTCTAAACAATACAATCACACCAAGCACAAATCAACAAGATGCAATGCGCACTCGAAAATGATGGATGCATTATGGATGCACTAAGGATGCACACGGAGCACGTAAAATAGCACTCAAGCAAAACACCTCAAAACATGATAACAATATGATATTATGAATCTACACAGAAAATCAATCAAGTTTCATATAAGATTCGCTGAAATCGGAGTTACGGGCTAAAAGTTATGCCCGAAACAAGAAATGAGCGGAAGCTGAAAATTACAGCAACATAGCAACTTCGGAGCACAAAATAATTAAGCTACAGCACTCAAACAACATGGCAAAGGACATGAACACAAACTAGACATATACTACAGCAACTAAGTCCAAAGGTGCACCCCCAAAGGAGTCACGGTTCAATAGCAATGAGCTTGGACATATTGAACTTGGCAATAAAATTCTGGCAGCAGAATTTTATTGAAACTTTGGAGTAAAATATAAACATGCTACAGCCCCTTAAATAAACATGTGAGAACATGAATGGAAAGCCAACAATATCTACTACAAGGAACAATCAAGATCCACTCCAAAACTATCATGGTTTGTCCTAGAACATCACTCAAACATGGCATCGGAACGTTACAGATTTCAGACTTAGTGAAATTTCACTAAGTCCTAAAACAGCAGTTTCATCATGGCATCTAAACGAGCAAGTTTAAGTCACCTCGAAACTAAACATGGCAAGTGGTAAGCACCACATCAAAGTACACATGATGGTGATTCCGAAACACACAAGCATGCTTCATGGAGATAAACACAACGATAGCAATGAGCTCAACAAGATGACATTTCATAACAAGTGAAACAACATCACAGCCACATGGCACTTTGCAACGATGATATACATGGCAAGAATAAATCTATCATGCAACCTATCACATACAACAGGTAGAGCATGGCAAGACCAACACGTGGACATGTCATTTGCATCATTCAGACAAACGAGCTAAAAGATATCACATGGCAAAGATGACATGAAAACATCACATAGCAGAAGTTTATATCACTATGCACTCTTGCAACAGCAAAACAAGCACCTAGATGATCTCTAACATGCATGACACAAAGAGATAAAACGTAGTGCTATTCACCACGAACGTCTGGACATGCTATTTCCGCGAATCGGACAAACACACTAAAAGATATGGCAGTTCTAAAACAGCATCAGCAACTAATCACAGGGACTTAGGATATTTGAAACAACCTCTCAGATCTCAGATCTGGATCCCAAACGGCCCGGTGGAGTGGATCCGGCCCGGTTCGGACAAAGCGGCGGCGGCCCAGTGGATGAAGTGGCGGCGCGGGGCGGCCTGGAGGGGCGAGCGGGCCGGCGGCGAAGGCTTCGGCCCAGGCGGTGGAGCGGCTCGGCCTGGGACGGCGTCGGGCGGCCTCCTGGCGATCCAAGGCGCGGGAGCCTCGGGCCCCTTGCGGCTGGGGCCGGCTGCGGTGGCGTGGGCCTTCGGGCTGTTGCGGGAGGCGGCGCGCTGACGAGTGGAGGGAGGCCCAGGGAGGGCGCGGCCTTGGTGGCGATCGGGACGGCGATGGGAGGTGGCCCGGCGAAGGCCCAATGGACGGGCCGAGGAAGTGGTCCCGATTGGGGACCCAACGATCGGCGCGCGAGGCCTGGAGAAGGCTGCGGCCTCGGCGACGGTCGGTGGCGCGGGATCGAACGGAGGGAGGCTCGAGGGAGGAGGCCCACGGCCGGATCAGAGGGAGGCCGAAGCTTCGAGGGCTGGAGCTTCGAGGGGTTGACCTGGCGCGGGATCGAAGGAACTGGTCGGATCGACCGATCCCAGGCGATGGGAACGGCGCTGGCTTCGAGGGGAGAAGCCAAGTGGCTGTTTAGAGCTGGTGGATCTGCGAAAAATGAGGGGGAGGGATCTAGAGGTAGGTGGAAGGAGGTAGGATGCCAAAAATAGACCTAGGGGTCTATATATCTCAGATCTGCTAGGGTTAGGGTTTGTGGGGGTGTTAGGAGCCCTCCGATCGCGATCGGACGGATCCGATCGCGGGGGAAGTTTAGAAGGGCCTAGGAGAGGGTAGAGGGCTGCTGTAGGGGTGTTTCTGGGACACAAAGTGAAGGCACTCTGGACCCACACGAATAACTGATGGGATAGCAAACGGAGTCCAAACGCGACGAGATTTGAGAGGCGGGTTGCACACAACAAAACAACAACACACACAACAACCTCGCGGCACACCGGTAACGTTACACGCCCAAACACCAAAGTAGGCCTACGGGACGCCACGAACACGTGAGGGAGCTCCGGAACGCGAAACAGACAACGGGAAGGAACACGTGGAACCGGATGCAACCGACAACACAAATGCAATGCGATGCACATGTCTACATGATATGAATGAATGCCACACACGCACACAACAAAACGACGAAAACCCGAAAGACAAAGAACCCGGAATGGAAATAGATGAAGCCAGAGATATATTATATGCCCAAAAGGGAAAGTATTACATCCGGGGCATTACAAATTCTCCTCTACTACAAAAAGATCTCGTCTCGAGATCTAGGACTGGAAAAAGGAAGGGTACTCGGAACGAAGATGATCTTCTCGTTCCCAGGTAGCTTCTCGGTCGGTGTGATGTGACCACTTGACTTTCAAGAATTTGATGGACTTGTTGCGGGTCTTGCGTTCGGTTTCTTCGAGAATAGCAACTGGATGCTCTCGGTAGGACAGGTCTTGTTGAAGATCAATCTCTTCAAAGGGAATCTTGCGCTCAGGTGCCTTGAAGCATTTGCGAAGTTGAGACACATGGAACACATCATGAACATTGGCAAAGTTGGGAGGGAGCTCAAGTTGATAGGCTAGATCGCCTCTTTTGCCAAGAATCTTGAAAGGCCCGACGTATCTAGGAGCAAGCTTTCCTTTGATACCAAACCTTTGGGTGCCTTTCATCGGAGACACACAGAGATAGACATGATCATCAATGTTGAATGCCAAATCACGATGCTTGCCATCATAGTAGCTCTTTTGACGCGACTGAGCGGCCTTGAGTTTCTCACATATGACTTTGCACATTTCTTCGGCTTCTGAGATCAAGTCATTGCCAAGAAGTTGACGTTCGCCTGTTTCAGACCAGTTGAGAGGGGTACGGCACTTTCTGCCATAGAGGATTTCAAACGGAGCTTTGCCTGCACTTGCTTGAAAGCTATTGTTGTAAGAGAACTCGGCAAATGGAAGGCAGTCTGCCCATTTCATGCCAAAGGAGATGACACTGGCTCTGAGCATGTCTTCTAGAATCTGATTCACTCGCTCGACTTGACCACTAGTCTGGGGGTGAAATGCAGTGCTGAATCTGATCTTAGTGCCCATGGCGGACTAAAAGGAGTCCCAGAACCTTGAAGTGAACAAAGTTCCACAGTCTGAGGAGATAACTTGAGGAATGCCATGTAGGGACACAATTCTGGAAGTGTACAGCTCTGCCAATTGAGCTGCATTGATTGATTCTTTGACTGGAAGAAAGTGAGCGACTTTGGTAAGCTTGTCAATCACCACAAAGATAGAATCATTTCCTCGCTTGGATTTAGGAAAACCAGTGACGAAGTCCATTTCAACGTGGTCGAACTTCCACTCGGGAATAGGAAGAGGTTGGAGAAGACCGGCTGGACGTTGATGTTCTGCTTTCAATCTTCTGCATACATCACATTCGTTCACGAATTGGGCAATTTCCCTTTTCATGCGTGTCCACCAGTAAGATTGCTTGAGGTCTTGATACATCTTGGAACTGCCAGGATGAATGGAAAGGAGAGAATCATGTGCTTCTTCCATTATGAGCTACCTGAGATCACCTTTGGGAACAACGAGTCTGTCCTCGAAGAACAAGGTATCTCTCTCGTCAACACGGAAGCACTTGTATTTCGGAATGCCCTTAGCAATAGCATGTTTCACCTTCTTCACCATGGTATCACTGAGTTGGGCCTCACGGACCTGATCTTCCAATGTAGGAGCATTTTGAAGATTTGCAAGAAAACCCTGCGGAACAACTTGGAGGTTGAGCTTCCTGAATGCTTCACAAAGCTCAGGCTGGAACGGCTTGATAAGAAGGCTATTGCAATATGCCTTTCTGCTCAAAGCATCTGCAATCACATTCGCCTTGCCAGGAGTGTATTCAATGCTGGGATTATACTCTTGGATCATTTCAACCCAACGAGTCTGGCGGAGGTTCAGATGCGGCTGTGTGAAGATGTAGTTCAAGCTCTTGTGATCAGTGAAGATTCGACCTTTCTTCCCAACAACAGATGTCTCCACGTAATCAAAGCATGTACCACAACGGCTAGCTCGAGATCATGTGTGGGATAGTTCTTCTCACTTGGCTTGGGCTGATGAGAAGTGTATGCCACAATTCTCTTATCTTGCATAAGCACACCACCAAGAGCTTGAAGAGAAGCATCACAGAATACTTCATAGGGCTTGGACTCATCTAGAGGAGTCAGAACTGGAGCAGAGACAAGCTTTTCTTTGAGAGTTTTTAATGCCACTTCACACTCTGGAGACCAAAAGTTTTTGACATTCTTCTGAAGAAAGTTTGAAAGTGGCTTGGCAATCTTGGAGAAGTTCTCAACGAACCTTCTGCAATAGCTGGCAAGACCCAGAAAACTGCGGAGCTGCTTGACGTTCTGAGGAGCTTCCCAGTTGACAATTGCTTCAACTTTCTCGGGATTTACCGCAATACCGTCAGCTGAGATGATGTGGCCCAGGTACAAAACCTTATCGAGCCAAAATTCGCACTTGGAGAACTTGGCATAGAATTTATGCTCTCGGAGTCGATCAAGAACCAGACGTAAGTGCTTTTCGTGATCTTCTTCATTCTTGAAAAACACCAGAATATCATCCAGATACACAAGCACAAACTCGCCAGTATAGGGGTTGAAGATGTAATGCATCATCCTCGAAAAGGTAGGAGGAGTATTGGCGAGACCAAAAGACATGACGGTATACTCGTATGAACCGTAGCTCGTTCTGAAGGCCGTCTTGGGAATGTCTTCCTCGCGAATGCGAATTTGATGATAGCCCATTCGGAGGTCAAGCTTAGAGAACACTTTAGCTCCTTTGAGCTGCTCGAAGAGTTCGTTGATGTTGGGGAGCGGATATTTATTCTTTATTGTCTTCTTGTTCAATGGCCGGTAATCAACACAGAGGCGCTCCGTGCCATCTTTCTTCTTGACAAATAAGACACCACAGCCCCAAGGAGACGTACTAGGCCTGATGAGACCCATACTCTCCTGCTTATCAAGCTGCTTCTTCAATTCGTTCAATTCATCCGGAGAGAGCTTGTACGGACGCCGGCATGCTGGCTCAGTACCCGGCTCGAGTTCAATAACGAATTCCACCTGACGGTGTGGAGGCATGCCTGGAAGTTCTTCAGGAAAGACGTCTTGATATTCGTTCACCACCGGAATTTGAGATATGGCATTAATTTCACCCTTATCATTGAGAGAGAAAAGCCTGATAGTGTTATCCCTGGAGGCAAAGATAATCAAATCTTCATCAGGATGAGTCATCTTGACTTCCTTTTGAGCACAATCAATGTGAGCATCATGCTGAGAAAGCCAATCCATTCCGAGGATGTGGTCGATGTCAGAATTACCAAGAATCACCGGTTTAGCCAGAAAGCGATAATCACCCATGCGAATAGAAACATTCGGAGCAAAAATGTTGGAAGTCATGCACTTGCCCGGAGAAATTACTTGCAACCTCTGAGGTAGACTTTGGATGTCAACATTATTCTTGGATGCGAATGGTTGAGACATGAAAGAACATGAAGCACCCGAATCAAACAACACTTTAGCTGGAAAAGAGTTAACTGAGAGGTTACCCAAAATGACATCAGAAGAATTCTCCGCTTGTGCTGCATTCATCAGATTGACCCTTGCTGCCTTTGGATCATGCCTGACAATAGCTGAACTCACGGGTGGAGGAGGAGGAAGACGCTTAGGGTTCGGACATCTGTTGGCATAGTGACCTTTCTGAGTGCATATGTTGCAAGTAACTTCTGAGAGAGGATGGAAATGAGAGCCACTTGACTTGGAGCCTTGAGACTGAAACTGCTTCTTCGACTGGTTGCTCAGGTTGGGTGGGTGGGAGAAACCATGTCTACTAGAGTTCTTGTTGTTGTTGGGGTTGTTGGAGTTGTTGTAAGGAGCTCGAATCACAGGAGGAGGAGGAAGCCAGAATTTCTGATGCTTCGAGACCATCTGAGACGATGAGGAAGAGTGAACGGCATCTCGAATTCTCTTCTTAGAAGCCTCCATCTTAAGCTGAGCTGCTTCTTTTTCAAAGCCATGTTATAGAACTTGTCGAATTCATCGGGCTCGAACAAGGTGAGAGCAAGTTGAAGTTCATCTTTGAGACCTCCACGAAACAGGTAGATTTTGCTCTTGGCATCAGGAATGTCTTGCTTAGCATAACGAGCGAGGTTTTGGAACTTGACATTATACTGATAGACTGTCATAGAGCCCTGCTTCAGGTTGCGGAATTGCTCACGCATACCCTCGATGACACTTGTAGGAATGTGGTGCGAGCGAAAATCCTTGCAGAAATTCTCCCAAGAGATCACTTGACCTGGCCTGGAGTCTTTGTACTGCTGCCACCAATCAGCTGCTTGATCTTTCAGTTGGAAGGCTGCAAACTTCACATAATCATCTTCCTTCACGTTACTGCACTCAAAATGCTTTTTTATGTCGGTTAACCAATCTTCAGCATCAAGAGGGTCGACACAGTAACTGAAAGCTTTAGGATTGTTGGCCAGGAACTGGTTGAGAGTAGCATGGTGCTGCTGGTTGAAGAAGTTGCTTTGGTTCCCTGGAACACCCTGATTAGCTTGATTAGCTTGCATCTGCTGCATCATCTGCATCAACAACTGGGTGTTCTGAGCTGTAGTCTGCATAATCGCTCTCCAAGCCTCAGGCGGAGGAGGAGGGGAAGGAGGACGATCTGGGACCTCTTCCACCTCTGGGTTAGTGTTGGGAACTTTTTTCGGAGCCATCCTGAAATAGATGACCATGAATCAGCAATTGATTGACAAATGGTATAAGCTGAATCAATGGCATGAATTGCAACAAGTCTTCACAATTATCATTCGAACAATAGGAACGAATGAAATCATTCGAACAAGAGGAACGAATGAAATTCTCAGTTAAATGATAACATCAATCTTCACGAGAAGCCACATAGGGGACAAAAGGTAAAATTAGAAAAACAACAAGGTACGGAAGGAACAAACACAAGAGAGGAGTTTTGTTCTGACATCTTTGTGCTAAAAGCATATGAACGCGTTACGAAAAGGTTTTGCAATCCCCGGATCAGCATAGCCAAGGACCCTTTAAGATGCAACTCCTGATAGTAACATCGGTCATAAACCACTTCACTCAATGTAGAACCCCGAACTCACTAACCTGCATTCGTTGGAAGAATGCCTACGATCTACTGGATAAGCCCACCTATAAATTTCCGAAAGATTCCAGTTTTGCAATCAGGTGTTGGGGATACACGGGAAGCACCGCGCAATCAACTCTAAACCTACATCGAGGTGTATCCATCCTTCAACACATAACCAGTCTTTCTCGGAAACTGTTTACCTCGGACCTTCGAAAAGCATCCACTATAACAAGCTATGGCAATACTCCCGAACTACCTCCCCAGTACTGGGTGATGTCGGGGTTATCTTGCCACTGGCCGTATAGGAGAGATTTTCGATGTCGGCTGTCTTAAGTATTTAGTACTGCCGCGATATGCTTGTGACGACAATACCCCGAAGCTCAACTCCCCGGGACACTGCCACAACCCCTAATGTCAGGAGGCATCGAGAACAATATCCTCGTCACAAGAACATCGAAACAATCCCAAAATACTCGCGGGATTCCTAAAAAAAAATTTGGTGCAATTTTTGAAGATAGGAGAGACAAGAGTAGTCGTCATGAGTCCTCACCAGAGAGAAAGGGGGTGAGAAGCAAAGAAATCCTACTCTCCGATATAATATAGGACTCAAAATGTTTTTCAGTGGGTGCCTAGACTCGACCGTCAACGATTCGATCAATCAGTGGGGGCTCCTAGGTCGGAGAAGGCTCTGAATACCAACTTGTAATGCCCAGGATGGAGTTATACCTCCTACGTGTCGAGGCACGACTTAAAGGCGTAAGTCCATCCTAGAATGATCTCAAGTTTGGTAATCTTTACACATCTAATGTAAAAGAGGGGAATTGTAAACATCAATAGTTGGCTTACACTCGCCACGTCACACAAATACATTACATGTCTCAAACATCATACATTAAGAATATCACAGCCCTCTAAGGGCAAAATCCAAATGTCAAGATACCAAACTTAGATAAATAAACCACAGGCGGATCGAATCCTAGTAGAAGTCTCCACTACTGATCATCCGGATAGCGAACATAGTACCGACTACGCTCCTCGTCGAACTCCCAATCCAGCTCGGTGCCATCACCTGGATAGCTCACAACTGGACCTGCATCTGGTGTGGTGAAGTAACTGTGAGCCACAGAGGACTCAGCAATCCCGTTCCCGGGTAACAAGACTATTTAAGCCTTTGGGAGAGGATAAGGCTGATGAAAAGAATAAGTGTCTGCAGCAGCAACTAGCAACTAGCTTACGTGAGTGAGAGCGAGAAGAGAAAGCCTCGGACGAGAAGTGATCACGAAGTGATCCTAGCTACAAGCTCCACAAACATAACCCCTCCGTGTTCAACTCCCGAATCCCTATTCGAAATTGACAGTCACGGAACACACGCTGGTAGTGTATTAGAAACATTGTGTCAAGTTATCTACAACCGGATATTAACAAGCTCCCATCTGCCACATAACCGCGGGCACGGCTTTCGAAAGTTCATAACCCTGCAGGGGTGTTCCAACTTGACCCATTACAAGCCCACGATCCGCGGAGTCGCAACTCCAAAGTGGGAAGACCCGAGTATTCTCGGAATCCCGTGCTCAAGATATACCGAACTAAGGTAAGGCTAATCCAGCAAATCCTCCCGGCGTGTCGACACCCTGATAGTAGCCGCGCGTATCTAAGTCTCAGGACACGACCGGATGAGTCATCCTACAGGTTTTTACCAAACTTGAGGTGGCCTCGCAGTCTGCTCGTTTCGGACCAACACTCATGTGGAGCACTGGCCCGGGGTTGTAGAATTAAGAAAGAGGGTTAATTACTCCCTATGCAAGTTTAGCAAATAGTACCAATGTTGGGACTTGCTGGAAAAGACTTAACACCTAGCGGTTTATCAAGTGGGTCCCATACACCCCAACCGTGTTAGGAACGCATAATCAAGGAACATAACACCGGTTTATACGGTTCCTAACGGCATGAGTGGAACAAATCACCAAGCAGAAGTCTTAGCCTTCCACCCTTGCCAATATATAGATGATTTCATTTTTAGCATTTACATAGTGTGATAAAACCCAACCAAACTTCAACATGAAGCAAGCATCTTCGATCTTCACCTGCAACTAGCAATGTTATAAGAAGGGCTGAGTGAAGCGTACTTAGCCAAGCAACGGTTTGCATAGGTAGGTTGGTTAAACATGGCAATGGTTATAAGTAGGAGGCTGACAAGAAGAACATGGGCATCGAGGCAAAACTATAGAGCGGATCTACTAGCAATAGGCAAAGATAGTAATGTTATCGGGGTTCGGTCATCTTGCCTGAAGAGAAGTTGTTCGGATCGTAAGAAGGGTCCTCGTGCTCAACCTCGTTGGAAACCTCGTGCTCGTACTCGTACTCGGTCTCTGCTTCTGGCTCTTAACAATACAATCACACCAAGCACAAATCAACAAGATGCAATGCGCACTCGAAAATGATGGATGCATGATGGATGCACTAAGGATGCACACGGAGCACGTAAAATAGCACTCAAGCAAAACACCTCAAAACATGATAACAATATGATATTATGAATCTACACAGAAAATCAATCAAGTTTCATATAAGATTCGCTGAAATCGGAGTTACGGGCTAAAAGTTATGCCCGAAAAAAGAAATGAGCGAAAGCTGAAAATTACAGCAACATAGCAACTTCGGAGCACAAAATAATTAAGCTACAGCACTCAAACAACATGGCAAAGGACATGAACACAAACTAGACATATACTACAGCAACTAAGTCCAAAGGTGCACCCCCAAAGTAGTCACGGTTCAATAGCTATGAGCTTGGACATATTGAACTTGACAATAAAATTCTGGCAGCAGAATTTTATTGAAACTTTGGAGTAAAAGATAAACATGCTACAGCCACTTAAATAAACATGTGAGAACATGAATGGAAATCCAACTATATCTACTACAAGGAACAATCAAGATCCACTCCAAAACTATCATGGTTTGTCCTAGAACATCACTCAAACATGGCATCGGAACGTTACAGATTTCAGACTTAGTGAAATTTCACTAAGTCCTAAAACAGCAGTTTCATCATGGCATCTAAACGAGCAAGTTTAAGTCACCTCTAAACTAAACATGGCAAGTGGTAAGCACCACATCAAAGTACACATGATGGTGATTCCGAAACACACAAGCATGCTTCATGGAGATAAACACAACGATAGCAATGAGCTCAACAAGATGACATTTCATAACAAGTGAAACAACATCACAGCCACATGGCACTTTGAAACAATGATATACATGGCAAGAATAAATCTATCATGCAACCTATCACATACAACAGGTAGAGCATGGCAAGACAAACACGTGGACATGTCATTTGCATCATTCAGACAAACGAGCTAAAAGATATCACATGGCAAAGATGACATGAAAACATCACATAGCAGCAGTTTATATCACTATGCACTCTTGAAATAGCAAAACAAGCACCTAGATGATCTCTAACATGCATGACACAAAGAGATAAAACGTAGTGCTATTCACCACGAACGTTTGGACATGCTATTTGCCCGAATCGGACAAACACACTAAAAATATGGCAGTTCTAAAACAACATCAGCAACTAATCACAGGGACTTAGGATATTTGAAACAACCTCTCAGATCTCAGATCTGCATCCCAAACGGCCCGGTGGAGTGGATCCGGCCCGGTTCGGACGAAGCGGCGGCGGCCCAGCGGATGAAGTGGCGGCGCGGGGCGGCCTGGAGGGGCGAGCGGGCCGGCGGCGAAGGCTTCGGACCAGGCGGTGGAGCAGCTCGGCCTGGGACGGCGTCGGGCGGCCTCCTGGCGATCCAAGGCGCGGGAGCCTCGGGCCCCTTGCGGCTGGGGCCGGCTGCGGTGGCGTGGGCCTTCGGGCTGTTGCGGGAGGCGGCGCGCTGACGAGTGGAGGGAGGCCCAGGGAGGGCGCGGACTCGGTGGCGATCGGGACGGCGATGGGAGGTGGCCCGGCGAAGGCCCAGCGGACGGGCCGAGGAAGTGGTCCCGATTGGGGACCCAACGATCGGCGCGCGAGGCCTGGAGAAGGCTGCGGCCTCGGCGACGGTCGGTGGCACGGGATCGAACGGAGGGAGGCTCGAGGGAGGAGGCCCACGGCCGGATCGGAGGGAGGCCGAAGCTTCTAGGGCTGGAGCTTCGAGGGGTTGAACTGGCGCGGGATCGAAGGAACTGGTCGGATCGACCGATCCCAGGCGATGGGAACGGCACTGGCTTCGAGGGGAGAAGCCAAGTGGCTGTTTAGAGCTGGTGGATCTGAAAAAAATGAGGGGGAGGGATCTAGAGGTAGGTGGAAGGAGGTAGGATGCCAAAAATAGACCTAGGGGTCTATATATCTCAGATCTGCTAGGGTTAGGGTTTGTGGGGGTGTTAGGAGCCCTCCGATCGCGATCCGACGGATCCGATCGCGGGGGAAGTTTAGAAGGGCCTAGGAGAGGGTAGAGGGCTGCTGTAGGGGTGTTTCTGGGACACAAAGTGAAGGCACTCTGGACCCACACGAATAACTGATGGGATAGCAAACGGAGTCCAAACGCGACGAGATTTGAGAGGCGGGTTGCACACAACAAAACAACAACACACACAACAACCTCGCGGCACACCGGTAACGTTACACGCCCAAACACCAAAGTAGGCCTACGGGACGCCACGAACACGTGAGGGAGCTCCGGAACGCAAAACGGACAACGGGAAGGAACACGTGGAACCGGATGCAACCGACAACACAAATGCAATGCGATGCACATGTCTACATGATATGAATGAATGCCACACACGCACACAACAAAACGACGAAAACCCGAAAGACAAAGAACCCGGAATGGAAATAGATGAAGCCGGAGATATATTATATGCCCAAAAGGGAAAGTATTACATCCGGGGCATTACACTCATCATTTAGGGTTTGTCGACACCGAGGCATCCTAAAAGCTAAGCTTTTATCATTGAGGGTTTTTCGACGCCGAGGCACCCTAAAAGCCTAAGCTTTCATCATTTTGGTTTTTATCGACACCGAGGCACCCTAATGTCACACCCTGCATTTTGTAACATGTTATTTGCATCAATGAAGCATGAAAATTTGGACCAACAAATTTTTTTAGCATCATTTGGCTTTTATTTGGAATTGAGTTTTTCTCCATGTGCTTTTTCATGTGCTCATTAAAGTCAACTATTACCTCTTCTAGAATTCATCTCCATACCCAAAACATCTGCCCAATGATCATGCCAAGTGTTATGTAACAGTATAGTATTTCCTTACAAAATTAATTTGGCCAAAATGTATTTTATAAATTTAGTTTTCCAAAAACCTCTGAATTGAGATTTGCACTGCAAGTGCTTGATTTAGGGTGAGAAAATTATTTCAAAAGGTATATTGGAGACCTAGTAGTCATAGGACTCCCAGAAACCACAAAGGTATAATTTTAAAAGTTATTTTCCTATTTTATTTAAAAGCTTTTTCTTAAGGCCAGAAATGGACTTTAATAGGGAAAAATTATTTAACTATTTCAAAAATATTTGCCAAAATTCAGGGAGACTCAGAGGACATATATTGTCCATATATAAGAGTTTCAACACTTGGTCATGTTCAAAATAATGGGCTAATCTCTCTAAAACCCTTTCAGGATATTTCAAGCTTTTGAAATATTTACAAAGGAAATATTCTCCAAAAATTCCAGGGAAATTCTATCATGTCACATATGACATATGTGATGATCTTGCCAAGTCCCACGCCTTGGGAAGCAAGAAAACATTCTCAAAACCCTTCATAACCATTCTGTCCATATTTGAAGTTTGAGCAACTTTACATTGCCAAACTTGTCCAAATGCTCTCAAATTTGGTGCACATGCTAGAAATTCCTAATAAGGCATCTAGACCAAATGGCACAAGATTTGTAATAGAGCAACTTGATCAGAACACCCCAAAACCCTTTCTGTTCAAATGCAAATTTGAACAACTTTACATTACCAACTTTTTACCTGGAGCTTCAAACTTTGTGGGCATGATCAATACCCCAAATGATGAAACTACACCAAGTGGTGCATCAAGGGGAGATGATTAGCTTGACTCAAACAAGATGAAGCCATTTCTGTTGATTTCTAGGGTTCACCAAAGTTACATTGGCTAGTTTCTTCAAATGAGCCCAAATTTGGTGAAACACCATATTTTCACATGTCATTCAATCATGTTAAGTGTCATGGCAAGTGGAGATCATTTGCTTGACCAAACACTGATCAAACACCTTCTGGGTTTTTACTAAAACCCTCTTCTTGATCACTTTCACCTTTTACCTTGGCCTCAACTTTCTACCACACGTTCATCTAGTTACTAGCTACCTCCAGTAACTTCCCCAAGTCCCCAGCTCCATGATTGAGGGGTAAAAACCCTAGTTCACCCTGCTGGACATCCAATTTCTACCAAGTCACCAGCCTCTCTTCTCTCTCTCAGCATCTCCAGAGCATCCAAGGCTTCAACCGTAGTGCTTGCATCACCCTGGACCCCCCAGAAACGGTGGACGCGTCCAGAGGCCCAATGGCATGCCGTGGCATGCGATAAGGGCGCTCCAGAGCGCGCTACAGTGCGCCCACGCACTGTAGCTTCGGCCAATCGTCTGCCCCCGACAGCCTCAGGCTCCCCCCTCGCACCTCTCAACGTGCCTCGACGTCCGCAGCCTCCACCGGTGCTGTCCCCCTCCTCCTGCGCCCTCCAGTGGCTGTCGCCACACGCGCACCGGCCGCCCGCGACGGCCACTCCTCGGGCTCGCACGCGCGCACGGTCTGGAAGCTTCCCCGCTCCTCCTCTCCCCTCAACTGGACGTGGACCACGTCCACGATCCTCCCCGGCTTGATCACAGGCACCAGAACCCTTTCTAGCCTCGCCTGCAACCTCGTCGGCGCACGAGTCCACGGTGGACCGTGGGCGCGGCTATATAGCCCCCCCCCCGAGCCTCTCCAACGGCACCAGCAGCCTCCACACTCTCACAGCAACATGCCAGCACCACTCGCTCGTCCCCAGAAGGCTCTAGTGCTCGGGATCGACCGGAGCTCCGCCGTGTCGGGCCTCCGGTGATCTCGCAGTACAGGCCCCCTCCGCCCTTCCTTTTGCCCGATCTAGAACCACCATGCGCCACTGATACTTTCCCCTCGCTTTACCCTCTCTGTTGCAGTCGGAATCGGCCGGAGCGACGACCTCCCGAAGCTCCTCCGCCATCCCACCTCGCCGCCGACGAACCCAACCTCCCCGGCTTGCCGCACCACCACCATTGCCTCCGCAACTCGACGCTGAACCCGTCCATGCCCTCTGTTGCCGTCGCCGTGGCCGGAATCAACGCCGGTGAGCTCGCCGTCGCCGTGGCCGTGAGGTTGGAGATGACAGGCGGGCCCCACCTGTCATCCTCACCCCTCTCTCCCTCTCCTCACAGCCGCTGACCGCCGGGCCCCGCCCGTCAGGTTTGAAAACCTGACGTGCGCGCGCTGGCGCCCGTGCGGCTGGGCTAGATGCCCTGGGCCGTGCACTGTGGCCACTCTGGCCCAGTTGCACAGAGCTTTTTCTCCTTTTTCTTTTCTGTAATTATTTCAAACATTTTTACATAAATGAATATTGGTCCAAATGAAATAATTCCAACTCATAAATTCTTGTAATATTCCAACCTATTTAATGGTGTCACTTTCACACACATCCATGAAACTTTTCTGTTCTGTTCAAATTTAAATTCAAATTTGAGCAATAAAACTCCTGTTCTAAAATCATTAGATTCCATTCTGTTACTCCAAAACTCCAACTAAGAATTTTCCCCATCTTAGATATCCCCCTAGTATTTAACAAAAATAAGTTGACATTTTTCTAAGAACTTTGATTTTTCTGTTTTAGTTGTGGTCTTATTTTTCCATTGTTATTATGAGACTTATAGATAACGTATTTGACGAAGTTGCTGAAGAAGGAGAAGGAGAAGGATTTGAAGACTTTGAAGACCAAGCCAATCCAGGCAAGCATCCCTTTGACCATGATACACTTGTTCTTCGGAACCCGTTTGTTTCCGATGCATGATGATAGCATTACAATGGTGACCTAGTTGAAGCACCACATGATGCATGCCATGATCTTGATCTTGCTATGTGCTAGATAACTGTGACGCCCGAGACCGACGTCCCAGAAGATTCCAGAAGATTCCAGATGTTCCGGGTTTCTCCCGTGTGTTCTTTGTGCTTGTGTTATTTATTTTTGCATTGCATCATGTCATCATGCCATCATCTCATTAATTTTTGCAACTAAATAAATCGTGTGGGCCTTCGGTCCACTTAAATCGAGGGAAGAATGACTTCTCTTTATAACATATAAAAGCCTCTCAATAATTAGGGAGCTATATTAAAAATATTCCATTTGTTTGGAATTAACCCAACACACTTGCATTTTTTCCCCATGCCTCTTTATTCAAGTTTCACCGTCAAAAACCTTCCCTATATTATTTTCTCAATTATCGAGGCTCCTCCAAAATTCCGGACATTTTTGGACACTTCTATAATCAAGTCTTAGTTCAAACCCATTTGAATTAAATTCAAATATGTTTGAATTATTTTTCCGATCATGCCTTTTATATTCTCTCGTTTCCCCCTCACGCCGCCAGAAGCGAGCGCTCTCTCGCTCGACCCCAACCCTTCGTCCCGATCTCTCCCCTCGCCCCTTTTCCTCCCGCATCGAGCGCCCTCCTCCACGCCGTCCTTCTCCTCGTCACCGCCTCGACGCCCGGTGCGCCTCGAGCAGCCGGCCCCAGGCCTCTTCCCCTGCCCCGCCGAGGCCTCGCCCCATCCCTCGCAGCTCTCTCCCTTCGGCCTTCCCCGCGCCTTCTCCTCGGAGCCCAGCACCGCAGCGCGCCTCTTCTCCAGGACAACGCTCCAGGCGCCTGCGCTGTGGCCTCCTTCTCCGGCCATGCTTCCTCCGTCGCCAGGACGAGGCTCCGAGCCTCTTCTCCTCCGATCCAGCAAGCCCCTCGAGCTGCGCCCTCCATCTCCCTTCGACGCGCCGCGGCCAGGCTCCCTCCTTCGCCTCAAGCTCTGCAGGGCCGCCTCCACCGCGCCCCGCCAGGCCCTCGCCTCGCCTCGCCATGGGAGCCGCCTCGCAGCTCCGGCCGCTACCACCTCTCCCCAGCGCCACGGTGCCCCTCTGCTCCGGCCATCAGCGCCCCAAGACTGCCAAGTTGCTGCCAAGTTTTCCTCCACCAAGTGCTGCCTATGTTTTTTTCGCCAAGTATTCCTTCCGGCGTGACCAAGACCGGCAAGATCGATGCGTCGCCGAGACCGTCCCGTGTGTTTGTGGCTGTTGTTGTTGTTGTTCTCCAAGGTCCTCGGGATGCGTCAAGTTCCTCTTCAATATGAACAGCTACGATGACGAGTACATCTACGAATGTGAACAACTACCGTCGCCGTGTACCCCTACCGTCGCCGAGACCGCAAGTACCTCTCCGAACGGGATGTGAACGACTACCCGTGTACCTCTACGTGAACAACTACTTCCTCTTCGAAAACATGAACCACTACTTCCCCTACGAATCGCGAGAACGCCTTCTTCCTCTACGTCTCGAACCGCCCCGAAACGCACGCTTCAAAGGTATAACGAGACGACCCCGTGGATGACCCGTGTGATGTTGTGTTGTATGAGATGTTTGCCCTTGTGTGCACCGTGCCATCTCATCTTTTGTCATGCTCCTCGGTTACCTCGTCGCCGACTCGTAGGAACCCGGCAACGGGATCGCCCCACCTTTCATCTCGTTTGACTCGATCACTCCGCTTTTGCTTTTGCACCGGTCTCCCAACGAGTTACCGGAACCGATATGTTGCGTGGCATCATTTTCGGATCGTTGCCGTGGCACCCTTTCCTTCCACCACGGTGAAAAGTGCTTCACATCTCTTCAAGTTAACTTTTACTAAAAAAAACTGCATAAACTTGACCATGTCATCCGCATCATGTTAACAACCTTTAATGTTGAATTGTGGTTTGCTTAAAATTACTAAACATGCTCATGGGGTTTTTCCGGATATGTTGTTGTTATTTTCCGGCCTCATTGAAAATGCCTAAATAGTGTAGTTTTTTTTATGCTTCACCTCTTGCCATGTTAAAAACATTTAACCTTGTCTTGTAAATAAACGAGAATTAATTAAATAATTAAAATGTGGTGTTTCGTCAATATGCAACTCGTTGCATATTGAGCTCCACTTAACTTGTAGTTTTGTTTGTGCACCTTGCCATGCCATGCATATTTAAACCGGACATGCATCATACTTGGATGTGCATCGTATGCCATGTTTATGCTTGTGTGTTTACCGTGTTGTTCCTCCTTTCCGGTTGCTTCTCTTGTTAGCTTCGGTTTCGTTCCGGAGTTGTGAGGATTCGCTCGACTGTGTTGCTCCGTCCACTTCATGGATCCGTTCTTCTCCCTTGTGGAATCCCAGGCAAGATGACCGAACCCGGATACCATTACTATCTTTGCCTATTGCTAGTAGTCTCGCTCTTTAGTATATTGCCTCGATGCCCATGTTTTCCTGTCAGCCTCCTATTGTAACCATGAACCTGTCTAACCACCCTACCTATGTAAACCATTGATTGGCTATACGTAGGCTTCGCTCAGCCCCTCTTATAGCATTGTTAGTTGCAGGTGAAGATTGAAGATGCTTGCTTCATGTTGAAGTTGTTGGGTTATATCACACTATATAAATGCTTAAATGAAATCATCTATATATTGGCAAGGGTGGAAGGCTAAGCCTTTTGCTTGGTGATTTGTTCCACTCATGCCGTTAGGAACCGTATAAACCGGTGTTATGTTCCTTGATTATGCGTTCCTAACACGGTTGGGGTGTATGGGACCCCCTCGATAAACCACTAAGTGCTAAGTCTTTTCCAGCAAGTCCCAACATTTGGTACTATTCGCCTAATAACTAATAAAACTTGCATAGGGTCTTGCAAACCCTCTTTTATTTTAATTCAACAACCCCGGGCCAGTGCTCCACATGAGTGTTGGTCCGAAACGGGGGTTCTGCGGGGCCACCACGAGGAAACTCGAGGTTTGGTAAAAACCTATAGAATCGCCCATCCGGTCGTGTCCTGAGACTAGATACGCACGGCTACCTATCAGGGTGTCGACACGCCGGGAGGATTTGCTGGATTAGCCTTACCTTAGTTCGGAGTATCTTCAGCACGGGATTCCGAGAATACTCGGGTCTTCCCACCTTGGAGTTGCGACTCCGCGGATCGTGGGCTTGTAATGGGTCAAGTTGGAACTCCCCTGCAGGGTTTGAACTTTCGAAAGCCGTGCCCGCGGTTATGTGGCAGATGGGAGCTTGTTAATATCCGGTTGTAGATAACTTGACACATTGTTCTAATACACTACCCGCGTGTGTACCGTGACTATCAATTTCCGAATAGGGATTCGGGAGTTGAACACGGTGGGGTTATGTTTGACTGGCTTTAGTTAGGATCACTTCGTGAACATCTCTCGACCGATGCGCCTTCTCTTCTCGCTCTCTTTTACGTAAGTTAGAGCTAGTTGCTGCTGCAGACTCTTGTTATTCCTTCACCTCTTATTCTTTCTTCAGCCTTGTTCCACACCCAAGGCTTAAATAGTCGTGTTACCCGGGAACGGGATTGCTGAGTCCTCTGTGGCTCACAGTTACTTCACCACACCAGATGCAGGTTCAGCCGAGTTTGATGCAGGAGTTGGATCAGTACTTCACCGGGAGCTCGGTGGGGAGAGTGACCGTATGCTTGTGACGTTTCGACGATCAGTAGTGGTTCTTCTACTAGGATTCGATCCTGACCTGTGGCTTTATGTTTTGGTATCTTTCTTTTGGATCTTCACCCGTAGTCGGGTTGTGATGTTTTGAATGATGTCTTGCTTATGTAATGTAATGTGTGAAGTGGCGAGTGTAAGCCAACTATCTCCTTTTGCAATTTAATCCCTCTTTTACATGAGTCGTGCAAAGATACCAAACTTGAGATCATTCTAGGATGGGCTTATACCTTTAAGTCGTGCCTCGACACGTAGGAGGTATAGTCCCATCCTGGGCATTACAAGTTGGTATTCAGAGCCTTCTCCGACCTAGAAGCCCCCACTGATTGATCGAATCGTTAACGGTTGAGTCTAGGCACACACTGAAAATATTTTGAGTCCTATATTTATATCGGAGAGTAGGATTTCTTTGCTTCTCATCCCCTTTCTCTCTCGTGAGGACTCCTGACGATTACTCTTGCCTCTTCTACTTTCAAAATTGCACCAATTTTTTTTAGGATCTCGCGAGTATTGTTTGGATTGTTTCGATGTCTTTGTGACGAGAACATTGTACTCGATGCCTCCTGTCATTAGGGGTTGTGGCAATGTCCCGGGGAGTTGAGCTCCGAGGTGTTGTCGTCACAAATCCATCGCGGCAGTACTAGAATACTTAAGACGGCCGACATCAAAATCTCTCCTATGCGGTTAGTGGCAAGATAACCCCGACATCACACAGTACTGGGGAGGTAGTTCGGGAGTATTGCCATAGCTTGTATAGTGGATGCGTTTCGAAGGTCCGAGGTAAATGGTTTCCGAGAAAGACTGGTTATGTGTTGAAGGATGGATACAGCTGGATGTAGGATTAGAGTTGAGTGCGCGGTGCTTCCCCTGTATCCCCAACACCTGATTGCATAACTGGAATCTTTCGGAAATTAATAGGTGGGTTCATCTAGTAGTTCTAGGCATTCTTCCAACGGATGCACGATATGAAGTTCGGGGTTCTACATTGAGTGAAGTGGTTTATGGGCTTGTTCCGATCGGGAGTTGCATCTTAAAGGGTCCTTGGCTATGTTGATCCGGGGATTGCAATACCCTTTTGTAACACGTTCCATGAGCTTTTAGCACGAATATGTCGAACGAAGCTTCTATCTTGTATTTGTTCTATCTGTTCTTTGTTCCTTTTTTTATTTACCTTTTTGTTCTCCAAGTGGCTTCTCGACTAGTTCATGTACCTGCGGAATTCATTCGTTCAATTCTCTGTTCGGATGATAATGTGAAGATCATGCTGCATATCTATCCTTTGTTTTGTTTTGATTCTGGTATTCGAGTTGCTTCGATGTCAAATGTTGATTCCATACCTTTCCTAATCGGTGTTCTCATATTTTTATGGGAGTGCTAATTCCTCTTGATCATCAAGATGGTCGTGTTAATCCTTTTCAACCGGTGTGCCGTTTCTTCTAGTTATTCATTACGGACGTCGTTGAGAAATCTGACGATTGTCTGCTTCATTCACCCCAAGTTGTCTTTGTTTTACCCGCCCTCCCACCCTTCTTCTTCTCGGAGTCAGAAATTCTAAGTGAAGTATCCATTTTATTCATGTGATGTTTCCTCATTCTTTTCCTTCCATGTTCTTATCCGGCGATTTATCGTGAAGATATTCGAGAGCTTCAAGTTCATCGTTCTTTTGTTCTCAAATTCTGTCGGTGGATGTAATTCAAGATTCGGTGTTGATCTTATCCTTTTTCCTCATTTCATAATGCTTTCTTATTCAGGTGCTCCAATTAATCATTCTCCTCTTGCTATTCATATCCAGAGTGCTGAAGATTCGTGTTTCCATTCTTAATCCTGTCAAATTATTTTGAGGATTATCATCTTATTCAAGCCTTTTAATTCAACCGGTGCAATATCTCTTAAGCAATCTTTTCCAACGGTGATTTCCTTAGTGAGCCCTAACCCATAGGTCTTTTTCCAGGATCTTACCTAACTCTTCTAATTTTTTCTGGAATTATACTCAAATTCTTTTCAAAGTGTGACGTAAGAATGATCCCCATCAGTCATATACCTTCTCCAAGATCGTTTTCAAATTCTTTTCATCATTGGTTCAACCTTTTTAATTCTTCATTCCGGAGTGCTCAACAATTCTTCATGCCATTTCTCGTCTTCACTCTCAACATTTAAAGACCGGAGAAGAGTTTCTCTTAAATTTTGACCCGTTCTCAAGATTCGTGGTTCTAGCTTCATGCCATCCTCATTATTCTTCTGATTGTGAGGAATTCTTTCTAACCATCCGAAGCATTTCATGAATTCTTTTCTTTGTGATCCTCCGAAGGCCATCATTTCAGAATATTTCTTCGTTCTCAGTTTTCAACTTCGTCCTCCAAATATTCTTCATTGATATCTCTTCGTTCGTCTCCATATTCTTACGGTGGTTCTTTCAAGATTACCCTTCCGTTGTTATCGTTTTAATTCACTCGTTCTTTTCATAATTTTACCGGCGGTTTGTTGAAGATTTTTCCGAGCTTGTGCTAGATCCCTCTTTAATTATTTGCAACGAGAATAAGTAGTATGCCAAATCCATTGCTTGTTGCCAATTTAATTGGTGAAGGAGATGCATGACATAATTCTTATTCTTATTCCTTCAAGGTGATTTAATTATTTTGTCTGGAGCTTGTTCATCATATCATATTCTCGGTTCTAAGTTGTTCATCTTGTTTTCCGGAGCTCCAAGTTATTTCAATTATATCTTTCCAAAGCTCCATCTAATTCATCGCGGGCCTTGAATCTTATTCTTTTCATCTTTCACTTCTCATGCTTTCATTACCGGAGTTCTTCATGGTGGTTCATCAAGATTTAATTCATCCTCGAAGTCTTCATCAAGATTCTTGTTGGAGCTCAAGCATTCTTCTTCTTGCATTTTGAATAGCAATCCTTTCTACCTTATCTTTTCAGATGGTGTTATGTCATTCTTGACAATTCCTTCACGTTTCATGAATCACGAGTATCAAGAATGGGATATTTAAACCCATCATTTTCCTTGTTCAGGAGATCTTTTCAGCTCTTCAATTATTCGTTGGAGTTATCTTGGGTTCTATTTCACCTAAAAGCCTTCCCTTGAGAATTGTTGCTATTATGGTGCTTATAAATGACCCAAGTTCTTCATTTATCATTCCGGTGAGATAAGTTTATCGTCTCCTTGTTGATCTCAATCCAAGCAATTCGTTTCTGTTAGTGGCTGGTGGTAACCTCATAATCTTAAGATGTTTTCCATAAGCCCACATCAAGCTTATTCTTTTCGTTGTTGAATTTTTTCCAACAACTCCTTTCAACCCTTCTTTGTAAGGATGCTCTTTCAAATTCAATTTTGAGAGAAGTTGTAATTTTATTCTCCGTTCTTTCTTCCCAACGATCTAGCATCTATTCTTTCATTCCGAAGGCATTATGATGACGATCTCTTGACCATCATCTTGTTTTTATCAAGATCATATTCTCCCTTGCTTGTCTATTTAACCGGAGTGTTGTGTCCTCCATTCTAATTCTCTAATCTTATCAAGTTTTGCCTGTCTTTTAACCGGTGTGCTGTCTGAATCTTTCTTACCCCTTGTGCCATTCTTTCAATTGTTTCGGAGGCAATATGTTGTTCATCTCAGCAAGTATCATCCCAACTGGGCAAGTTCATGTTAATTCCTTCCATTTTCAGACGGAGTGCTGTCCAAATTATGTCATTCTTATTCCTTGGCTATACCATTGCGGTTTCTTATTCTTTTGGTCCGTGAGCTCTTGTTTCATGTCTTTCAACCTTCAAGGTTCTCATAATGCTCCTTGTTCCTCTTTTCTAACGGAGTTTTCATATTCGTTCATCTCCGTTGCATTCTTTCTTTCAAGTTTGTTCAACCTCTCAAGGTTATTTGGTTTCACTCGTCTGTCAAAGAAGCAACTTTGTTTTACCTCTTCCTCTTCCGTTTTTATCCGGTGCTATCTCTAGAATCTCGGGTCGAGATCCTCTGTTAGTGTGGGAGAGTTGTGACCCCCGAGACCGACGTCCCAGAATATTCCAGAAGATTCCAGATGTTCCGGGTTTCTCCCGTGTGTTCTTTGTGCTTGTGTTATTTATTTTTGCATTGCATCATGTCATCATGCCATCATCTCATTAATTTTTGCAAATAAATAAATCATGTGGGCCTTCGTTCCATTTAAATCGAGGGAAGAATGACTTCTCTTTATAACATATAAAAGCCTCTCAATAATTAGGGAGCTATATTAAAAATATTCCATTTGTTTGGAGTTAACCCAACACACTTGCATTTTTCCCCATGCCTCTTTATTCAAGTTTCACCGTCAAAAACCTTCCCTATATTCTTTTCTCAATTATCGAGGCTCCCCCAAAATTCCGGACATTTTTGGACACTTCTATAATCAAGTCTTAGTTCAAACCCATTTGAATTAAATTCAAATATGTTTGAATTATTTTTCCGATCATGCCTTTTATATTTTCTCGGACCGTGCTCATTTTATGATGCCCGAGAAAAATAGTCCCATGTGCTATTTTTTCCCTAAGCCTCTCTTTTCCTTTCCCTCTTTCTTCCTTTCTGTTAAAGCGTTTTATTAAAAGAAGAGAGCCCAGCTGCCAGGCCTCCCGCGGCCCCTTTTCTTTTCGCCCGAAGCCTTCTGGCCCAAGCTGGCCCGTCTCCAGGCCGCAGCCGGCCCAACTTCCTTGGCCCAAGCCCCCTTCCTTGCGAACCCTAGCACCCGACCGCATCGCTCCATCTCCCTCTCGTTTCCCCCTCGCACCGCCAGAAGCGAGCGCTCTCTCGCTCGACCCCAACCCTTCGTCCCGATCTCTCCCCTCGCCCCTTTTCCTCCCGCATCGAGCACCCTCCTCCGCGCCGTCCTTCTCCTCATCGCCGCCTCGACGCCTGGTGCGCCTCGAGCAGCCGGCCCCAGGCCTCTTCCCCAGCCCCGCTGAGGCCTCGCCCCATCCCTCGCAGCTCGCTCCCTTCGCCCTTCCCCGCGCCTTCTCCTCGGAGCCCAGCACCGCAGCGCGCCTCTTCTCCAGGATGATGCTCCAGGCGCCTGCGTTGTGGCCTCCTTCTCTGGCCATGCTTCCTCCGTCGCCAGGATGAGGCTCCGAGCCTCTTCTCCTCCGATCCAGCAAGCCCCTCGAGCTGCGCCCTCCATCTCCCATCGACGCGCCGCGGCCAGGCTCCCTCCTTCGCCTCGAGCTCTGCAGGGCCGCCTCCACCGCGCCCCGCCAGGCCCTCGCCTCGCCTCGCCATGGGAGCCGCCTCGCAGCTCCGGCCGCGACCACCTCTCCCCAGCGCCGCGGTGCCCCTCTGCTCCGGCCATCGGCGCCCAAGACTGCCATGTTGCTGCCAAGTTTTCCTCCACCAAGTGATTCCTATGTTTTTTTCGCCAAGTATTCCTTCCGGCGTGACCAAGACCGGCAAGATCGATGCGTCGCCGAGACCGTCCCGTGTGTTTGTGGCTGTTGTTGTTGTTGTTCTCCAAGGTCCTCGGGATGCGTCAAGTTCCTCTTCAATATGAACGGCTACGATGACGAGTACATCTACGAACGTGAACAACTACCGTCGCCGTGTACCCCTACCGTCGCCGAGACCGCAAGTACCTCTCCGAACGGGATGTGAACGACTACCCGTGTACCTCTACGTGAACAACTACTTCCTCTTCGAAAACGTGAACCACTACTTCCCCTACGAATCGCGAGAACGCCTTCTTCCTCTATGTCTCGAACCGCCCCGAAACGCACGCTTCAAAGGTATAACGAGACGACCCCGTGGATGACCCGTGTGATGTTGTGTTGTATGAGATGTTTGCCCTTGTGTGCACCGTGCCGTCTCATCTTTTGTCATGCTCCTCGGTTGCCTCGTCGCCGACTCGTGGGAACCAGGCAACGGGATCGCCCCACCTTTCATCTTGTTTGACTCGATCACTCCGCTTTTGCTTTTGCACCGGTCTCCCAACGAGTTACCGGAACCGATATGTTTCGTGGCATCATTTTCGGATCGTTGCCGTGGCACCCTTTCCTTCCACCACGGTGACAAGTGCTTCACATCTCTTCATGTTAACTTTTACTAAAAAAAACTACATAAACTTGACCATGTCATCCGCATCATGTTAACAACCTTTAATGTTGAATTGTGGTTTGCTTAAAATTACTAAACATGCTCATGGGGTTTTTCCGGATATGTTGTTGTTATTTTCCGGCCTCATTTAAAATGCCTAAATAGTGTAGTCTTTTTTATGCTTCACCTCTTGCCATGTTAAAAACATTTAACCTTTTCTTGTAAATAAACAAGAGTTAATTAAATAATTAAAATGTGGTGTTTCGTCAATATGCAACTCGTTGCATATTGAGCTCCACTTAACTTGTAGTTTTGTTTGTGCACCGTGCCATGCCATGCATATTTAAACCGGACATGCATCATACTTGGATGTGCATCGTATGCCATGTTTATGCTTGTGTGTTTACCGTGTTTTTCTCCTTTCCGGTTGCTTCTCTTGTTAGCTTCGGTTTCGTTCCGGAGTTGTGAGGATTCGCTCGACTGTTTTGCTCCGTCCACTTCATGGATCCGTTCTTCTCCCTTGTGGAATCCCAGGCAAGATGACCGAACCCGGATACCATTACTATCTTTGCCTATTGCTAGTAGTCTCGCTCTTTAGTATATTGCCTCGATGCCCATGTTTTCCTGTCAGCCTCCTATTGTAACCATGAACCTGTCTAACCACCCTACCTATGCAAACCATTGATTGGCTATACGTAGGCTTCGCTCAGCCCCTCTTATAGCATTGTTAGTTGCAGGTGAAGATTGAAGATGCTTGCTTCATGTTGAAGTTGTTGGGTTATATCACACTATATAAATGCTTAAATGAAATCATCTATATATTGGCAAGGGTGGAAGGCTAAGACTTTTGCTTGGTGATTTGTTCCACTCATGCCGTTAGGAATCGTATAAACCGGTGTTATGTTCCTTGATTATGCGTTCCTAACACGGTTGGGGTGTATGGGACCCCCTCGATAAACCGCTAAGTGCTAAGTCTTTTCCAGCAAGTCCCAACATTTGGTACTATTCGCCTAATAACTAATAAAACTTGCATATGGTCTTGCAAACCCTATTTTATTTTAATTCAACAACCCCGGGCCAGTGCTCCACATGAGTGTTGGTCCGAAACGGGGGTTCTGTGGGGCCACCACGAGGAAACTCGAGGTTTGGTAAAAACCTGTAGAATCGCCCATCCGGTCGTGTCCTGAGACTAGATACGCGCGGCTACCTATCAGGGTGTCGACACGCCGGGAGGATTTGCTGGATTAGCCTTACCTTAGTTCGGAGTATCTTGAGCATGGGATTCCGAGAATACTCGGGTCTTCCCACCTTGGAGTTGCGACTCCGTGGATCGTGGGCTTGTAATGGGTCAAGTTGGAACTGCCCTGCAGGGTTTGAACTTTCGAAAGCCGTGCCCGCGGTTATGTGGTAGATGGGAGCTTGTTAATATCCGGTTGTAGATAACTTGACACATTGTTCTAATACACTACCCGCGTGTGTACCGTGACTGTCAATTTCCGAATAGGGATTCGAGAGTTGAACACGGTGGGGTTATGTTTGACTGGCTTTAGTTAGGATCACTTCGTGATCATCTCTCGACCGATGCGCCTTCTCTTCTCGCTCTCTTTTACGTAAGTTAGTGCTAGTTGCTGCTGCAGACTCTTGTTATTCCTTCACCTCTTATTCTTTCTTCAGCCTTGTTCCACACCCAAGGCTTAAATAGTCGTGTTACCCGGGAACGGGATTGCTGAGTCCTCTGTGGCTCACAGTTACTTCACCACACCAGATGCAGGTTCAGCCGAGTTTGATGCAGGAGTTGGATCAGTACTTCACCGTGAGCTCGGTGGAGAGAGTGACCATATGCTTGTGACGTTTCGACGATCAGTAGTGGTTCTTCTACTAGGGTTCGATCCTGACCTGTGGCTTTATGTTTTGGTATCTTTCTTTTGGATCTTCACCCGTAGTCGGGTTGTGATGTTTTGAATGATGTCTTGCTTATGTAATGTAATGTGTGAAGTGGCGAGTGTAAGCCAACTATCTCCTTTTGCAATTTAATCCCTCTTTTACATGAGTCGTGCAAAGATACCAAACTTGAGATCATTCTAGGATGGGCTTATACCTTTAAGTCGTGCCCCGACACGTAGGAGGTATAGTCCCATCCTGGGCATTACAATAACATGCAAATAGTTAGCAGTGATGGTTAGTGATGCATGTGTCACATGAACCTTCGTGGTTGAAATCTTTGCATGATCCCATCGGGTGCCCCTAATGCCCGAGGGTGATGTTGAGTTAGGTCATCACTTGAGGAAGAAGTGATGTGCAGGTAAATCTTATGCATGGGTGAAATAATGGATTAGATTTATGTGTGACTATCGTCCCAACCTAACATGTGCAACCACACTACCCCTTATGGGACGGGGCTTTATTGATTACTTAGGTCGATACTAGCATGGTGCCCGCATTACTAGTGACGGGAAGACTTGAGGTCTTTCCCGGGACGGGGTCGTGCTTGGATAGACGGACATGACTGTTTTTACAGGGCACCGGACACACCGTTGGTCCCTTCGGGTACGCGTGACATTGAAATTAGGGCAAGTCCCGTGATCTATTGTTTGTACTCGAGGGCCGTGTACCAACGAGTGGACTCTATGTTAGTGTCGTCTAAGGAAAGATAATGACCGGGTGCTTACCCCGGGTACTTGAGGTACCGCGGGTCGTGGATGACACGGAAGTTCCCCGGATCTTGTGGGTAAAGTGCGCAACCTCTACAGAGTGTAAAACTATTCGAATAGCCATGTCCACGGTCATGGACAGTTGGGTGGTGCTACTTAAACTATCTCCAGAATTTTACTTCATCGGTGAAAGTATGTGTGTGAGAGTCAAGGTGGAGACTTGACTCGAGGAGTTGAATCATATTCATGTTGACATCGGTAACCTGTCTTCGAGGTTACGCGAGTTTATTGATGCATAAAATTGATGGTAGAATATTTATTCTAGCCCACTGCTAGATTGCTCATTATTGTTCAAATTGCATTGTTACTTTGAACCACATCATGGGTTGCTTGCGAGTACATTCAAAGTACTCATTGGCTTGCCACTGGTTATTTAATTGGCCAGGCATGGAGGAACAGGGATTTGATGAAGAGTTCTTTGGAGACGAACATGCGAACTAGGACGCTATCCCAGTCAGAATGCATGTAGGGTTAAGGCAGATGGCATGGGTTCTACCTATTATCGAAGACTTCCGCTATTTGAGTTATTTGCTATTCAGCCCTTGAGGCTTTATCTATGTAAGACTTGGCCATAATGGCCTTAATTTGTGTAAGACGATATGTATGGATGTAAGACTCTTGTTATTCAGCTTCTGTGTGTTCAGTGAGCATTGATCTCTGGGATCACTGTACACGTGCATTCGGTGATCTCGACTTCTAAGTCGGGGTCTCCACAGAGCTGGTATCAGAGCCATCCTGACTGTAGGAAGCCTTAGTTAGCATGGGCGTTAGTTAGATGAGACCCTTTTTCAAAAACCTTCTGAACCTCTCTTCTTTTCTAAACCTGAGATTTCATCAGCTTATTAACCCCTCCTATTCCACCTTTGTCGATGGCCGCTGTACCCGCAGAGCACCTGACCACTGGGTTTCCCTTGCTTCTCGAGGATAGCCTCCAGGAGTGTCAGTTCCACCGAGCGCCCATCCTCACCTACCTTGAGCATTGGGTTAGCGACACTGAGGTGGAGTACCATGTGGAAGTGATCGTGAAGGCAAACGATTCTCCCACAAGTTGGTTCTTTGAGGGACCCCAGATGGCAACACTACCTCTCGCTGTCGAGGCTGCTGCACTCAAGGCACTAACCCGTCTCCGCGAGCTTCTTCCGGAGATGGCAGCCAAGATGACAACTCGCTTCTTACCTTACCGGAAGGAAGGTGAAGAAGAAAGCAGCGCATTAGCCCCTCCACTGAAGGAAGGACTCTCGCTTCGGTTCCAGACATACTTTAGTCTATGTGCCGACAGCTTGGCACAAGACTTGGCCTCGGAATCAATGAAGCTTCGAGAAGAACTTCACAAGACCAAGGCACTTCTTCGTCGAGCTCAAGAGAAGACTAATAGGATCAAGAAGGAAGGAGCACCTTCTGGACAGTCCGCTATCGCATACCGAGGCGGAAGGCCCTCCGAGGATGTATCTTCCAAGAATGAAGAACCACCTCGGCGACGCCGGATGACGGCAAGGGAATATCGCAAGCTTTTCCCTGCACCACCGACGAAGCACCGTCGTATCCAACTCCTCCACTCCCCCACACCCTCAAGTGACAATGGGGCCCAGACAGATGAAGACAAGGAGGAAGACCCAGAAGAGCCGGAATACACGACCGATCATTCCGCCGCTTAGGCATTATTCGCTACTCGGATATGCCAGTTGTGACCCCTACGGTAGGATAGGTCGTGTAACCCCTATGCGCAGTCGAGTCCTTGTATGGTTCATATGAAACCATCTAGCGTTTGCTTTTGTTGTGTCTGGATGTATGCCGTATTCTTCCTTCGGGAATGTGTAAACGACTATATCACCCATTTGGATTTTAATGAATGTGTTTTGGCCTTTCGGCCCTTGCATGATTTGATTAGTGTCACACCCACCCCCTTACTAGGCATCCATCTATCTTGCTTTCCCTCTTCCGAGTCATGAGACCTTTACCGCTCCAACAGGATGCCTGTTGTAACTCTTACTGGTACCTCTACCCAGCAGCCTGAAGCCGGAGCATCCGCTCAGTCAGAGGCAGGCCACGACCAAACCAACGACCAAGCTCCACCACCACAACCTCCTCCGAACATGGACATGGCTCAGCTTCTCCATGCCTTCCGAGAGGAACGCCAAGACAACACTGCAGCCCTCCAGCTGATTGCTCAAGCTGTCACCAACAACCGCCAGCCGACGGGGAATGGCAATGGACGTTCCACGTTGGCAGAGTTCAAGAAGCATGCACCGCCAACCTTTATCGAGACTGCTGAACCCCTGGATGCAGACGACTGGATCCGCTCCATTGAGGAAATACTGGAACTAGTCGGATGCACCGAAGACCGCGAGAAGGTGGCTAATGCAGCCCACTGCCTCGGGGGGACTGCTAGAGCTTGGTGGGATGGATTCAAGTTCATGCATGCTGAACAAGACATCACTTGGGTCAACTTCAAGGCAGAATTCCGCAAGGCCCACATTCCTTCCGGAATCACGGCTATCAAAAAGCGTGAGTTCCGAGCCTTGAAGCAAGGAAGTGGCACTGTCAAGGAGTACATGCAGAAGTTCAATGTTCTGTCAAGGTATGCCCCTGAAGATGTCAGCACTGATGCTGCAAAAAGGGAGCGCTTCATGGAAGGCCTCAATCAGACTCTGCAATGCTCGCTTGTCGTGTGCAACTGCCCATCCTTCCCTGACCTGGTGATCAAAGCACTTATGCTTGAAGACAAGCGGCGTGCTTTGGAAGACATTCGCAAGCGCAAGATGGTCAGTAAGGGAAGTTCCAGCAACCAGAAGCCTCGTCCGTGGCAGTCAGCCCCGGCCAAACCAACCTATCAGCAACCAAGAGCTCCTGCACCTCGCACCAACTTTCAGCCTCAGCAATATGCCAACCCAAGGCCAGCTTTCAACCCCAATACCAGTGCTGGCAACAAGATCAACAATCCAAACCAAGTCACTTGCTTTGGATGTGGTAAGTCCGGACACATCTCAAGGGTGTGCCCCAACAAGAAGCCTGATGCCCCGCGCCCCAATGCGCAGAACCAGGGACAAGGCCGCGGGATGCCACCAAGGAACCCAGCTCCTCGCAATCCACCTAACCATGGGAAGGGGCGTGTGAATCATGTCACTGCTGAAGAAGCCCAGGAAGACCCGGACGTCGTGCTGGGTACATTCCTTATCAACTCAGCACCTGCAACTGTCTTGTTTGATTCTGGAGCAACGCATTCTTTTGTCACTCAAAGATTTGCATTAAAAAGTGGCATGACCCCTACACCCCTGAATAACCCTATGGTGGTACAAACCCCTGGAGCAGAGATGAGAGCCAAGATAGGCTGTAAGGCAGTCAGTATTACCATTAACGGTGTAGATTTCCTAGCAGACCTCATCGTCCTGAGATCACAAGGCTTGGATGTGATCCTAGGCATGAATTGGCTCAGCAAGCACCAAGGCTTGTTAGACTGTGCCAATAGGACAGTCACTGTGACCAATGACCAAGGAGTCGAAGTCAAGTTTGCTTCCAACTCCTCTTCCGCTCAAGCCGCTCAAGTCAACTGTCTGTCTGAAGTTGGGCTAGAGCAAGTACCAGTGGTATGTGAGTATCCTGATGTCTTTCCGGATGAGCTACCGGGAATGCCCCCTGATCGTGACATTGAGTTCATCATCGAGCTCGTGCCCGGAGCAGGACCCATCTATAAGAAGCCTTATAGAATGGGGACGGAAGAATTAGCTGAGTTGAAGAAGCAGCTGAAAGAGCAGCTGAGGAAGGGATTTATCCGCCCAAGTGCCTCCCCTTGGGGATCTCCTGTTCTGTTTGTGGCAAAGAGGGACGGTACCATCCGCTTATGCATTGACTATCGTTCCCTCAATGAAGTTACAATCAAGAACAAATATCCACTTCCCAAGATCGAAGATCTGTTTGATCAGCTCAGCGGAGCCAAGGTGTTCTCCAAGATCGACCTCAGGTCTGGGTACTACCAGCTGAAGATCAGACCCCAAGATATTCCGAAGACGGCATTCGTAACCAGATATGGCCTGTACGAGTGCACGGTCATGTCCTTTGGGTTAACCAATGCCCCAGCTTACTTCATGTATCTCATGAATAAAGTCTTCATGGAATATTTGGACAAGTTCGTTGTTGTCTTTATCGACGACATTCTTGTCTTCTCGAAGTCGGAGGAAGAGCACGAGCAACATCTGAGGATGGTCCTAGACAAGCTTCGGGAGCACCAACTGTATGCCAAATTCAGCAAGTGTGAGTTCTGGCTGCATAAAGTTGGATTCTTAGGTCATGTCTTGACCGAGGAAGGATTATCAGTTGATCCCGCAAAGATCGAAGCCGTGACCCAATGGCAATCTCCAACGACCGTCAAGAAAGTCAGAAGCTTCCTCGGACTTGCGGGCTCAAATTCGTGGAAGGATTCTCTAGCATTGCACGGCCAATGACTCAGCTCCTCAAGAAGGACAAGAAGTTCGAGTGGACGCCAAAATGCGAAGAAAGCTTCCAAGAACTCAAGAAGAGATTGACCACCGCCCCAGTTCTGGCAACACCTGATATTCACAAGGAGTTCGTGATATATTGTGATGCCTCTCGAACCGGATTGGGAAGCGTTCTAATGCAAGAAGGCCGAGTCATAGCCTATCTCTCAGGCAGCTACGGCCTCATGAGGAGAACTACGCTACTCACAATCTTGAGTTAGCGGCAGTAGTTCATTCCTTGAAGACATGGCGGCATTACCTCCTAGGGAAACAGTGTGAGATCTACACAGACCACAAAAGTCTGAAGTACATTTTCACCCAAAAGGAATTGAACATGAGGCAGCGGAGATGGTTGGAACTCATCAAAGACTATGACCTTAGTGTTCAATATCACCCCGGGAAGGCTAACGTGGTGGCCGACGCCTTAAGCAGGAAGGCTTGCTCCTTGAATGCCGTTATTCAAGAAAGGCAGCCATCATTGTTTAAGGAACTCGAACAATTCAGTTTGGAATTGGTCACCCCTGGATTTCTGGATCATTTGGAAGTCAGACCGACCCTGATGGACGAAGTCAAGAAGGCACAAGATGGACACGAAAGCATTGAAGGCATCAAGAAGAAGACGAAGCTAGGCAAGGCCCCAGGATTCTCTGAAGACGAGCACGGGATTGTTTGGTACAAAGGCCGCATCTGCGTACCAAACAACACAGAGCTGAAGAACCTGATTCTGCAAGAAGCCCACGACGCTCCGTATTCCATCCACCCCGGAGGAACCAAGATGTATCAAGACTTGAAGGCACGATTCTGGTGGCACGGGATGAAAAGAGAGATTGCAACCTATGTTGCAAAGTGTGATGTGTGCCAAAGGGTCAAGGCTGAATATCAGCGACCTGTTGGATTGTTTCAACCACTCAAAGTTCCTGAGTGAAAGTGGGATAAAGTCGGAATGTACTTCATCACTGGATTACCAAGGTCGAATAGAGGACATGACTCTATCTGGGTCATAGTCGATCATTTGACCAAGGTGGCCCATTTCATTCCTGTCAAGACCACTTATGATGGCAACCGGCTGGCAGCTCTCTACATCGACAGAATCGTAAGTCTTCACGGCGTTCCCAAGGAGATTGTGTCTGATCGAGGAACCCAGTTCACCTCAAGGTTCTGGAAGAAGTTCCAAGAAGCCTTGGGAACCAAGTTATCTTTCAGCACGGCTTTCCACCCACAGACCGGAGGTCAGACAGAACGAGTCAATCAGATTCTAGATGACATGCTCCGAGCCTGTGTCTTGGCATATGGAGCCAAGTGGGAAGATTGTCTCCCTTTTGCCGAGTTCTCCTATAACAAAGGTTACCAGTCGAGCCTTCAGATGGCACCATTTGAGGTGTTGTACGGACGCAGATGCCGCACACCCCTCAACTGGTCAGAGACTGGAGAAGGACTAGTCTTTGGACCGGATATTCTCCACGCAGTAGAAGAGCAAGTCCAACTAGTCAGAGAACGTTTGAAGGCATCCAAGTCAAGGCAGAAGAGTTATGCTGACACTTGACGCCGAGACATGAGTTTCCATGTCGGGGACCATGTGTACATGCGGGTAACTCCTCTGAAGGGAACCAAGCGTTTCCACGTCAAGGGGAAGCTCGCACCAAGGTTCATTGGACCCTTTGAGATCACTGCACGATGAGGAGAAGTGGCTTACCAGTTGGAACTACCACCTGAGCTATCCGATGTGCACAATGTATTCCATGTGTCACAACTCCGGAAATGTCTCCAAGTTCCAGACAAGCCCAATCTCTATAAGGATGTTGATCACCAAGCCATTGATCTGCAGCCTGATTTGACCTACCGCGAGAAGCCCATTTGCATTCTGGACGAAGCAGAACGACGGACGCGAAGCCGTACCATCAAATACTTCAAGGTCCAGTGGAGCAACCACACCGAAGCAGAAGCAACCTGGGAACGTGAAGACTATCTTAGATCCAAATTTCCCGATCTCTTTTAAGACCTAGTTTAGGAATCTCGGGGACGAGATTCTTGTAAGGGGGGTAGGTCTATCACACCCTGCATTTTGTAACATGTTATTTGCATCAATGAAGCATGAAAATTTGGACCAAATTTTTTTTTAGCATCATTTGGCTTTTATTTGGAATTGAGTTTTTCTCCATGTGCTTTTTCATGTGCTCATTAAAGTCAACTATTACCTCTTGTAGAATTCATCTCCATACCCAAAACTTCTGCCCAATGATCATGCCAAGTGTTATGTAACAGTATAGTATTTCCTTACAAAATTAATTTGGCCAAAATTTATTTTATAAATTTAGTTTTCCAAAAACCCCTGAATTGAGATTTGCACTGCAAGTGCTTGATTTAGGGTGAGAAAATTATTTCAAAAGGTATATTTGATACCTAGTAGTCATAGGACTCCCAGAAACCACAAAGGTATAATTTTAGAAGTTATTTTCCTATTTTATTTAAAAGCTTTTTCTTAAGGCCAGAAATGGTCTTTAATAGGGAAAAATTATTTAACTATTTCAAAAATATTTGCCAAAATTCAGGGAGACTCAGAGGACATATATTGTCCATATATAAGAGTTTCAACACTTGGTCATGTTCAAAATAATGGGCTAATCCCTCTAAAACCCTTTCTGGATATTTCAAGCTTTTGAAATATTTACAAAGGAAATATTCTCCAAAAATTCCAGGGAAATTCTATCATGTCACATATGACATATATGATGATCTTGCCAAGTCCCATGCCTTGGGAAGCAAGAAAACATTCTCAAAACCCTTCATAACCATTCTGTCCATATTTGAAGTTTGAGCAACTTTACATTGCCAAACTTGTCCAAATGCTCTCAAATTTGGTGCACATGCTAGAAATGCCTAATAAGGCATCTAGACCAAATGGCACAAGATTTGGAATAGAGCAACTTGATCAGAACACCCCAAAACCCTTTCTGTTCAAATGCAAATTTGAACAACTTTACATTACCAACTTTTTACCTGGAGCTTCAAACTTTGTGGGCATGATCAATACCCCAAATGATGAAACTACACCAAGTGGTGCATCAAGGGGAGATGATTAGCTTGACTCTAACAAGATGAAGCCATTTTTGTTGATTTCTAGGGTTCACCAAAGTTACATTGGCTAGTTTCTTCAAATGAGCCCAAATTTGGTGAAACACCCTATTTTCACATGTCATTCAATCCTGTTAAGTGTCATGGCAAGTGGAGATCATTTGCTTGACCAAACACTGATCAAACACCTTCTGGGTTTTTACTAAAACCCTCTTCTTGATCACTTTCACCTTTTACCTTGGCCTCAACTTTCTACCACACGTTCATCTAGTTACTAGCTACCTCCAGTAACTTCCCCAAGTCCCCAGCTCCATGATTGAGGGGTAAAAACCCTAGTTCACCCTGCTGGACATCCAATTTCTACCAAGTCACCAGCCTCTCTTCTCTCTCTCAGCATCTCCAGAGCATCCAAGGCTTCAACCGTAGTGCTTGCATCACCCTGGACCCCCCAGACACGGTGGACGCGTCGAGAGGCCCAATGGCATGTCGTGGCATGCGATAAGGGCACTCCAGAGCGCGCTACAGTGCGCCCACACACTGTAGCTTCGGCCAATCGTCTGCCCCCGACAGCCTCGGGCTCCCCCCTCGCGCCTCTCAACGTGCCTCGACGTCCGCAGCCTGCACCGGTGCTGTCCCCCTCCTCCTGCGCCCTCCAGTGGCTGTCGCCACACGCGCATCGGCCGCCCGCGACCGCCACTCCTCGGGCTCGCACGCGCGCACGGTCTGGAAGCTTCCCCGCTCCTCCTCTCCCCTCAACTGGATGTGGAACACGTCCACGATCCTCCCCGGCTTGATCACAGGCACCAGAACCCTTTCTAGCCTCGCCTGCAACCTCGCCGGTGCACGAGTCCATGGTGGACCATGGGCGCGGCTATATAAG
>LR738712.1:238463784-238531134 GCA_902687465.1 Secale cereale
GAATCGAGGGTGCGGGGGGTCGGCGGCGGCGGCCGGTGGACCGGGGGGTGCTCGGCAGCGAGGGGGACCGGATCTGGCGAGGTGGGGATACCTATCGAGAAGGAGGGGGATCGAGATCAAGTGTCCATGAAATTTAAAAATATTCATGATAGTTCAAAAAGTGCCCATGAAATACAATCGAGAAATGAAGGCTACGATTTAAATACAATCGATCTTAGCTAGCTATCTGTTCACAATCTTCTTGCCCTTCTTTTTCGCAAATGGAGTTCTTCTGTGGAACGGACATCCTTTAGGTAGGGTGGTCCTGCTTCTTCTTGTGGTGTATGCTGCTACTTCATCATCGTCGTCATGTTAGATCCTCGGGTCGCCGTACTTGTCGAAGTCTTGCTCATTGGCTACTCCATCCATTCCGATGATCTTCCTTTTGCCTCTCCTCACGACAACACGACTGGGCTTTGACGGGTCGGTAATGAAGAAGCATTGGTCAACTTGGGAAGCCAGTACCCATGGCTCATTTTTCGCGGTGACGTTTGCGCCCGCGGTCATGGATTTGGCTTCGGGTATAACCATGGTGGTGAAATACCGGTCTTCTTTTAGGACGCTCTTGGCCCATCTGACACGGAACATCGGGACCTTCTCTCCAGCGTAGCTCAGCTCCCAGATCTCCTCGATCCTTCCGTAGTATCTGTCCTTGTCATTACCGGTATAGGATTCCATTGTTACCCCGGAGTTCTGATAACCATCGCTCTTCATGTCCTTGGCCTCGGTGTAGAATGTGTAGCCGTTGATATCGTACGCCTCATAGGTCATCAGGTTGTGCTCGGCGCCCTGTGACAAGGCGAATATGAGTTGTTCTTCCGTGGAAGAATCCTCATGTAAAGGGTACGACGGAAGCTTCCGCTTGAACCAACGCGTAAAACATGAGTTGTGCACTTTGATTATATCTCCGTCCGTCCTCTGTTGGCCTTGGTCATTGTACGTCTTCTCAATAAAGGTTTTGTGCTCTACCACCCAAGGATCGACCACGTCTATGTGTTGTAGCGCGACTAGGTTTGCTCTTTCAAAGTCAGCGAGTCGACCCTCGAAGTAGACATGCATTTCGCAGCGACCCTCACAGTGACCCCATCCAGCGAGCCTGCCGAGGTGCCTGTTGATGGGTAGACCAACGGGGTTCTCGATGCCTAGATAATTCGTGCAGTAGGAGATGCACTCTTCGGTCAGAAAGCCCCTGGCTATGCTTCCCTCTAGACGTGACATGTTGCGAACGTATCCTTTGATGACACCATTCATCCTTTCGAACGACATCATGCTGTGCAGGAACGTCGGCCCGAGTTGGATGATATCGTCCACGATATGGACCAGCAGATGCACTATAACGTGGAAGAATGCGGGCGGGAAGTACATCTCAAGCTCGCATAGTATCACCACGATCTCTTCCTGTAGCCTTCTGAGTTGCCTCACGCCAACAGACTTCCGAGAGATGACGTCGAAAAAGTTGCATAGGCCAAATAGGGTTTCACGGACGTGCGCATCCATGATCCCACGGATTGCAACTGGAAGTATCTGCGTCATCAGGACGTGACAGTCGTGAGACTTCATCCCGTTGAACTTCAGCTTCGCTGGGTCTAGGTATCTGCTTATCTTCCCCGCGTAACCGTAAGGAAGTTTTACTCCTACGAGGCAGGTGAAAAACTGCTCGATCTCCTCCAGACTTAGAGTAAAGCACGCGGGAGGGTAGTCATTTCCGGTCTTCTTGGCCTTTTTGCCTTTGCGACGACTTTCCGTGTCCTGCTTCGCCTCATCATCATCATCATCATCATGATCATCATATATAGCGTGAAGCTCCTGCCTGATGCCCATTGATTTCAAGTCTGCCCTTGCTTTCGGCCCATCTTTGGTCCTCTCTGGCATGTTGAGCAGGGTAGCAAGCAGACTCTCGCACACGTTCTTCGTTATATGCATTACATCAAGGCTGTGAGGCACACGGTGGATCTTCCAGTACGGCAAGTCCCAGAAAACAGACCTCGTTTTCCATACCTTCAGCAGTGGCTCTGGCGCCTTTCGCTTCTTTCCCGGCTCTGGAGCCTTTTGCTTCTTTCCCGGCAGTGGGCAATCTTTCCAATTTTTCAACAGCTCCTCTATTTCATCGCCGCTCCTCGTACACGGGCGTCCTCGGGGTTCGGTTTCACCATCGAACAGATCCTTGCGTTTTCTCCACAGGTCATCGTCGCGAAGCCACCTTCGATGTACCATGAACACGGTTTTCGAAGACCCGGGATCTCTATCTAGCTGGCGATACGTTGTGTCATCCATGCACCTGACGCATCCAGAAAATCCGTGGACAACCTGCCCCGCGACATATCCGTAACCGAGATAGTCGTGCACCGTCGTGAGCAGCACGACTCTCACAGGGAAATATTCTTTCTCTGCGGCGTCCCACGTATTGGCTGGCGTTTTCCATAGTGTGTCAAGCTCCTCTTTCAGCAGCCCCAGATACAGATTGATGTCGTTCCCTGGTAGTTTCGGTCCTTCAATTAGCATACTCATGTGAATGTACTTCCTCTTCATGCACAACCAGGGGGGAAGGTTGTACATCCACACAAACACAGGCCAGGTGCTATGTGTGCTTCTCTGGCTGCCAAACGGATTGACTCCATCGGTGCTCGCGCCCAGCACGATGTTCCTTGGATCGTTCCCAAATTCTAGGTCTTCGAAGTTCAACGCTTGCCACTAGCTCGCATCCTTCGGGTGACTCAGCATCTTGTCTTTTTTATCTATCTCCGGATCATTTGCGTCATCTTCTCGCTTCTTCTCCTCCCTATATGCGTGCCAACGCAGGAGCTTTGCTACCTTAGGGTCCGCGAAATACCGCTGCAGACGAGGAGTGATCGGAAAATACCACACCACTTTTCGAGGAGCTTTCTTCCTCTTCTTGTATCGAGTGACGCCGCACACCGGACATATGGTAGACTCCGCATGCTCGTCCCGATAAATGATGAAATTGTTCATGCACACATGGTATTTCACGTGTGGTAAATCCAGAGGACACACGATTTTCTTCGCCTCCTCCAAACTGGTCGGGCACTTGTTCCCCTTGGGAAGACGTTCGTGCCAGAATGACATGTTCTCGTCGAAGCATGTGTCGGTCATTTTGTGTTTTACCTTCATCTCCAGAGCCATGAGCGTTACTTTCAGGCGGGTATCCTCGGGCATGCATCCTTCATACAATGGAGTAACTGCATCTAACTCAAGTTGATCCATCTTGGCTTTCTCTCGGGCGGCAGCTCTTGCGTTATCGGTCTGCTTGAGAAGCAGCTCTTGAATATGAGGGTCCTGCACCTAGCCCATCGATGGTCCAGCATCATCTGCTCCGCCGGCATCATCATCTTCATGATCATGCCCGTCGTCTGCTCCGGCATCTTCCTCATCATCATGTCCTACATCTTCTACATGATGACTGTGTACAGCATCACCGTCATGATCATCTCCTGGGGATTCTTCGTCTTCTCGCCCGCCCGAGCCGCGGTGGTTGTCTTGCTGCCCTTCCTCATTTCTTGCCCGGCCCCCATGGACGACTTCGTAGTCATCTTCATCACCTTGCCGCCGATAACCATCCATGAAACCACGCAAGAGCAGGTGGTCCCGCACCTGCCCGGAATCCGGGTCCGCAATAAGGCTCTTCAGCTTGCATCTTCGACACGGACATCTTATCTCCGTCTCGTTCTTTTGAAGCATCTCGGCCTTCGCGGACCTCAAAAACCTATTCACGATGCCTTCGGTCATCGTGCGCACCATGGTCGCCTGCGGGTAGAGCAAAACGATATTTTAGAACCAAGAAAAAAATTTGCCATGACTTTCCCTAAAAATAGGACTAAAAAGAATGCTTAATGCCAAAATTATCACCGAAACGGAAATGAATCAACATTCCGGGAAAATATTGGCAACTATCGCATTTCAAATATCGGTACACCTCCAAACACAAACACATATGCAACACAACAAACATATGCAACACCACAAACATACATAGATCCAGCTAGGCCATAAAAAGTGCATGTGCACATTGTTGTAGGGAGAACAACATAAATATAGCTTCCCCCCTTACTTACCTATCAAAACAAGGTAATTTAACCACTTAATTTGAATGAATCTATGGTGGAAATGAGGTGAAAAAGAGGAGGGACCCAAGACAAGGAGGAGGTGGAGAGAATGAAGTGGGGAGAAAGTGAGTGTCGGTAGGAGAGGCTGTCCAAAATATCTTGTTGCTGCCCACTTACTAAAGGCGCACCCACTATAAATGCGCCATTAGTAATCCAGGTTACTAATGGCGCATCTTCTGTTAGTGCGCCATTACTAGTTTTGAAAAGAAAATACTAATGGCGCACTGTCCCACAGTGCGCCATTAGTAGTTTTGCAAAAAAAGAATAAAAAATATAATAAAAACAACATTAGTGGCGCACTTTCCGACAGGTGCGCCATTACTAGTTACAACTAGTAATGGCGCACTGTGTCTCGATGCGCCATTAGTATGTTTGGACAGACGCACTAGTTCAAAAAAAACTTTTTGATACTAATGGCGCACCCTGGGCTAGGTGCGCCATTAGTAGTTTGAACTCTAATGGCGTATCAGAGGGTGGTGCGCCATTAGTATATACTAATGGCGCACTGCTTGTCTGGTGCGCCATTAGTATCAATTCCATCTATAGCCCTTTTCCTAGTAGTGTCTGAAAGACATGGTTGCTTGTTGATATGCATGAGTATTTAAATCTGATGTCAATACTAGACGATTGCTTTGAACCATATAAAAGTCCAAATGTCCATGCTATAAAGAAAAGAATATGATATGACATGATACGAAGCATTCCACATCAAAAATTCTATTTTTATCATTTACCTAGTCGAGGACGACCATGAATTAAGCATCGGGATGCTAGTACGTCTCCAACGTATCTATAATTTTTTATTGTTCCATGCTGTTATATTATCATTCTTAGATGTTTTACAATCATTTTATAGTCATTTTATATAATATTTTGGGATTAACCTATTGACATAGTGCCAAGTGCCAGTTGTTGTTTTCAGCATGTTTTTTACATCATAGGAAATCAATATCAATCGGAGTCCAAACACCACGAAACTTTTTGGAGAATTTTTATGTGCCAGAAGACACCTAATGGGCTAAAGCGGCACCTGGGGGGGTTCCCCAAGGTGGCACACCCACCAGGGCGCACCAGGCTCCCTGGCACCCAGGTGGGTTGTGCCCACCTTGATGGCCTCCTGCACCGCCTTTTTACCCTATAAATTCACAAATATTCTAAAACCAATCGGGGTAGACCCAGATCAGAAGTTCCGCCGCCGCAAGGCTCTGTACTCCATGGGATCCAATCTAGAGCCCTTTCCGGCACTCCACTGGAGGGGGAAATCATTACTGGTGGCCATCTTCATCATCCCGACGGCCACCGTGATGAGGAGGGAGTAGTCCACCCTCGAGGCTGAGGGTATGTACCAGTAGCTATGTGTTGTATCTCTCTCTCTCTCGTGTTCTTGATGACAAGATCTTGATGTATCGGGGGCTTTGTTAATATAGTTGGATCATATGGTGTTTTCCCTTCTCTATCTTGTGATGAATTGAGTTTTCCCTTTAAGATTTCTTTGGATTGGATACTTTTATGGATTTGAGAACACTTGACATATGTCTTGCAATTGAATACTCATGGTGACAATGGGGTATCATATTGATCGACTTGACATATGTTTTGGCACTCAACTTGCAGATTCCCGTGGTGATATTGGGGTAATCTATGCATAAGGGTTGATGCACGTTCTTGTCTTTGTTTCTCCAGTAGAAATCTTGGGGCACTCTTCGAGGTTGTTTGTGTTGGATTGAGTATACAAATCCGAATATGTTTTGGTTTTATCTTAGTACGAACTCTTGATAGACCAACCGGGAAGGATAACTTTGTGTTATCTTAGTACGAACTCTTGAAAGATTGATCAGAAAAGATAAGCTTGTGTTATTCTAGTACGAACTCTTGGATAGATCGATTAGGAAGGGTAACTTTGTGTTACTTTAGTATGAACTCTTGGGAAGATTTATCGGAAAGAATAACTTTGATGTGGTTTCCTACCCCACCAACAACTTCTTCTTATGTTCTCCGCTAGATAGGAACTTTGGAGTGATTCTTAAATGCACGTCGAGGGGTGGTTATATGATCCAATTATATTAGCACTGTTGAGAGATTACACTAGCGAAAGTACGGACCCTGGGCCTTGTTTTCTATCATTGCAATACCATTTGCGCTCACTTTTGTTAGTTGCTACCTTGCTGTTTTTATTGTTTGCACTACAAAAATCAATATCTACTATCAATATTACACTTGTATCACCATCTCTTCGCCGAACTAATGCACCTATACAATTTCCCATTGTATTTGGTGTGTTGGGGACATAAGAGACTTTTTATTATTTGGTCGTAGGGTTGTTTGAGAGAGACCATCTTCATCCTACATCTCCTATGGATTGATAAACCTTAGGTCATCCACTAGAGGGAAAATTGCTAATGTCCTACTAAACTCGTGTAGACATCAGTAAAGTTTGAGGAGACATCAGTGCTCAATAGGAAAAGGAAGCGAAGAAGAAGAAGAAGAGCAAAGAATATGAATCTGATGAAAATAAAAAGAATAAATCTTCAAAGAGTTCATCTTACAAGAAGAGCTCATCTAGCAAGGCTCGTGCTTTCATCGGCAAGGAAATTGATTCATAGGAGGAGTCTGCTTCTGAGGAGGCAGAAGAGGAGTCGGAGGAGGAGTTTGACTCAGCCGTTGCAAGTCTGGCTCTAGCTTCGGCATTCGTCACCAAGTCCATCTTCAGCGCTGAAGACAATAGTCATGTCGCTCATGCCGAATCCAATTAGGACGATGACTCAGCTCATACCTACTGCTTCATGGCTAGAGGCGCAAAGGTATACCCGTGCGATGGCTTCTTTCAGAAATCTAGTGAAGATGACTCCGAATGTGAATCCAAACCCATCTATGAAACACTTGCTAAAATTACAACTGAACACCAAACTGTTATGGAAAAGATTCAGAAACTGTTAGACAAAAGCGATGACCTGTTGGATGAGGAAATGAATCAAAATCAGTCCTTAATTAAAGACATAAAAAATCTTCATGTTAAGTACAAGGAACTTGAAAGTCATCATGAAAACCTTTCAGCTGATCATGAGAAGCTTTCCTATGATAATCTTCAAAGGAAGCAAGATCTAGAGAAACTGAGAGCATACCATGATGATCTTCAAAAGGAAAACAATTCATTACTCGCTCAACAGATTAGTTCCTCTCACGAAGAATTTGTTCCACATTACTTGAAATGTCTTGAGTGATATAATGCTACTTCTTCCGCAGAATGTCCAAATGCTTCTGAAATAGCTATGTCTTCAACTACTAATATGGTAACTAACCCCTCTCCTTAGGAAACCACAACTATAAATAATGAAAATGCTAGGTTGAAGACATTGCTAGAAACTGGCTTGTACAAGAGTCTCAAAGGGCACCAAACTCTATGAGATGTTCTCAAGAAGTGGTTCTTGAACCGAAACCCTAGGAAAGAGGGTGTTGGTTTCATAAGAAACATGAATGTTGATGGCTCACATTGGACACCTGATCAGTACCCCAAAACCACATGGGTTTCTTCAAAGGAACCTGCAGTAGATCCATCCACATTGTTTGGCTATAACTGTGCTAATCCCACCATCATTGATGAGTCCTTTGACTCCGATTATGAACTATTCAAAAATCAGGATGATGAAGTATTTCCCGGGTTTATTGGGACTAACTGCAGGAATGGGTCACAGTGAAGAAAATTTGGATACCTAAAAGTCATCTTGATAAAGTTCTTGTGAATTTCATCATGACATCACAAGGGAAGAAGACAAACCCTGGACCAAAAGCCTTCCTATGGACCAAAGGCTTCATACATATAGAGGACCTCATTTGATCACCCTAACACCAATGTTTTGGAGGAAAACTATCATCGGGCTCTTGAATATGTGCATGTTTCTTCGAACCACTAAGTTCACAAATCAAAGAACTTTTGTACTTATTCATTTGAGTACTATTCACCCCCTGCTAAGTTATTTGCTAGGGCTTCAAAGCCAAAAATTCTCAGATGTTGCACTCGGACTTGTTGCTTCTAAGACACCCCTTAAAATGTGGGTGATTAAGAATAATTAAATTCTTTTGCAGGAATGGGTCTCCAGCCTGAAAGCATTTGCCTATGAAGACGATGATGGAGACCCAATGAAACTTGTGGGAAACAAGATAAAATGTCCCAGTAGTCTTATTATGATTCTCTTTCCACACTCTACTTATGACTTGAATTCCTATTATGTCCTCAAACCTACCTATGATGAACATCTCTGTCGATACAGGTTTGTTGTTCACAGTACTTTTGGTGAAGACTATCCTACTAACTGCTCTATAGGATACAACTCCGAATGCCACTAAGTGGATCATGGATAGTGGCTACACTAACCGCATGACTTGTGATCGCAGTCTTCTCATGGATTCTACTATACAACCATCTTCAAAAGCCGCATCATGTATGATGATTATGTCTACTCCACAACTTGTTCTAGTAGACTCGTGTTGGGCTTCCAAGCGCAGAGTTTTTGTAAGACAGTAGAAAAATTTCCCTCAAGTGGATGACCTAAGGTTTATCAATCCGTGGGAGGTGTAGGATGAAGAGGGTCTCTCTCAAACAACCCTGCAACCAAATAACACATAGTCTCTTGTGTCCCCAACACACCAAATACAATGGTAAATTGTATAGGTGCACTAGTTCAGCGAAGAGATGGTGATAGAAGTGTAATATGGATAGTAGATATCGATTTTTGTAATAGGAACAATAAAAACAACAAGGTAGCCAGTGATAAGACGAAGCACAAACGGTATTGCAATATTTGAAATCAAAGCCTAGGGTCTGTACTTTCGCTAGTGCAATCTCTCAACAATGCAAATATAATTGGATCACATAACCATCCCTCAACGTGCGACAAAGAATCACTCCAGAGTTCCTATCTAACGAAGAACATAAGAGGAAATTGTTTGTAGGGTACGAAACCACCTCAAAGTTATTCATTCCTATCGATCTATCAAGAGTTCGTACTAAAATAGCATCAAGCAATCCTTTCCAATCGATCTATAAAGATTTCGTACTAAAATAACACCATATGATACACATCAACCATCTATAATGTCACCTAGATACTCCGTGAGTTAATTATATGATATGCATCAAGCAATTACAGATTCATAATACTTAATCCAACACAAAGAACTTGAAAGAGTGCCCCAAGATTTTTACCGGAGAAACAAAGACAAGAACGTGCATCAACCCCTATGCATATATTACCCCAATGTCACTTCGGGAATCTGCAAGTTGAGTGCCAAAACACATATCAAGTGAATCAATATGATACCCCATTGTCACCACCAGAAAATTCATAGCAATACATGCATCAAGTGTTCTCAAATCCATAAAAGTATTCAATCCAAAGAAATCTCAAAGGGAAAACTCAATTCATCACAACAAGATAGAGATGGGAAAACACAATATGATCCGACTATATTAACAAAGCCCCGATACATCAAGATTGTGCATCTCAAGAACATAAGAGAGAGAGAGAGAGAGAGAGAGAGAGAGAGATATTAAACACATAGCTATTGGTACAAACCCTCAGCCCCGAGGGTGGACTACTCCCTTCTCATCATGGTGATCGCCGAGATGATGAAGATGGCCACCGGTGATGATTTCCCCCTCCAGCGGAGTGCCGGAAAAGGGCTCTAGATTGGATATCATGGTTCTGGAACTAGCAGTGGCTGGAACTATATTCCATCAACACCCTAGGGTTTATGGAATATTGGAGTATTTATAGAGCAAAGAGGCGGTGTGGGAGGCCATTGAGGTGGGCACAACCCACCTGGGCACGCTAAGGGGCCCAGACATGCCTTGGTGGGTTCATCTCCACTTGGAGCCCCCCTCTAGTACTTCTTCAGCCCACGTTGTGTCTTCTGACCTAGTAAAAATCTCCAAAAAAATTGTTGCATTTGGACTTCGTTTGGTATTGATTTTCTGCGATGTAAAAAACAAGCAAAAAATGGCAACTGTCACTGGGCACTATGTCAATAGGTTAGTCCCAAAAAATGATATAAAATGATTGTAAAACATAAAACATGATAGTATAATGACATGGAAAAATAAAGAATTATAGATACATTGAAGACGTATCAGCTGACATGTGTAAAAGCAAGGTATTGGGTCTAGGTAGGGTTGCTATTTCAAAGGATCAACACATTGATAATGTTATGCTTGTAGAATCCCTTGGATACAACTTAATGATAGTCTCAATGCTTTATGATCTTGATATGATTGTGCTTTTCAGGAAATATCACTGTGTTGTACTTATGTCTAAGGAGAGATCACAAGTCTTCGAAGGATATCGAAGGGGTGACTTGTACATGGTAGAATTTTCTACAGGACCAAGGCTTTCCATATGTCTTTAACAAAAGCTTATGAGTGTTGGCTTTGGCATCAAAGGCTAGGACATGTGGGCATGAGGAACTTGCACACCCTTGTGAAGAAGAAGCACATCATTGGCATCGAGGGCATCAAGTTCAAGAAGGATCATCTTTGTGGTGCATATGAAGCTGGAAGGATGACTAGGGCCAAGCATCCCTCGAAGACAATCGTGATGACTACACGTCCTTTTGAGTGCTCCACATGGACCTATTTGATCCTACTCAGTACTCTACTCTGACTACTACTACATTCTTATATGGCTTCGTAATTGTTGATGATTACTCTAGATACATGTGGGTGCACATAATCTTGTATAAGACTGAAGTGCATTATCTCTTCAGGCGATTCACGAATTGTGCCATGACAAACTATCGCATCAGGATCAAGCACATCGGGAGTGACAATGGAACTGAGTTCAAGAACACTGGACTTGACACCTATCTTGACACTCTTGGCATCACACATGAGTTCTCTGCTCCCTACAATCCTAGGCACAATGGCTTCGTGGGGCACAAGAACTTGACCCTTATTTAGATGGCCCGTACCATGCTTGATGAATACAAGCCACCACAAAAGTGGTGGCCTGAAGCCATTGACACTGTTTGCGACATCATCAACATAGTTTATCCTCACAACTTCTTCAAGAAAACATGTTATGAGCTACTCACGGGTAAGAAGCAAATGTAAGTTATTTAAAATTCTTCGGTGCAAGTTGTTGGATAAAAGATCCACATCACATTTCAAAATTTGCACCGAAAGAACATGAGTCTTTTATGCTAGGCTACATAAAGGATTCGCACACCTACATGGTTTTCACCCTCTTTCACTATAAAGTGGATGAAACTGTGGATGTGCGGTTGGATGAAACTAATGGCACGTAAAGAGAGCACCTGCCACCTGTAACAGATGAACCTTTACCTAGTTAAGCTATCAAACAAATGGGTACTAGAGAAACCATACCCACTAAAGAACATGAAGAGGAAGAACTTGTGAGTCCAACCCAACCCCAGTGTGAAGACAATGCTATACCTGAAGACAATGCTCAGCAACAATCTTCTCCCGGTTCATCCTCATGTGGCAAATGAAGTTCAGATTGAAAAGATGATTGATAGCATCAATGCACCTGGTCTACTTACTCGATCAAGAGCTTTTGAGCTAGCAAACTTTCATGGGCACTTGATACGTCTCCAACGTATCTATAATTTTTAATTGTTCCACATTCTTATATTATCATTCTTGGATGTTTTAGAATCCTTTTATATCATGTTTTGGAACTAACCTATTGACATAGTGGCCAGTGCCCGTTGCTGTTTTTTGCTTGTTTTTTACATCGCGGAGAATCGATAGCGAACGAAGTTCAAATGCATCGAAACTTTTTGGAGATTTTTCTGGGCTGGAAGACAAAACATGGTTTGAACAAGTACCAGAGGGGAGCTCCAAGGGGAGCACAAACCACCAGGGCATGCCTGAGCCCATGATGTCGCTTGAGATGCGTCGGTATTTCCCCAAGGAATAAGGGACGATGCAGCATATCAAAGGTAAGGTATTTCCCTCAGTGATGAGACCAAGGTTATCGAACCAGTAGGATAACGAAGCAACACTATGTAAACGGTACCTGCACACGAAGAACAAATATTTGCAACCCGACGTATTAAAGGGGTTGTCAATCCCTTCCGGGTAACGATGCCAAAAAGTGAGGTAAGGATAGGATAAAATTGTCGTAGATTAAAAGATGCAAATAAAAGCAAATAAAATGCAGCAAGGTATTTTTGTGTTTTTGATAATACAAATCTGAAAATAAAAGTTGCAAATAAAGGGAAGGCAATTGGCAATATAGATATGAAAGTATATGACTGGAAAATAGACCCACGGGCTGTAGATTTCACTAGTGGTTTGTCTCGAGAAAATGGCATGCGGTGGGTAGACAAATTACTGTTGGGAAATTGATAGAAAAGCAAATATTTATGAAGATATCCAAGACAATGATCATGTATATAGGCATCACGTCCAAGATTAGTAGTCCGACTCCTGCCTCCATCTACTACTATTACTCCACACATCGACCGCTATCCATCATGCATCTAGCGTATTAAGTTCATGGAAAAACGGAGTAATGCAATAAGAAAGATGACAAGATGTAGACAAGATCTATTCATGTAGGAATAGACCCCATCTTTTTATCCTTAATAGCAACGATACATGCACGCCTTGCTGCCCCTTCTGTCACTGGGAAAGGACATCGCAAGATCGAACTCATTATAAAGCACCTCTTCCCATTGCAATATAAATAGATCAAGTTAGCCAAATAAAACCCAAATATCGGAGAAGAAATATGAGACTATAATAATCAAGAATGGATATGAAATCAAGGCAAATCTGATCATAAACTCATAATTCATCGGATCCAAACAAACACACCGTAAAAAGTGATTACATCAAATAGATCTCCAAGAGACCATTGTATTGAGATACAAAGAGAGAAGAAGCCATCCAGCTACTGCCTACGGACCTATAGGTCTGTGGTAAACTACTCACGCATCATCGGAGAGGCACCAATGAGGATGATGAACCCCTCCGTGATTGTGTTCGTCTCCGGCGGAGTGCTGGAAAAGGGCTCTAGATTGGATCTCGTTGTTCTGGAACTTGCGGCGGCTGGAACAAAATTCTCTCGACTCCTCTAGGTTTTCTGGAATATTGGAGTAATTATAGAGCGAAGAGGCGGTGTGGGAGGCCACTGAGGTGGGCACAACCCACCTGGGTGCGCCTAGGGTCCTTGGCGTGCCTGGTGGGTTGTGCCCCCCTCGGGGCACCCCGTAGGTGCTTCTCTAGCCCATTTTATATTGATTTTCTGCCATCTAAAAAACAAGCAAAATGCAAGAACTGGCACTTGGCACTATGTCAATAGGTTAGTCCCAAAAAATCATATAGAATGATTGTAAAATGATTGTAAACAACCAAGAAATATAATATACCGACATGGAACAATAAAAAATTATAGATACGTTGGAGACGTATCAAAATCCCCAAGCTTCATTCCTACTCTTCCTCGACTAGGAAAATAATAAAAACAGAATTTTTGATGTGGAATGTTGCCTATCATGTTCATCACATATTCTTTCTTTATATCATGGACATTTGTACTTTTATATGGTTCAAAGCAATATTCGAGTTTTGACATGAAGACTTTAATACTCGAGCATATCAACAAACAACCATGTCTTTCAAAATATCAATACTAAAGCAATTTATCCCTAGCCCACCATGCTCAATCATTGATCCATTCATGCGACGCATCCAAATATTAGCTACATCCAATGCTCAAGTGTATTAATAGTGTTCCGTAGTTGGTGCTTTATAAAAGAAGATGGAGACTCAAATAATAAAAAATCATAAAGTAAAAATAGGCCCTTCGCAGAGGGAAGTAGGGATTTGTAGAGGGGCTAGAGCTCAAAGCTTAAATTGAGAGATAAAATTAGTTTAGGTGGCATGCTTTTCTCGTCATCGAGAATGACTTAGAGTTCCCAACACTTTCCATGCTAGATATATCATAGGTGGTTCCCAAATATAAAATAAAGTTTATTCCTTTTTCCACCAAATTTCACAAGGCATGGCTAGCCGTATCTAGGGTTTCCCTCCATGCCAACACTTTCCAAGGAATTTATTGTTTGACAACATAAAGTAAGTTTTATTTTTCATTTCGGGACTAGGAATCCCTATTACCGCCATACTCTCATGCAATGACAAGTGAATAAATACTCATCTTGAGAATAACACATCTAGCATGAAAAATATTAGCCACCCCTCGCCGCTTCATGAGTGGTACGGGCACACAAAAGAGAAATTTATTTTGAATTTAGAGTTGGCACATACAAATTTGCTTAGAACGGCAAGGAAATACTACATATATATAGGTATGCTGGAATCATTGGGCACAACTTGGGTTTTAGGAATTGGATGCACAATTAGTATTTCTACTTAGTACAAAGTGGAGTATAGCAAGAGATTGAGATGTGACCAACCAAGGAACGAAACCATCATAAGAGAACATTAAACATAATTAACACCGAATAGGGCAACACAAGTAGGATGTAATTTTATTGCATGACTATTGACTTCCATGCTTGCATAGGGAATCACAAACCTTAACATCAATATTCTTACTAAAACATTATTATTCATTAACATGGATCATATATCACTATCACCATATCTCAAAATGATTACAAAGAATCCAATTTATTTTGTCCATTGATCTTCATGAAAATTTTATTATATCCCCCTTGGGTATATATCACGTTGGGACTAGTTTCATATGTTGCTTTTGATAAGCTCAAACAAATATAAGTGAAGAACACGAGCATCATATTTCTTTCTCTCAAATTAATCTAAGTGAAGCATGAGAGAATTTCTTCAAAGATAACAAAGCATACCGTGGTCAAAAATATTTAAGTGAAGCACTAGAGCAATTCCATAGCTCTAAAAAATTAAGAGAAGCATAGGAGCAAGCATATAATAATTTGGCTCTCTCAAATAGGTGTGTACAACAAGGATACTTATTAAAAATTTAAAATAAAAACAACCAAAGGATCATATGAATCAAGAAACTCCAAGAAAAACTCACAATATGTGATGAATAAAAATATAGTCTCAAGTAAAATATCGATGGTCGTTAGAAGAAAGAGGGGATGCCACTCGGGGGCATCCCCGAGCTTAGTTGCTTGATACTTATTGAATATTATCTTGGGGTGCCTCGGCCATCCCTAAGATTAGCCTTTTGCTACCCTTATTCCTTCATCCATCATGGTCTTACCCAAAACTTGAAAACTTCAATCACACAAAACTCACCAAAACTTCGTGAGATTCGTTAGTATAACAAAACTAAACTTTACTCTAAGTACTATAAGAAACCAGTTCATATTTTGTATTGTATTATATCTACAGTATTCTACCTTTTCTATGACAAAAACTCTTCAAAAGAAACCATAGATCAATCAAAACAATCACATAACACAACGAAAACAGAATCTGTCAAAAATAGAACAGTATGTAAAGATGAATTTTTTTACCATACTTCTGTAAATCTAAAATTTCAGAAAAATTAGGATAACGTGGAAAATTAGTATATTGATAATGTGAAAAAAATCAAGAGTCCATCATGCTCGAGTAATCATCAGAAGTTCTAACTTTGGATGCAAAAGTTTCTGAATTTCAACGCAATCAAATCAAATATCAACCAAATCATTCCAAAGGTTGCTATTGGCACAAACATTTATTTAAACTGCAAAAACACATCAAACAAGAAGTATTATTTGGTATTTATTGAAAACAACAGGAAAACGAAAAAGCAAAAAGATACAAGTTGGGTTGCCTCCCAATGAGCGTTATCGTTTTACGCCCTTAGCTAGGTATAATACCAAGATCTCAAGTGTTGTCATCCTTGTTGGATGTTCCATAGGTTGCCCTCATTTTAGATTCATAAGGCAATTTGATCTTTGTTCTAGGGAAGTGTTCCATGCCCTTTCTCAAGGGAAATTGAAATTTAATGTTCCCTTCTTTCATATCAATCACTGCACCAGTAGTGCGTAAAAACGGTCTACCAAGTATAATAGGACATGACATATTACACTCGATGTCAAGCACAATAAAGTCTATGTGTACATTGTTCCTATTTGCAAGAATACGAACATCATTGATCCTTCCCAAAGGCTTTTTAATAGTAGAATCCACCAAATGCAAGTTAAGAGAACAATCTTAAATATTGGTAAGACCAAGAACATCACAAAGATATTTCGGAATTGTGGAAACACTAGCACCCTGATCACATAAAGCATTGCAGTCATAATTTTTAATCTTGATTTTGATAGTGAGTTCCCATTCATCATGTAATTTTCTATGAATTGACACTTCCAATTCCAAATTATCTTCTAAAGCTTTCGTATGTTTCGAAAAAGCTTTATTTTGTTCATATGCATGAGGTGAATTTATCATGGTTTGTAACAAGGAAATATAATCAATCAAAGAGAAACTATCATAATTAAAGTCCTTGTAATCCAAAAGAGTGGGCACATCACTAGTTAAAGTTTTGACCTCTCCAAACCCACTTTTATCAATTTTCTCAATAAGATTTTCACCCTCCGAATTATCGAGACGCCTTCTAGCTAAAGTTGACTCCTCCTCAGTCCCTTTAACATGAAGTTGAACTTTACCAAAGAAGGAATCAATAGAAGAAACACCAATCATTTTAGGATCTTCATCATTTATATGAAATTAATAACTAGAAAACACTTTTTCTAAAAATTCTCTTTTAGCTCTAAGCATAGCGGTTATTTTCTTACTTTCATTCATAGAAACACATAGATCCTTAATTGATTCCTCAACCTTGGGAAAAATAATTCAACTTGAGATTTCCACATCAGGAGAAATTCTATCAATACTCTAGACATATCATCAATCTTATTCAATTTTTTCTTCTATAGAAGCATAGAAAACCTTTTGAGTATTGATAAATTCTTTAATATTGTTCTCTATATGAAAGGCATTCCTATTATTATTTTAAGAAGAATTACCGTAGGAATTACCATAACTGTTAGAGGAATATCCAAGGAAAGGCCTAGGATTAAAATTACCTCTATATGCATTGTTATTGAAATTATTTCGCAAGATAAAATTCACATCTATAGCATCACTTTTTTGCTCAATCAAAGTAGACAATGGCATATCATTAAAATCAATAGGAGCATTTTTACTAGCAATCCTTTTCATGAGAGCATCAACTTTTTCACTCAAAGAATCAATTTTAAGCGAATTAACTTTTTTACTAGTAGGCGCCCTTTCGGTATGCCATTGCGAATAGTTCGGCATAATGTTAACAAGAAATTTGGTGGCTTCACCCAAAGTAATTTCCATAAAAGTACCACCCGCGGTGGATTCCAAAAGATTTCGAGAAAGCAAATTCAACCCTGCATAATTTTTTGTATGATCATCCAAAGATTTAACCCATGAGTTGGGCAATTCCTTAGCATCAATTTCATCCTTTCCCAAGATTGTGCAACATTCTCATGCTCAAGTTGCTTGAAATTCATGGTCTGGGTTCTAAGCGAAATAATTTTTGCGGGCGGAAATTACTTAGTAATAAAAGCATCTTTGCACTTGTCCCAAGAATCGATACTATTTCGAGGCAAAGACAAAAACCAAAGTTTAGCGCGGTCGCGCAAAGAGAATAGAAATAATTTCAACTTCACAATATCATTGTCCACATCTTTTTTCTTTTGCATATCACATAACTCCACGAAGGTGTTAAGATGGGAAGCGGCATCCTCATTAGGAGTACCGGAAAATTCATCTTTCATGACAAGATTTAACAATGTAGGATTGATATCAGAAGATTCCTCACTAGTGGCGGGAGGAGCAATCGGAGTGCTAATTAAATCATTGTTTTGGTATTGGAAAAATCACACAACTTAGTGTTCCCTTGCGTCATCTTGAGAAATTGTAAACAAGAACACAAGTAAGCGATAGATCCGATCGGAAAACAGTGAACGAAAAAGAGGGCGAATAAAAATCTCAAATTTTTGTGAAGTGGGGGACATGAAAATGAGAGGCAAATGGCAAATAATGTAAATTGCAAGCCGATGATATTTGTGACTAGCAACCTGATAGATGTTGATGATGTCTCCCGGCAACGGCGCCAGAAAGTTTCGTTGATGTCGCCTGAGATGTGTCGGTATTTACCCAAGGAATAAGGGATGATGCAGCACAACAAAAGTAAGGTATTTCCATTAGTGATGAGACCAAGGTTATCCAACCAGTAGGAGAACCAAGCAAAACTATGTAAACGATATCTACACACAAAGAACAAATACTTGCAACCCGACGCGTTAAAGGGGTTGTCAATCCCTTCCTGGTAACAATGCCAAAGAGTGACGTAATGATAGGATAAAATTATAGCAGATTGAAAGATGGAAACAAATTGTCAAATAAAACGCTGCAATGTATTTTTGGGTTTTTGATAATATAGATCTAAAAATAAAAGTTGCAAATAAAAGAAAAGGCAATTGGCAATATAGATCTGAAATTATATGATTAGAAAATAGATTAGGGGGCTGTAGATTTCACTAGTGGCTTCTCTTGAGAAAATAGCATGCAGTGGGTAGACAAATTACTCTTGGGCAATTGATAGAAAAGCAAATAATTATGATGATTCCAAGACAAATGATCATGTATATAATCATCACGTCCAAGATTGGTATACCGACTCCTGCCTGCATCTACTACTATTACTCTACACATTGACCGCTATCCAACATGCATCTAGTGTATTAAGTTCATGGAAAAATGAAGTAATGCTAGAAGAACGATAACATGATGTAGACAAGATCTATTCATGTAGGAATAGACCCCATCTTTTTATCCTTAATAGAAATGATACACGCATGCCTTGTTGCCCCTTCTGTCAGTAAGAAATGACACCGCAAGATCAACCCATTACAAAGCACCTCTTCCCATTGCAAGATAAATAAAACAAGTTGGCCAAACAAAACCCAAATATCCGAGAAGAAATACGAGGCTATAATAATCAATAATGGATATTAAATCAAGGCAAATCTGATTGTAAACTCACAATTCATCGGATCCCGACAAACACACCGCAATAAGTCATTACATCAAATAGATCTCCAAGAGACCATTGTATGAGATACAAGGAGAAAAGAAGCCATCTAGCTACTGCCTACTGACATGTATGCCTGTGGTAAACTACTCACGCATCACCGGAGAGACACCAATGAGGATGATGATCCCATCCGTGATCGTGTTCCCCTCCGGCAGAGTGCCAGAAAAGGGCTCTAGATTAGATGTCGTGGTTCTGGAACTTGCGGTGGCTGGAATAAAACTTCGTCGACTCCTCTAGGGTTTCTGAAATATTGGAGTACTTATAGAGCAAAGAGGCAGTGCGGGAGGCCACCGAGGTGGGAAGAACCCACCTAGGTGCGCCTGGAGGCCCAGGCGTGCCCTGGTGGGTTGTGCCCCCCTGGGGCACCACCCCCCTAGTGATTCTATGCCCATTGGATGTCTTCTGATTCAAAAAAATCCACAAAAAGTTTCACTGCGTTTGGACTCCGTTTGATATTGATTTTCTGTGATGTCAAAAATAATCAGAAAACAACAACTAGCACTTGGCACTATATCAATAGGTTAGTCCCAAAAATATATATAAAATGAATGTAAAACATCCAAGAATTATAATATAACAACATAGAACAATCAAAAATTATAGATACGTTGGAGACGTATTATCCCCCTGGCGCGCCCAGGTGGGTTGTGCCTACCTCGGTGGCCTCCCGAATTGCATCTTCACTCTATAAATACCTTCATACTCTGGAAACCCTAGGGGAGTCGGCGAAATTTTATTCCAACCATCGCAACTTCCAGAACCATGAGATCCAATCTAGAGCCCTTTTTCGGCACTCTGCTGGAGGGGAACGTGATCACGGAGGGGTTCATGTGCCTCTCCGATGGTGTGTGAGTAGTTTACCACATACCTATGGGTCCGTAGGCAGTAGCTAGATGGCTTCTTCTCTCTTTGCATCTCAATAAAATGGTCTCTTGGAGATCTATTTGATGTAATGACTTTTTGCGGTGTGTTTGTTGGGATTCGATGAATTGTGAGTTTATGATCATATTTGCCTTGATTTAATATCCATTCTTGATTATTATAGCCTCGTATTTCTTCTCCAATATTTGGGTTTTGTTTGGCCAACTTGATCGATTTATCTTGCAATGGGAAGAGGTTCTTTGTAATGGGTTTGATCTTGTGGTGTCATTTCATAGTGATAGAAGGAGCGGCAAGGCACACATGTAACATTGCTATTAATGAAAAATAGATGGGGTCTATTCCTACATGAATAGATCTTGTCTACATCATGTCATAGTTCTTATTACATTACTCTATTTTTACATGAACTTAATACACTAGATGCATGTTGGATAGCGGTCGATGTGTGGAGTAATAGTAGTAGATGCAGGCAGGAGTCGGTCTACTAATCTTGGACGTGATGCCTATATATATAAAATCATTGTGTTGGATATCATTATAATTATTTGCTTTTCTATCAATTTCCCAACAGTAATTTGTCTACCCTCTGCATGATATTTCTCGAGAGAATCTACTAGTGAAATCTACGGCCCCCCGGGTCTATTTTCCTATCATGTACTTTCAAATCTATATTGCCATTTGACTTTTCCTTTATTTGCAACTTTTATTTTCATATCTCTATTATCAAAAACACAAAAATGCCTTGCTATGTTTTATTTGCTTTTATTTGCATCTTTCAATCTACTACAATTTATCCCGTCAACACTTCAATTTGTCGCACCGTTACCCGAAAGGGATTGACAACCCCTTTAATGCGTTGGGTTGGAAGTATTTGTTCTTTTTGTGCAGGTACCGTTTATATAGTGTTGTGTGTGTCTCCCACTGGTTCGATAACCTTGGTTTCATAACCGAGGGAAATACTTACTATCGCCGTGCTGCACCATCCCTTCCACTTTGGGGAAATACCGACGCATCTCAAGCGCATGTCAAATAATTTTTTGGCACATTGCCGGGGAGGATCACGTCAAGATAGTCTCCCGTCAACTTGCCAATTTCTTGCGCCATTGCCGGGGAGACATCACCAACATCTATTAAGTTCCTAATCACAAATCTCATCTCCTTGCAATTGACATTATTTGTCGTTTGCCTCTCATTTTCATCTCCCCCACTTCACGAAAATTTCTCGTTTTCATTTGCCTTCTTTCTGTTTGCCTTTTCTATTTTCCCTAATGTCTTACTTGGTTTCTTTGCTTGTTAGTTTGGCATATTTGCATACTTATTGTAAAACAACAAACAAAAATCTGAAGGATCCTCATCCACTTGCTAATATTTTTAAAAGATCCAATTATGATGGACCAATTGCTAGTGATTTGAGTGCACTAGATTATCTTTATGAAGTTTTTCTTGAGATTCATGAATCTGAAAATTATGATGAAGTAATAAAAGAACAAATTTATGAAGTGATTCATAATAGCTTCTTGAATGAAAAGAATGATTGCAATGGTGTTATAATAAATTCTATTAATTTCAGTTATGCTAGTAATAGGCAAAACCCCAAGCTTCGGGATGCTAATTTTGATATGTCCTCTACTTATTGCAATGATCGTGATTGGGGTGATTCTTTTTATGATCTTGAAATTTATTTAAGCCTAATGATGAATATGTTTGCAATAATATTGAAATTTGGTTTGGAAGAGTGTCAACTTTAGGTAATAATGATCCCACTACTTTGGAGAATGATCAATCTGACGAAATTATTGATAAAAGTGGGTTTGGAGAGGTCATGACTTTATTTGATGATACTCCCATTATTTTGAAGGAGTGTCAACTTTCCATGCATGTGGATCATATAGAGAATATGCTATGTGATAGCTATATTGTTGAATTTGAGTATGGTCCTACATGCAATTATTACGAGAGAGGAAAATATGGTTGTTGAAATTTTCAGGTTACTAATTACCTCTTGTTATGTTGATATTGTCAATGTTTTTTCTTCTCCCTTGCATATGCCGGATATTTCTTGTCTTGATAATTTGGTTGACTACAAAATTCCTATGCATAGGAAGTATGTTAGACTTAAATGTGTTTGTCAAATGTTTTAGGATTCTCTCTTTGTGCTTCAATTCTTGTCTTTCATGTGAGCATCATTGAAATCTCAAGCCTATCTTAATGCTATTAAGAAAGAGCTTGTCGGGAGGCAACCCAAGGAATGAAATAAATTTTTGCTTTTTTTTTTGTTCTTGTGAGTTTACCCAATTATACATCTGGTTAGATGTGTTTTTGTGGTTTTAATAAGTGTTTGTGCCAAGCAAAGCCTTTGGGGTGATTTGGTTAATAGTTGATTTGATTGCATTGAAATTCAGAAACGTTTGTGTCAAGAGTTAGAATTTCTGACGATGACTGGAGGTAGATAAGTTTTTGATTTTTTACACATTATCTGGATATTTTTTTTCCATGTTATCCTAATTTTTCAGTATTTTTCGAATTGCAAATGTATGATAAAAATTCTCATCTTTACAGACTGTTCTGTTTTTGACAGATTTTGTTTTTGTTGTGTTATGTGCTTGTTTTGATTGATCTATGGTTTCTTTTGAAGATTTTTTGCCATGGAAAAGTTAGAATACAGTAGATATAATACAATTACAAAATATGAATTGGTTTGCTAAAGTAATTAGAGTAAAGATTAGTTTTGGTATACTAACGGATCTCACGAGGTTTTGTTGAGTTTTGTGTGATTGAAGTTTTCAGTTTTGGGTGAGATATCGATGGATGAAGGAATAAGGATTAGCAAAAGGCTAAGCTTGGGGGTTCCCGAGCCACCCTAAGATAATATTCAAGAAGTATCAAGCAACTAAGCTTGGGGATGCCCTCGAGTGGCATCCCCTCTTTCTTCTGACGACCATCGGTATATTACTTGAGAGTACATTTTTATTCGTCACATATTATGAGTTTTGCTTGGAGCGTCTTGTAAGATATGAGTCTTTGCTTGTTTTGTTTGCTATTTTTCACAATCATCCTTGTTTGACACACCCATTTGAGAGAGCCAGAATAATGCTATGACTTGTTAGAATTGGTCTCTATGCTTCACTTAATTTTTTTGAGAGCTATGGAATTGCTCTAGTGCTTCACTTATATCTTTTTGAGCACGGTGTGCTTTGTTATTTTTGAATAAAGTCTCTCATGCTTCACTTGGACTAATTTGAGAGAAGAAAATATTATGCTCATGTTCTTCACTTATATTTATTTGAGCTTATCAAAAGCAACACATAAAACTAGTCCCAATATGATAGATATTCAAGAGGGATATGATAAAAACTTTCATGAAGATCATTGGACAAACTTGATTCTTTGTAATAGTTTTGAGTTATGATGATAGTGATATGTGAGCCATGTTATTGAGTAATTATGTTTTAGTAAGAATATTGATGTTAAGGTTTGTGATTCCCTATGCAAGCACGAAAGTCAATAGTTAAGCAATGAAATTACATCCTACTTGTGGTTCATTATTCGGTGTTAGTTATGCTCAATGCTCTCTTATGTGATTTTGCATTTCTTGGTTAGTCACTTCTCAATCTATTTGCTATCCTCCACTTGTACTAAGTAGAAATACTACTTGTGCATCCAAAATCCTTTAACCCGGTTTGTCATATGTGTCAATCATACCTACCTATATGTGGTACTCACTTGTAGTTCTAAGCAAATTTGTATGTGTGATCTCTAAATTCCAAAATACACTCATGTTTTGCGTGCCCGTACCTCTCACGAGGTGGTGAGGGGTGGCTGATATTTTTCCATGCCAGATGTGTTATTCTCAAGATGAGTGTTTATTCACTTTTCATTGCACGAGAGTACAACAAAGGTATTAGGGATGCCCAGTCTCGAAATGAAAAATAAATTTACTTTATGTTGTCAAATAATAAATTCCTTGGAAAGTGTTGGTATGGAGGGCACCCGTGGATATGGTTAGCCATGGATTGTGAAAGAATGGTGGAAAAGGAATAAACTTTAATTTATGTTTGGGAACCGCCTATGATGTATCTAGCATGGAAAAGTATTGGAAGGTCTAAGTCATTTTCGTTGAAGGAATAAACTTTGATCTCTGGCACCTCTAAAAATCCCTACTCCCCTCTGCGAAGGGCCTCTCTATTTACTTTATGCAATTTTTATTTGAGTCTCCATTTTCTCTTATAAAGCACAAACTAAGAGGCACTATGATCATACTTAAGCATTGGTTGTAGCTAATATGCCAGTGTGTTTCATGAATGGATCAATGATTGAGCATGATGCCCTAGGGATAACTTGCTTTAGTATTGATATGTTGAAGGACATGTTTGTTTGTTAGTATGCTTGACTATTAAACTCTTCATGTCAAAACTAGACTTTTGCTTTGAACCATTTAAAAGTCCAAATGTCCATGCTATAAAGAGAAGAATATGTGATGAACATGATAGGCAGCATTCCACATCAAAAATTCTATTTTTATCATTTACCTACTCGAGGATGAGCAGGAATTAAGCTTGGGGATGCTGATACGTCTCCCACATATCTATAACTTTTTATTATTTCATATTGTTATATTATCATTCTAGAACATTTTACAATCATTTTATATAATTTTGTGGGAATAACCTATTGACATAGTGCCCTGTGCCAGTTGCTGTTTTCTGCTTGTTTTTTACGTCGCAGAAAATCAATACCAAATGCAGCGAAACTTTTTGGAGATTTTTTCTGAGCCAGAAGACACAACATGGGCTGAAGAAGTACCAGAGGGGAGCTCCGACGGGAGCACAACCCACTAGGGCACGCCTGGGCCCCCTTGGCGTGCCCAGGTGGGTTGTGCCCACCTCGGTGGCCTCCCGCACCGCCTCTTCTCTCTATAAATACCTCCATACTCCAAAAACACTAGTGGAGTTGAGGTATTTTATTCGAGCCGCCGCAAGTTCATGAACCACGAGATACAATCTATACCCCTTTTCCGGCAATCTACCGATGGGGAACATGATCACAGAGGGGTTCATCATCCTCATTGGTGCCTCTTTGATGATGCGTGCGTAGTTTACCACAGACCTACTGGCCCGTAGGCAGTAGCTAGGTGGCTTATTTTCTCTTTGTATCTCAATACAATGGTCTCTTGGAGATCTATTCGATGTAATGACTTTTTGCGGTGTGTTTGTTGGGATCCGATGAATTGTGAGTTTATGATCAGATTTGCCTTGATTTAATATCCATTCTTAATTATTATAGCCTCGTATTTTTTCTCTGATATTTGGGTTATGTTTGGCCAACTTGATATATTTATCTTGCAATGGGAAGAGGTGCTTTGTAATGGGTACGGTCTTGTGGTGTCCTTTCCAGTGACAGAAGGGGCAACAAGGCACACATGTATCGTTGCTATTAAGGATAAAAAGATGGGTTCTATTCCTACATGAATAGATATTGTGTACATCATGTCATCGTTCTTATTGCAATCCCCCATTTTTCCTTGAACTTAATACAATAGATCCATGCTGGATAGCGCTCGATGTGTGGAGTAATAGTAGTAGATGCAGGCAGGAGTTGGTCTACTAATCTTGGACGTGATGACTATATACATGATCATTTTCTTGGATATCATCATAATAATTTTCTTTTCTATCAATTACCCAACAATAATTTGTCTACCCTCCGCGTGCTATTTTCTTGAGAGAAGCCAATAGTGAAATCTATGCTTGCGGGTCTATTTTCCTATCATATACTTTCAGATCTATATTGCCATTTGCCTTTTCCTTTATTTGCATCTTTTTTTAACATATCTATATTATAAAAAATACAAAAATACCTTGCTGCGTTTTATTTTCTTTTATTTGTATCTTTCAATCTACTACAATTTTATCCCGTCAACACTTCAATTTCTGGCACTGTTACCCGAAACAGATTGACAACCCCTTTAACGCATCGGGTTGCAAGTATTTGTTCTTTGTGCGCAGGTACCGTTTACATAGTGCTGCGTGGTTCTCCTACCGGTTCAATAACCTTGGTTTCATAACTGAGGGAAATACTTACCGTCATTGTGATGCATCATCTCTTCCTCTTTGGGGAAATACGACGCATCTCAAGCACACGTCAGCACTTTGCTTTCGTCTCTAGATCCGAATCCACAAAGGTTGATGATGCTTTCCTGTAACCAGAATGGATTAAGGCTATGCAAGAAGAGCTTCAACAATTTGAACTCAACAATGTGTGGGAGCTAATTAAATAACCAGATCCATGCAAGCACATCATCATTGGCACAAAATGTATCTATCACAACAAGAAAGATGAACATGGTCAAGTGGTCAGAAACAAAGCTTGTCTCGTTGCTCAAGGTTACACACAAGTAGAGCGAATTGATTTTGATGAAACCTTCGCTCCTGTGGCTAGGCGTGAAGCCATTCGTATATTTCTATGCTATGCTAATGGAAATGATATCCTATAGTATCAAATGGATGTGAAGAGTTCTTTTCTGCATGGAAAAATTGAAGAATAAGTCTATGTTGCTCAACCTCCTGGTTTTGAAGATCCAAAGTGTCCTAACATTGTCTACAAACTCAACACGACAGTGTATGGCCTCAAACAAGCTCCTTGTGCTTCGTATGACACACTCAAAGAGTTCATGAAGACCAAAGTGTCGTGGAATTAGCACGGCAGATGTCCGGTTTAACGGACTTGATGATGGAACCATCGCACGGCTTAGCTTGAAGGGGTTCATAGCACACAAAGGACACAGAGAGTTAATACTAGTTCGGCCCCTTCGATGAAGGTAAAAGCCTACGTCTAGTTGGTTTGGTATTGCTTGGGCGTCGGTTTACAGGGAGCGGATCGCTTGCCTGTAGTCTCGACGGGTTGATTCTTGCTTGTCCCTGAACCGTCGTCGGGTCGTCCCTTTATATAGAGGTGACGCCTGGTCCGGTTTACAGAGTCCTGAGGACGGCTCATACTTGTCTCCGCCTCGGTCTCTGTCCTTTCTTCCTTATCTCTCAAGTTACATCGCTTGGCGGTTTACAAACCATAATTCTATACATGGGCCCTAAGATTTTATGGGCCGTAGCCTTTACTAAATATTACAACCAAGTATAATATAACTAAGCCGGTTTACACTAGCCGGTTCATACCTGCTAGTCATATCCCTGACATTAGGCCCAGAATGATTTGAACTTGTTCATATCAATCTCCCTTGTCTTGTATAATTTTCTTCTGTGTCTTCTCATTTTTGTAAACCGGCTCTGACGTCATCTTCGAGAATCACTAAATCTGACCGTGACATCATCTTCGCATTTAACGCTGCGAGCTGTACTGTAGCTTTGTTTAATGGTTATCCCGAAAATCGAGGCGTCAAAAGGATCTTTATCCGATCTTTGCCCCCTCGAATCCCGCACCTGTCGTTTCACATTTGTCCTTCCCTTATAAATGCCGCCGCCCCCCTTCATTCTTTCTTCTTCTCGCCTCTTCTTCCTCCGTCTGCCGCCCGAGCTTCCAGACGCCATTGACGCCCGAGCTTGAAGCGCCGCCGTTGCCTCGCCAAGTCAAGACCTCCCTGGCCGCTGCATCAACCTGATTTGACCAGAGAACTCCGCCGCTGTCCTCCATTGTTCAGGTACATCTTTTCTTCCTTGTTATAGATCTGCATCCTCTAGGGTTCTTCCCTGTTCCTCCGCCATTAGGGCTTTCAACGAAAGCTTCATCTTGTTCCTCTTAAACGCTCGCTTCGTAGAAAGTTTTTGACCTTTATGCCCAGTTAATAGATCTTCCACTAGTATTTGCTTTAGATCTCGCCACTTATACTTATCATGTAGATTCATCTGCTCCGCATAAGACCCTTGTGTTTCTTCCTGTATTTTCTTGCACTTTATTTTTCTTTTCTTTGCGCGCCCAGATCTGTTCCACTTTAGCTGTTTACAAAGAAACTGTTTCTTCTCCTTTGTAGATCCATTAGGTATACTCCGGTTTATACTGTTATGCCCTGTTCCTGTAATTTTTTTGAAGTTGAACGTAACGGTTTAGCTGTTCCTCTTTTGCTGTCATGAACCGGTAATGACATAGCTCCCTGTTATTGTCGGTTTAACCATATCATTAGTCCTCTGTTTAAACCGTTGCGTAACTTTCGTAGATATCTTCCGGTTTATACTACTGTACCCGCATAATTCGTTTTTTGCACTTTATCTTTTTCAGTACTTGTCCTTCCATTGCTATGGCCAAGCAGTTTGTCTCTTGTGATTGTGTCCCTTCTATCATCATGGAAGAAGACTTGGTCAAAATTTCTGAAATTGGTACTTTAGGTCCTCGATCTGTTTTGAAGTGGCGGGCTCCAGGAAATGAATGCCCTCCTATTCCTAGGCAAGGGGAGGTTATTGTTTTCTTTGACCACATATCTCGAGGCTTCACCTCCCCCGGTTCAAAGTTTTTCCGGGATGTTCTTGCTGCCTTCCAACTCCACCCTCAGGATATTGGGCCCAACTCCATTTCAAATATCTGTGACTTCCAAGTATTTTCAGAGGTGTATTTGCAAGAAGAACCGTCTGTTGATCTATTCCGGGACTTCTTTCACCTGAACCGGCGCACGGAGTTTACCAGCGGACCGCATCAGGAACTTGGCGGTGTTAGTATCCAGAAAAGGAGAGACGCTGTCTTTCCCCACGCTGCTCTCCACACGCACCCGAAGGAGTGGAACAAATCATGGTTTTATTGTGTTGATACTTCTCCTGAAGGGGAGAACCCTCTGCCGGGTTATCGTGAGCACCGTATTCCGGAGGATCATCCTCTGCCACAACGACTCAGCTTTGTCGAACGGACCCGGTTTGCGTCCCAACTTTCCAGGTTGAAAGCTTTTATGGCCAACGGTTTAACAGGAACCGATTTTATGCGCTGTTGGCTCTCTTGGAGTATTCTTCCCTTAAGTCAGCGATCGCAGTTGATGTGCCAATGTTCTGGTAAACCGGACGACCCTCAACAGTTTACCAAGGAAAAACTCTCTGAATCGGAGGTTATAGAATCAGCTAAGAAGATGCTCAACGTCTCCTTAGCCGACTGCAGCAAAGTCGGGTTAGCCCCGTATTATAAGAAGAATAAGCTGCCTGTGGTATGTTTTGCTTTGCCCTGTATTTGTAATCCGTTCCTTTAAACCGTCCTTTCAATTGTCTTTCTTTCTTTTGAATAGGCTGATGATCCTTTCTGGAAGAGAAAGCCTCAGGAGAAAACCGGCAAACAAGCACGCCGGAAGACCTTTGCTAACAAGAAAAGAAAGGCGGCTGTTGACTCCAGCTCTCATGCCACGGATGATGATCCGGATTCCGAGGTATGAATTAATCCTGTTTGAATTTGCTTTATTGTACTCATATCTGTATCTAATAATAACTTTCCACAGGAGTTGGCAGAAGGTGATAAACCGGCCGAAGTTGAGGTAACTATCCTTTCTTCCGATTCAGAACCTCTTCCAAAAAAAGTCGTCGGACCGTCCGGAAATACCAATTTTCTCATCCTTATGCTCAATTGGATCTTAATTTTCTTTTGAAGAAACAAGAGCATGAAGCTCTTCGCCGGACCACTCGCCATAGCGGCTTGGCAGTGGAATCATCCGGGATTTCTCTATCTCCAGCTCAGAAACGTCGCACTGGGGTGATATTTCTCCGACTCTTCTTCATCCCAAGGCCGGGCTTATCCGAAAACCTCTTAAACCGTCTGATCCTGATTATCAGGAGACTCCATTATCCTCCTGTGGTGAATCGACTGCTACTCAACTTCCCCCATTGAAAACTGTCCTAGGGTAAGTATTTTTAACATTTCCGGTTTATGATTACCTTTTTGCTTCGCAATTTTAACTCATTCTGCAAACTTTTTTCCAGCAAGCCGAAGCCTAGAAAAAGACAAAAGGCAAACAAACCCCCTGCTGAGACTTCTGCAGATGATCCGGTAGTTGATCCGGCAACGACCGTTCCTCCAGAAGGCGAGCCCATAGCTCCTGTTGAAGATCCTGCTCCTACGGATCATATCTCAGTACCCGAGAATCCTATTGCTGAAGATGTCCACAATCTGCCAAGTCCTGCCCGGGTCAATTCTCCTCAAATTAATCCGGCATCTCCCAATCCGGCTCACACTGCGACTCCCCCAACTGCACCTGCTTCTCTAGAAGTTGTAGTGACTGGGGCTGCTTTCGTTGCTCCGGCTGAGCCCACCGTTTTAGCCAAGCATACGGCTAAAACGGAGAAGCTATATAAGGAGAAGGGCAAATGGAGCACTGAAATATCCAATCTTGCAGATATGAGTGCCCAAGAAATCTATTCCGGGTACCTAAACCGGCTCCACAGCAGCCGAGATTATGAAGCAAGTTTGGTTAACTTGATGAAGGAGATATATGAGGTAAACCTTTCTTCTGACTTTTTGCTTGTGATATGCTCCTATCCCATAACAGCCCCCAAGTTCCGGTTTAGCTGCATACTGAAGGTGAACCGGAACTTTATAGTTTGAACAATTGATCTTTACATTAGCCCCCAAGTATCAAGTAGATGACTTGTTTATGTATTTGATACTTGTAAAAAATTCTGCTTATACTTCAATCATCCATTAGCCCCCAAGTGTCAAGTAGACAACTTGCTTGTGTGCTTGAGACTTATAACTTTGAATTGCTGCTGTTTATTGCTTCAACTGCCATTAGCCCCCAAGTGTCAAGCAGACAACTTGTTTGTGTGCTTGAGACTTGTCTGATTTTTGTTTCTTGTCACTTGATTATGCTTGCAGGCTGACTTAAACCGGAACACTGATGAGATCAAGGAACTTCGGAGCCGTCTTGCTGAGACAGAATCTGCCGCTTCGAAAGCGAAGAAAGATCTTCAGGTAAGTTTAAAGATTGCTGAAGATCTGAAAAAGTTCTTTGAAGAAGAGCGGGCCACTTTTGAGGTTCAAAAGAAAGAGCTGGAGAAAAGGGTTCAAGACGCTGAAGGGGCTCTTAATCCGGTTACAGAAGAGTTAACCGGTTTAAAGCAGCAAATTGAGTTGATGACTTCTGCAATCTTTGGTAAGTATAATCTGAACTCCTGCTTTATCCTTGTAATCTTCCATCTGTGACGGTTTAACCGTGATATCTATATGCAGGGCGCCGTGTCTCCCATCTTGGGGATGACCTACGGAAGAAACTTAAGGCATGTTACACTTTGGTCGAGCAGCTATATTCCGGCGCTCAGAGGATCATTAGTGCAACATCCTTCGGTAAACCGGCCCCCACCACTATTCAAAGCACGTTGGAGAAATTATCTGTTCTGCCGGTTCGTCTTGAAGAAGTTAAAAAATCTGCTACTCGGGGCGGTGCCCTTCTGGCACTTACCAGGGCTAAGGCCTGGGTCCCGGATCTTGATTCGGAAGAAGCTTTAACTGGATTTCCTGACACAAAAGACGACGGTTCCACTTTTACCGCAAAGGATCTCTACGCCTTGACGAAGGAGATGTGCCCCCTCGCCAGCAAGCTTGCAGCTGAATCCGATTTATCCAGGTATCATCCGGGGTACGACTTGCAAAACGAGCGGGTGGAGCGGCCGGTTTATGACACCGTCAATTTAATCCCGCCGGTTCGTCCTCATACCTTCGCTCCAGATATCGAACCTTCTGAACTTATCAACGAAGAGATCTATTTCCGGGCTTTGACGAAGATTGATTGGCGTGTTCCGGACTTCCAATCGCTTTAAGAGGACGAAGATATTCCGGATCAAGGTGATGGCCAGCCGTCTCAGCAAGGAGGAGCATAATTCAGAATTTATTGTTGTAATCGCAGTCTCTGTTTTACCAAACAATCTTTTTAATCCGTCAGGCTTGCTATGCCTTGTAATAGGATAGCTGAAACATGATCTGCTTCAATCCGGATATTCTGTCTTTCTTGTGTGAAATATTTGCCAATTTAAATGTTGTCTGATGTCGCTTATCTTGCATACCCTCTGCTCCTGCAGAAATAATACTGAAAATATGTCCTAGCGGTTTACCACTGGACGGATTAAATTGTTCTCTCAAAACGTCAAATAAGTACATACTTATACTAGAAATAAAGTTATACCTGAGATTATATATGCTCAATACTCTTAATCCGGTAGGACTTTAAAGAGTCTTGATGAAGACCTTCATGGATCCAATTAGAAACCCGGGTTTTGATGATAGACTTCGGTTTATCTCGTTCTGAAAAACTTTGTTCAGAAATTTGTGGCTTGTTGCCTGATAGATGATCCGGGTTATAATGAACACCGGTTTATTTATGCTGGTATTCATGACCCAGACTTTTCACTGTATAGATATGTGGTCAGCTTCTGTAGCTGTTCCACTCCGGTTTAAAGGGTTATAAAACACAAACACCAAAAGATGCAAATTTTGCAAATAAGACCATGTAGTCGAGGCTTTTTAAGAGCTGCCAGGCTCAAAGCAAGGTTCAGCCAATCACTAGGATGTGGATTATCCATCTTTCCCAGAGGGCCTAGCCAATCACTGAATGTGGATTATCCATCTTTTCAGAGGGCCGATAGAACCGCAAATAAAAAAATTGAGCCAATCACTGGATGTGGATTATCCATCTTTCTAGAGGGCCTATCCAATCACTGAATGTGGATTATCCATCTTTTCAGAGGGCCTCCATGGTTCCTCGAACCGGTGGGTAAATATAAACCAATCACTGAATGTGGATTATCCATCTTTTCAGAGGGTCTCCATGGTTCCTCAAACCGGTGGGTAAATATAAACCAATCACTGAATGTGGATTATCCATCTTTTCAGAGGGTCTCCATGGTTCCTCGAACCGGTGGGTAAATCGACTGTTCATAAGAATTTTAGCCAATCACTGAATGCGGGTGAACCCGACTGTCCAGAGGGCCTCCATGGTTCCTCGGACCTGTGGGTAAATCGTGAAGCGTCCTCTCTTTGAACCGGATGTGATCTCATGTTCTTTAGAGAGTTTTATTGCTTCTTTGTATACTCTGCAAAAAATCAACTTTAAACCGGCCAATATGTTGAAATATAATATCTGATAAAAAGTTGCGTGGTTGTCCTCACAAGATATTTGTATGTGGAAAAAGGGCTGAGCCCCCGGTTTACAGAGGGTGCCGGTTTATTCATTAATCATAATATATACATAGGATACAGTGGAGCTCGTAGCTCAAGTATAGTATGGCCGTAAATGGGCGATGTTCCATGGCCTCTTCGTCTCCTCTTCTGATGTCCGTGAGTCCTTGTGTTCTCGAACGTCCACCAAGTAATATGAACCATTGTGTAGATTCTTACTGACCACAAAGGGCCCTTCCCAAGGTGGGGATAGCTTGTGCATATCTGTTTGATCTTGGATGAGCCGGAGTACCAAGTCGCCCTCCTGGAACGTCCTTGTTTTGATCCGGCGGCTATGATATCTGCGTAAGTCTTGCTAATAAATTGCAGATCGTGCCGCAGCTATATCACGCTCTTCATCCAGCCGGTCTAAACTGTCTTGCCTTGCTCTCTCGTTGGCTGCTTCAACATAAGCTGTTACCCTTGGTGAATCATGACGTATATCACTTGGAAGGACTGCTTCAGCACCATAGACCGTGAAGAAAGGTGTGTAACCTGTAGACCGGTTTGGTGTAGTGTTGATACTCCAAAGAACAGATGGCAACTCCTCAACCCAACATCCTGGGGTTGTCTACAAAGGTGTCATAAGCCGGGGTTTGATACCTCGCAAAATCTCCTGATTTGCCCTTTCAGCCTGACCATTGGATTGGGGGTGGGCCACAGAAGACACGTCCAAGCGAATATGTTCTCGTTGACAGAATTCTTCCATCTCACCCTGAGATAAATTGGTGCCATTGTCTGTGATGATGCTGTGTGGAAAGCCAAACCGGAAAATTACTTTTTTTTGATGAATTTGACTGCCGTCGCCGCATCACACTTGCTTATAGGCTCTGCTTCAACCCACTTTGTAAACTTATCTACTGCTACTAGTAGATGAGTTTTCTGATCTTGGGATCACTTGAAGGGTCCAACCATATCAAGCCCCCAAGTCACAAACGGCCAAGTTATTGGTATCATCCGGAGCTCCTGCGCCGGAACCAGGGCACGCCTCGAAAATTTCTGACAAGCGTCACACTTCCGGACCAGATCTGCCGCATCTGCATGAGCAGTTAACCAATAGAAACCATGCCGGAATGCTTTAGCCACCAATGATTTTGAACCGGCGTGAAGACCACAATCCCCTTCATGGATCTCGCGAAGAATCTCACAACCTTCCTTAGCTGACACACACCGCTGAAATACTCTAGAAGTACTGCGATGATGAAGCTCTCCGTTTGCAATCGTCATGGACTTAGAACGCCGGATTATCTGTCGTGCTTCTTCTTCATCGTTCGGTAACTCTCCGCGGCTCAGATATGCCAAATAAGGCAGCGTCCAATCTGGAATAACATGAAGCGCTGCAACTAATTGTGCCTCCGGATCAGGAACAGCTAGGTCTTCCTCCGATGGTATCTGAACCGAAGGACTGTGCAATTCATCCAAAAAAGTGTTTGGTGGCACCGGTTTACGTTGAGAACCCAGCCGGCTTAGAGCGTCGGCCGCTTCGTTCCTTCGCCGGTCTATATGATCCACCTGATATCCTTTGAAGTATCCTGCGACTGCTTCAACCTCTCGTCTATAAGCTGCCATGAGGGGATCTCTTGAATCCCACTTGCCGGAAACTTGTTGTGCCACCAAATCTGAGTCGCCAAAGCACTTAACCCGGCTCAAGTTCATCTCCTTTAACAGCCGCAAACCATGAAGTAATGCTTCATATTCTGCTGCATTATTAGTACAAGGAAACAATAGGCGGAGGACGTAACAAAATTTATCACCTCGGGGGGATGTTTAAGACAACTCCATCCCCCGAGCCCTCCAATTGTCTTGAACCGTCAAAGTGAATCGTCCAGTAAGTAAGATCCAGCTTCTCCTCAGGAGTTTGCAACTCTGTCCAATCATTAATGAAATCCACCAATGCCTGAGATTTTATAGCGATGCGTGGCACATACTTCAACTCATGTGGGCTGAGCTCTATGGCCCACTTTGCCACCCTACCTGTAGCCTCTCTGTTCTGGATTATGTCCCCCAACGGTGCTGAACTAACCACAGTTATTGGATGACCTTGGAAATAGTGCTTCAACTTCCGGTTTGCCATAAACACACCATATACCAACTTCTGCCAATGAGGGTACCTCTGCTTGGATTCGATGAGTACTTCACTCAAGTAGTAAACCGGACGCTGAACCGGGTATTCCTTCCCTGCTTCCTTACGCTCGACCATGATTGCGACGCTGACTGCCCGTGCATTGGCAGCGACGTATAACAACAATGGCTCCTTGTCAACAGGGGAAGCTAGGACCGGTGGTTTTGCCAATTGCCGTTTTAGATCCTCAAACGCTGCGTTTGCCTCATCACTCCATATAAACCGGTTTGTTTTCCTCAGCATCTGGTAAAGCGGGATCACCTTCTCTCCCAAACGGCTGATGAACCGGCTTAATGCTGTGATCCGGCCAGCGATACGCTGAACATCGTTGATGCAAACCGGTTTAGTCAAAGATGTGATGGCCTTGATTTTCTCTGGATTGGCTTCTATTCCTCTGTTTGAGACCAAGAATCCTAGTAGTTTACCTGCCGGAACACCAAAATCACACTTCTCCGGATTAAGCATCATCTTATAAGCTCGAAGATTATCAAAAGTCTCCTTAAGGTCCTCTATCATTGTCTCCTCTTTCCTCGATTTAACCACGATGTCATCCACGTAGGCGTGAACATTCCTCCCTATCTGCCCTTTCAGACAATTCTGAACGCAACGCTGATAAGTTGCTTGAGCACTCTTTAGTCCAAAAGGCATAGACACATAGCAAAAAGCACCAAAAGGGGTTATGAAAGTTGTCTTCTCTTGGTCTTTAACCGCCATCTTGATCTGGTGATACCCTGAATACGCATCCAAAAAGCTTAGCCGCTCACATCCCGCTGTGGCATCGATGATTTGATCAATGCGAGGGAGAGCAAAAGGATCTGTTGGGCAAGCCTTGTTGAGGTCTGTGTAGTCCACACACATTCTCCACTTCCCATTCTTCTTTAACACCAGCACCGGATTAGCCAACCACTCCGGATGAAAAACTTCCACTATGAATCCTGCGGCCAAAAGCCTGGCCACTTCTTCTCCTATAGCCTTGCGCCTCTCTTCGTTGAAGCGGCGCAAGTATTGTTTAACCGGTTTATATTTCGGATCAATGTTAAGGCTGTGCTCAGCGAGTTCCCTCGGTATACCTGGCATGTCAGAAGGTTTCCATTCAAAGATATTCCGGTTCTCATGGATGAACTCGATGAGCGCGCTTTCCTATTTGGGATCAAGGTTAGCGTTGATAGTGAACTGCTTAGACGAATCTCCAGGCACAAAATCAACTTGCTTGGTCTCCTCTGCAGATTTAAATTTTAAAGCCGGATCATGCTCTCTAGTTGGCTTCTTCAGCGGAGTCATATCTGCCGGATCAACATTATCCTTATAAAATTTCAACTCTTCCGTGGCACATACTGCTTCTGCATAGGCTGCATCTCCCTCTTCACATTCCACTGCTATCTTGCGACTTCCATGAACCGTGATCGTGCCCTTATGACCCGGCATTTTAAGCTGCAAATAAACATAACATGGCCTAGCCATAAACTTAGCATAAACCGTCCTTCCAAACAGAGCATGATAATGGCTTTCGATTTTGACGACTTCGAAAGTTATCATCTCCGACCTGGAATCATGCTCATTCCCAAAAGTAACTTCCAAATCAATCTTTCCAACCGGATAAGCCGACTTACCTGGGACCACTTGATGAAACACTGTGTTTCATTGCCTTAACTTCTTATCCGTCAGACCCATACGACGGAAAGTCTCATAGTACAAGATATTGATACTGCTACCACCGTCCATGAGAACCTTAGTGAATTTGTAAACTCCCACCTGGGGTGCCACCACCAAGGCTAAATGGCCCGGATTATCCACCCGCATCGGGTGGTCTTCTCTACTCCACACAATGGGCTGCTCTCACCAGCGCAGAAATTGCGGTGTTGCCGGTTAAACTGCGTTAACAGCCCGCTTCAAAACCTTCTGATCTCGCTTACACAGACTTCTGGTGAAGACATGATATTGCCCACTGCTCAATTCCTTTGGATTACTTTGATATCCGGATTGCGGCTGCTGTTGCTGACGCTGTTGATTCCCCTGATTATTGTAATTCCCTTGGTCCTGCTGTTGATTGCTTTGGTTATTGTAACCACCTTGGCCATGTTGCTGATTGCTTTGGTTATTGTAATCACCTTGATGATGCGACTGATTGCCCTGGTTATTATAACTTCCTTGATTATTTTGATTACCGGCCCGGTTTTGATAACCATTGTTATTGCCCCTATACCCTGATCCGGAGCTGCTCCCCTGATGACCCGGACCATAAAATCCAGGACCTGAACCGCCATTTGGAGGCCTGTCATGAGGATTAAAGCGGCCCGCCATTGCTTTCATAAGGGGCCTGCACTCTCTTATGGTGTGCTTTGCCGGTCGATTTCTCGCGCCATGCTTCGGACAAGGCTGATCTAACTCTTGGTCCCAGCTAAGAGTCCCTCCGCCGGTTTGTGGAGGTGGGTTTCCCAAGCCATGCTGAAAGTCCCCTTGAACTTGAGTGTTGGCCACGAAGTCAGAGCCACCTTCTGCCTTCCTTTTGCCCAAAAAACTCGTAGTAGCCGGATTAACTTGCGCCGGTTTACCAGACTTGCTAACCTTCCCCGCCTTGTCTCCTTCAGCTTCTGGATACTTGGTATTATCAGAGTCCCCATATTTTACCAAAGCACTCATGAGAGTCCCCATATCATTACAATCCCTTTTAAGCCGTCCGTGCTTTAACTTTAAAGATTCAAACCGGCAATTGTTTTCCAAAGTCACTATCGCCGTACTAGGATTGATACTATTCGAAGAGTGCAAGATCTCCGGTACTCTCCGCACCCAAGCAGCTGTAGACTCCTGCTCTCCTTGTACACAAGCTGCTAGATCCACCACTGACATCGGCTGCTTGCATGTATCCTTGAAGTTTTTGATAAACTGGCTGCACAGTTCCCCCCATGATCCGATAGAGTTCGGGGGTAAACCCTTCAGCCAAGTCCTGGCCGTACCCTCAAGGATCATAGTAAAATACTTTGCACAAGCCAATTCATCCACGTCCAGCATCTCCATGGCCATCTCATAACTTTCAACCCAAGCTTCTGGAGCTAAATTTGCTGTGTAATTAGGTACCTTGCGGGGCCCCTTAAAATCTTTAGGCAGCTTGACACCCCGTAAAGCGGGGATAAGACATTGCACCCCAAAACAACTCAACGTAACTCTTGTTTCTGCTGTGGCTGTATGAACCGGCGTCGTTTGACGAACCTCCTCCCGGGCTCCTGACCGAACCTAGTTTATATCCGGAGATGGTGCGGCTGCGCCTGCCGGATTATCCTGTCTGCGCTGATACCGCCTGCGTTCATTGCTAGATACTTCTGGTTACTCCCAATGCCTAGTGTAACTCCGGCTGGGACGTGGTGTTGAATGTAGCCTTTCCCTACTATGAGAGTATGCTTGCTGCTGTATTAACGCCGTATTAAGCAGCTCCTTGACCCTGTGCGCCTCCAATGCCACCGGAGACGTCTCCTCCACGGGTAAAGCGGCCAAACGTGCAGCAGCTGCAGCGATGTTATCCAAAGGGTTTGAATAATGACCCGGAGGGGTGGGAACGTAAGGTGCCGACGTGATCCGACGATCCTGCTCTGCGGTGGGCTGCTGAACCGGCTCCTCCCTGGCTGGGGGTGCCCTCCGGTTTGAAGCCGGATTATTACTAGTCCCAGCCCCAGGTGTCCAGAACAGATTCGTTGCTTCATAAACTGGCGGCAGACGAGATTGGTACTTTCGTCCCCTTACTCCTTCCATAGAAGCTTGCTCCATCCTTAGGCGAAAATCCTGATCATTCAGCTATGCTTGTCTCACCGCTATCATTGCCCTCTCTGCCTTCAGATCCTCCTTTAATTGATCAATCCGGCCTTTCAACTGAAGGAGCTCTGCATCATGATGCGCCTTGTCTGCTGGAGCTACTGTTTCCACCGCTTTAGCTGTGAACTCCTCGATCAAGGTGGATAGAACTTCAGTAGGTGAGAGGGCCAGGCCGCTCCCCCCTACACCAGCTTCTGCTGTCGTCCCGTTCACTGGGGGCTGTGAACCGGCCATAAAGACAGCCACCCGGTTTGGTGGGCCGAAGGGGTCCGGAATACTGTTTCCATCGGACTTGCCCTCAGACCGGCCGTCGTGCAACTGATACAGAGACTCAGTTTCTCCGGATGAAGATTCGTTGTCTGAGTAGACAATTGTTGCACCATCGGATTCCGATCCGTCCTCGGTTCGAACTCCGTGGATTGCTCCAACGAACACGTGCTTCATGGCGGGCTGAATCCGGGCTGATCTCGCACGCTGAGCCGGCTCGACGATGTTGGGGAAGATGTCTGACTCAGGTCCCGGTTCGCCGATTTTGCCAATGAAGACTTGGATGCCACCGAAGGGAACCCGGTACCCGTATTCGATTGAATCGGCCTCCGGTCCCCAACCAGCGTCATCGATGTAGATCCGGCCGCGGCGACTCTTGGTCATCCGGCCGACCGCGTAACCCTTGAGCCCTTCCAAGCTGCCCTTCAAGAACTCGAAACCATCGTGCGGAGTCCCCACAGTGGGCGCCAACTGTCGTGGAATTAGCACGGCAGATGTCCGGTTTAACGGACTTGATGATGGAACCATCGCACGGGTTAGCTTGAAGGGGTTCATAGCACACAAAGGACACACAGAGTTTATACTAGTTCGGCCCCTTCGATGAAGGTAAAATCCTACGTCTAGTTGGTTTGGTATTGCTTGGGCGTCGGTTTACAGGGAGCGGATCGCTTGCCTGTAGTCTCGACGGGTTGATTCTTGCTTGTCCCTAAACCGTCGCTGGGTCGTCCCTTTATATAGAGGTGACGCCTGGTCCGGTTTACAGAGTCCCGAGGCCGGCTCATACTTGTGTCTGCCTCGGTCTCTGTCCTTTCTTACTTATCTCTCAAGTTACATCGCTTGGCGGTTTACAAACCATAATTCTATACATGGGCCCTAAGATTTTATGGGCCGTAGCCTTTACTAAATATTACGACCAAGTATAATATAACTAAGCCGGTTTACACTAGCCGGTTCATACCTGCTAGTCATATCCCTGACACAAAGGCTTCAAACCTTGTTCTCTTGATCCCAATCTCTTTACAAATATATATGATGGAGAATTGTTTGTTTGCGAAATCTATGTGGATGACATTATCATCGGCTGCACTGATAAAAGATATAGTGATGACTTCAATCATATGAAGCAAGAGCAATACCAGATGTCCATGATGGGAGAACTAAAATTCTTTCTAGGTCTTCAAATTCGTCAACAGAGCAATGTCATCTTTATATATCAAGAAAGGTATCTCAAAGATTGTCCAAAGAAGTTTGGAATGCAAGATTGGAAGGGCTACAAGACACCTATGCCAACCAATGGTCGAGTGGGCTCCAACAACAATGGTTAGGAGTTCGATCAAAAGGTATACCGCTACATAATTGGTTCTTCATTGTACTTATGTGCCTCTATGCCAGATATAATGCTGAGCATTTGCATGTGTGCCCGATTCCAAGCGGCACCAAAGGAGTCGCATCATGATACGTCTCCAATGTAGCTCTAATTTTTGCTTGTTCCATGTAGTTATATTTTCAATCTTGGATGTTTTACAATCATTTCATAGCAACTTTATATCATTTGTTGGGACTAACCTATTGACATAGTGCCAAGCGTTAGTTGCTGTTTTTTGCTTGCTTTTTATTTCACGGAAAAATCCCTATCAAACGGAGTCCAAACGCAGTTAAACTTTTTTGGTGATATTTTTGGACCAGAAGACAACTTATGGGCCAAGAAAGCAACTAGTGGAAGGCCCGTGGTGGCCACAAGACACCAGGGCACGCCCTGGTGGGTTGTGGGTTCCACGGAGGTCTCCCACACAGCCTCTCAAATCTATAAATGTCAAAATATTCCAGAAACCCTATGAGAGTCCACAAAAGATTGTTCCAGCTGGCGCGAGTTCCAAAACCACGAGATCCAATCTAGAGGCCTTCTCCGGCACTCCGCCGAAGGGGAACACGATCATTCGGGGGTTCATCGTCCTCATTGGTACTCCTCCGATGATGCGTGAGTAGTTCACCATAGACCTACTGGTCCGTAGGAAATAGTTAGATCGCTTCTTCTCTCTTTTTTATTTTCAACACAATGGTCTCTTGGAGATCTATTTGATGTAATGACATTTGTGGTATGTTTGTTGGGATACGATGAATAGTGAGTTTATAATCATATTTGTTTTGCCTTAATATCCATACTTGATTATTAGAGCCTCGTATTTCTTCTCCGATATTTGGGTTTTGTTAGGCCAACTTGATCTATTTATCTTGCAATGTGAAGAGGTGCTTTGTGATGGATTCAATCTCGTGGTGTCCTTTCCCAGTGACAAAAGGGGAAGCAAGGCACGCATGTATCATTGCTATTAATGATAAAACGATGGGGTCTATTCCTACAAGAATAGACCATGTCTACATCATGTCATCCTTCTTATTGCATTACTCCGTTTCTCCATGAACTTCATACACTAGATGCATGCTGGATAGCGGTCGATGTGTGGAGTAATAGTAGGAGATGCAGGCAGGAGTCAGTCTACTAATCTTGGATGTGATGCATATATACATGATCATTGTGTTGGATATCCTCATGATTATTTGCCTTTCTATCAATTGCCCAACAGTAATCTGTTTACCCACCGTATGCTCTTTGTTGAGTCGACCCCCGGGTCTATTTTCCTATCATATACTTTCAGATCTACATAGCTATTTGACTTTTCCTTTATTTGCATCTTTTATTTTCAAATCTATATTATCAAAAACCCAAAAATACCTTGCTGAATTTTACTTGTCGTTGTTCCATTTGCTTTTACCTATCCACCTATTTACCAATCTTGTACCCGGGAGGGATTGGCAACCCTCTTTCACGTCACATTTTAAGTATTTGTTCATTTTGTGTAGGTACCGTTTACGTAGTGTTTCTTGAGTCTCCTACTAGGTTGATAACATTGGTTTCACATCTGAGGAAAATACCTACCGTCGATGTGATGTATCATCTCTTCCTCTTTGGGAAATACCAATGTAGTTCTAGCCGCAATGAAAGGAATTTCTGGTGACGTTGTCGGGGAGACATCATCAAAATCTATCAGGTTCCTAATCACAAATGTCAACTCCTTGCAATTTACATTATATGTCAATTGCCTCTCGTTTACATCTTCCCCACTTCAGAAAAAATTGCCATTTTATTCGCCTTCTTTTTCAGTCGCCTTTTTCTCGTTAGATCTATCTTTTTTCTTGCAATCTTGTTTGCGTAGTCATGATGGCTCAAGAGAATACTAAGTTGTGCGATTTTTCCAATACCAACAACAATGATTTCATTAGTACGCCGATTCGTCCCACCACTAGTGCGGAGTCTTATGACATCAATGCTACTTTGTTGAATCTTGTTATGAAATACAATGTGTGATATGGAAAATAAAAAATATGTGGACAATGATATTGTGAAGTTGAAATTATTTCCATTTTCTTTGGGTGAGCATGCTAAAGTTTTATTTTCTTCTTTGCCACGCAATAGTATAGATTCTTGGGATAAGTGCAAAGATGTTGTTATCACGAAATATTTTCCTCCCATGAAAATATCTCTATTAGAAATCAGATCATGAATTGTAAACAACGTGAGCATGAGCATGTTTCCCAATCTTGGGAAAGAATGAAATTGATGCTAAGAAATTCCCCAACTCATGACTTGAATCTTTGGATGATCATACAAAACTTTTACGTGGGATTGAATTTTGTTTCTAGAAATCTTATGGATTCCTCCGTGGGTGGTACTTTTATGGAGATTACTTTGGGTGATGCTACCAAATCGCTTGATAATATTAAGGCTTATTATTCACAATGGCATACCGAAAGAGCACCTGCTTGTAAAAAAGTTAATTCGACTGATCATATTAGGACTTTGAGTGAAAATGTTGATGCTGTTTTGAAATTGGTTGCTAGTAAGCATGCTCCTATTGATCCTAATGGTGTGGCTTTGTCAACTTTGATTGAGAAAAATAGTAAACCCGTAGATGTGAATTTTGTCTCACGAAACAATTTTAATAACAATGCTTATAGATGTAATGTTAATCATAGGCCTTTTCCAGGAAATTTCTCTAATAATTATGGTAATTCTTCTTACAATAATAATAGGAACCCCTCTAATCTTGAGAATAATATTAAAGAATCTATCAATGCTCAAAAAGTTTTCAACACCACGATAGAGGAAAAATTGAATAAGCTTGTTGATATGTCTAGAAGCATTGATAGAATTTCCCATGATGTAGAAAATCTCAAGACGAAAGCTTTCCCACCTAAGATTGATGAATCAATTAAGGCTTTATATGTTTCTATGGATAAAAGTAAGAAACGAACCGCTATGCTTCGAGCTAAAAGATAATTTTTAGAAAAAGCGTTTTCTAGTGATTGCTTTCACAAAAATGATGAAGATATTAAAGAGATGGATGTTTCTTGTATTGATTCTTTGTTTAGTAATGTTAAAATTGATGCAAAAGGGACTGAAGAAGAGTCAACTTTAGCTAGAAGGCATCCCGATGATTCGGATCGTGAAAATCTTGATGGAAAAATTGATTAAAGTGGGTTTGGAGAGGTCAAAACTTTACCTAGTGATGCGCCCACTCTTCTGGATTGCAAGGACTTTAATTTCGATAGTTTCTCTATGATTGAGTGTATTTCTTTGCTGCAATATATGTTGAATTCACCTCATTCGTATGAACAAAACAAAGCTTTTACTAAACATATTTCCGAAGTGGTGGTAAAATCCTTGGAACAAAAGTTGGAATTAGATATTTCATTTCCTAGAAAATCATTTGATGAATGGGAACCTACCATTAAAATCCAAATTAAAAATTATGAGTCCAATGCTTTATGTGATTTCGGTGCTAGTGTTTCCGCGATTCTGATATCTCTTTGTGATGTTCTTGGTCTTACCAATATTGAAGAATGTTCTCTTAATTTTCACTTGGCGGATTCCACTATTAAAAAGTCTTTTAGAAGAATTAATGATGTTCTTATTTTGACAAATAGGAACTATGTGCCCATAGATTTTTATTGTTCTTGATATTGATTGCAATCTCTCTTGTCCCATTATACTTGGTAGACCTCTTTTACGAACTATAGGTGTCGTGATTGCTATGAAAGAAGTGAATTTTAAATTTCAGTTTCCACTAAGAAATGGTATGGATCACTTCCCTAGAAACAAGATTAAACCACCATATGAATCAATCATAAAGGAAACCTATGGGTCAACCACCAAATATGACAACACATAAGAGTCTATCTCTTAAGCCTAGCTAGGGGCATAAAACGTTAGCGCTTGTTGGGAGGCAACCCAATGGATAAAATTTATTTTTGCCTTTTTATTTCTATGTAACATCCTAAAATTCTAAATTTTGCAGTGCTATATTAAATAAATAATTATGACTGTTTGTTTGATTTTGTGTGATTTATTGTGTGAAATTGAGTGGAAATTGAAACCTTTTGAAAGTTGAATGAGAAGGAATAAAAGGACTTTCCCAAAACTTTCATCTTGCATTTTGATCTCCATCAATTCAAATTCATTTCATCACAAAACCTTAGAGTGAGGATAATATGACTTCTTCCATTTAAAGAAAGAAAAAGGTGTTTTGAAAAAAGATTTGAATTCAGTTTGAAAAAAAATCCAACTCAGAAACTTTATGCCACTCAAGGATTTTCACGAGAGAATAAAATATGACTTCTTCAAAATGTATGAAATAGAGTGGGGAGTGATGAGGAGCACTTTTAAATTTCATCTGATTCACTTTTGAAAAGTTTTCCATTTTGAGTTCAAAATCATTTCCATTTATTCAAATAAAATAAAGAGAGAAGGAAATATGACTCCTTCAAATATCATATGGAAAATATGGAAAGGGATTATGAAACCAATAGAAGTTATTCTAAAATTTGAAATCATGTGCATCTCATGTTTTATTGCATTTTGGAGTATGTCGAATATTCAAATAATATTTTCCACTCAAAAAGAACAAATTAGAGGGGATAAGATGACTTCCTCAAATTATAAAAGAGAGGGAAATTTCATTTTGAATTTTAGTTGGAGTTTCTATAGTTTATTTGGTATTTATTCTATTTGCAAAAAGTGCATTAAACGCATTAGGAAATATTTTTCAAATTTTTCTTTGCTTGAATAAATGTTCATTGTGTTGTAGATATTCGGAGATAATTTTAGAAATTATCGTGGTATTTTCATGATTTTGTTTGGCTTCGTTTTGGCCTCGAAAAGTTTGCTGTAAAAAAAATGGACACACACCACCTGCAGGGAGGCCAGCTCAGCCCAGGAGTACCCCGCGGCCCAGCCAGCCTGCCGCGCCAGGCCAGGTGCACCCCCCGTGGCCCAGCTAGCGATTGGCCAGGCCTGCCCGAGTACCCTCGTTTTGCTCGCTCGCACGAAGCGCCCGCTGTAGATGGGCCCGCCCCCATGTCGTCCTCAACCTCCCGCTCCTCCCGCTCGGATAGAGCACGCGCCCGTGCCCCGAACCCGTTGGCCGCATCCCTCTCGGGATAACACTTATCCCTCGCTCCCCGAGCCCTCTACTCGCGCCTATAAAAACCCAGGACCCCCTCTCTCCATTTGGCCAGTCCGTTTCGCCTCACACCACCCACAACCGTTGCCTTCATCATTCGGATCTCGCCGGAGACGGAGCATCTCACCGGAGTTTCCGTCACCGTAGACCCCCCTACCTTCATTTTCTTCCTGTCAACCTTCTTTACCCGCCGAGGCGCATCTTGTTGACATTCTCCTTTTGCCCTAGGTTCATCGGAGACGCCGGCCCAACAACATGCGTCCTAGCCGGAGCATGGAGCCACCGCCCTTCGCTCTGCCCGTCCATGCCACCCCGACGCACGCCGTCACCACCACAGGACCACCCACGTCACGCCTGTCCTATTCGTCTCCTTCCCAGCCGCCAAGGAGCACTGCAGCCGCCGCCCCATCACTGTCTGATGCCAGCGCCGCTGTCTCCTGTACGACGCCGTCGCCCGCGATGAGCCGCTCGCCCCCTGGTTTGTTTGATTTTTTAGTTAGTATTAGATCGGTTAACCTCAGTTGTAATTAAACTGAACGATTTTTATTTAAATCGAAGTCAATTTTCTTGCAGTTAGTCGCCGCCTCTATTTTGCTTATTTAGTGGTCGTGCGCTGTTTAGCCTAGCCACGGGCCGACATGTGGCCAAGGGCCTTTAAGTAGTTTTATTTTGTTTTTGTTCCACACTTAGGTCCCTATAAATTTCAGTTTAGCCCCTAAACTTTGAATGGTTGTATCTTTTTAACCGTAAGTCCAAATTAGATGAAACTAGCGGAAAATTCTTCGTCATGTTTAGATCTATCCAGTGGTATCATTTTTGTAAAATTTTGTCAGATTCAAATTTGAAGTTATTCTGATTTTAATTCAAACTTCAAATGGCCATATCTCCTAAACCGTAGCTCAGATTGAGTTGATTCTTTTTGCACTTTGTCACTGTAGCCAAACCCTTTGACTTGGAACATTCTCATAATACTTTTTTCCAGACAATTAGGATTTGTCCATGATAGTTTTACTACTATGTCTTGTATGCACTTTAGTTCACATCACATTTTTGAAGCTCATGTCACATGTTGTTTTGCACTTAGAAAATTTCGTAATAGTTGAGTGTGTTGGATTTGAATTTTGGTTTTTCTAAGTATTTTTGTTGTTCGTGTTATTTTGGTTGTCTAAAATGATTGCTTATGTGTGTTTTTTACTTTGGACCACCAGTACCAAGGCAAGTTCACATTTGACCATACTTTGAGTTACCTATGTTTTTTTATATGCACTTAGCCCTTTGTGGTAGGATTGCATGATAAGAATTTGTGCCGAATGGCTATGCTCTTACCTTGTAGTTCATTTGAGGTAGGTCTGAACTATACAAACTTTGTACCGCTGTGTAAATTTGTTTTTGCCTCGCTGATGTAGACATGGATTGGGAAGTGTTCATGGTGAAGACATGAGTGACAAAGTAGTAATCAGGACCAAGAATTTTAAGTGAACTATCTGGGTGGAAATTGGATTGAATGGTGGCGAAGTACAGTGGGAGAATGCATGGGAAATCCATGGTGGTGCACCACTAGTGGTCTGTCCGCTCTGGATCAAAGGGATCAAACGTTTTTTCATGTATGGAAGCTTACATGTGCAGCCACAAGCCAATATGGGCTCTGGCTTAGTTGAGTAGTTAGTGTGACCTCTTCTGGGATAAGCTAGCAGATGTAGAATGAGTAGGTGTACCGGCCTATCCGTGAGTTAAGGGGAAATACTTTCGAAATACTATGTCTCAGTCATCCTGTTTTCAAACACCAGGCAGTGCGAGAACTTCAAGGGAGGCAATCGAGTCTTGTGTGGAAAAGTGCGCAAACCTCTGCAGAGTGTTAAAACCTAATCGATTAGCCGTATCCCCGGTTACGGACATCTTGAGCATCTAGTAGTGGAAATACCGGGATATCTCATCACCATTAATTTAGTAAGTTGGGTTAAATAATCTCTGGGAATGGATTGAGTTTGGGTTGCCATCTCAATCTTATGCAACTTCTGTACCAGTAGCATAAATTATTTTATGATAGGGAAAATCAGCTTTATGCAAAGTTAAACTTAGAGCCTTTCCACCATCAAAATTGCATGTACAAGTAGGATCATTATTCTCTTACGATGTGACTTGCCAGTACATTCAATGTACTGACCTGCATGCCTATAATGTCTTATTTTGCAGGAGTTACTACGACGGGTAAGCGTTACGTTGTAGGGTTACGGCCTACACTCAACTTGTCGTTGGCGTTGATGGGACTCCACACCCTTATGATTGTTTCCGGTGAGACTTATGAGGTATATATATCAGTTTTATGTTATTTATACATATGATTGCACTTTGATATATACATTGATGTACTGTGTGTGTCAGCATACTGATCTAGGGATAGCACAGATACATAGAGATTTGAACGTTTGAGGTCGGGTCGTTACATTTTGTTCTTGTGTGTTTGCATAATTATGCTTCTGATATGATTGTGTTTTATGTTTCAATTAGTGTTTGTGCCAAGCAAAGCCTTAGGGATGACTTGGTTGATAGTTGATTTGATCTTGTTGGACAATAGAAACTTTTGCGCCCAGTACAAAAAATTCTGAAAACCACCAGAGCGTAATAATTTTCTGATTTTTTACACAAGATTGATATACAAATTTCCCACGTTTTTCTATTGTATCAAAATTTTTAGAGTTTCATAAGTATGGTAAATTTTCAGATTGCTACACACTGTTCTCTTTTTGATAGATTCTATTTTCATTGCATTGTGTGCTTGTTTTGATGAATCTATGGTTTGTATTGAAGGGTATAAGCCATGGTAAAGTTGGAATGCATTAGGTATAATTAAATAATAAAATATGAATTGTTTTGCAACGATACTTAGAGTGGTGATTTGCTTTATTATACTAATGGATCTCACGAAGGTTTTGTTAATTTTTGTGTGATTGATGTTTTCAAGTTTTGGTGAGATCACAATGGATGAAGGAATAAGGAGTTAACAGAGCCTACCCCAAGATAATATTCAAGAAGTATCAAGCAACTAAGCTTGGGGATTTCCCACAAGGCATCCCCTCTTTCTTCTAACAACCATCTGTATTTTACTTGGAGCTATATTTTTATTAGTCACATATCATGAGTTTTGCATGGAGCGTCTTGTATTATATGAATATTTGCTAATTTTGCATTTTAGTTTGTCACAATCATCCTTGTTGGACAAACCTATTTTAGAGAGCCAAAATTATGCCATGATTTGTTAGAATTTCTCTTATGCTTCACTTAAATTTTTTGAGAGCAACGGAATTGCTCTAGTCCTTCACTAATATCTTTTTTAGCACGGCGTGGTTTAGTATTTTTGAAGAAATACTCTCATGCTTCACTTAGATTTATTCGAGAGTCGGTATTTTTTTAAAGAAATTCTCTCTTCCTTCAGTTATATTATTTTGAGAGATGAAAAATTGTATGCTCATGTTCTTCACTTAAATTTGTTTGAGCTTGTCAAAAGCAATTGCGACATATGAAATTAGTCCCAAAGTGATATATATCCCAGAAGGATATAATAAAGACTTTGATTCAAGATCATTGGACGAAATAAACTTGATTCTTTGTAATGGCTTTGAGATATGATGATAGTAATATGTGAGTCATGTTGATGAGTAATTATGCTTTAGTAAGAATATTGGTGTTAAGGTTTGTGATTCCCTAGGCAAGCATGAAAGTCAATAGTTATGCAATGAAATTCCATCCTACTTGTGTTGCATTATTCAGTGTTACTTACGTTTAATGTTCTTTAATGATGGTTTTCATTCCTTGTTTGGTCGCTTCTCAATCTATTTGCTAGCCTTCACCTTATACTAAGTAGAAATACTACTTGTCCATCCAAATCCTAAAACCCAAGTTGTGCCAAATGAGTCCACCATACCTACATATATGCGGTATTTCCTTGTCGTCCTAAGAAAATTTCTATGTGCCAACTCTAATATCATAATAAACTTCTCTTTCGTGTGCCCGTACCGCTCATGAAGCGGTGAGGGTTGGCCGATATTTCTCCATGCTAGATGTGTTATTCTCAAGATGAGTGTTTATTCACTTGTCATTGCATGAGAGTGTGGTGGTAATAGGGATTCCCAATCCCAAAATGAAAAACAAATTTACTTTATGTTGTCAAGTAATAAATTCCTTGGAAAGTGTTGGTATGGAAAGTACCCGTGGATACTGCTAGCTGCGGAATGTGAAGGCATGGTGGAAAAACGAATAAACTTTATTTCATGTTTGGGTACCACCTATGATGTATCTAGCATGGAAAGTATTAGGAACTCTTACTCAATCTCGTTGACGAGAAAAGCATGCCACCCAAAATAATTTTATCTGTTAATTTAAGCTCCAAGCTCTGGCACCTCTACAAATCCCTACTTCCCTCTGCGAAGGGCATATCTATTTACTTTATGCATTTTTATCTTAATTTGAGTCTCATCTTCTCTTATAGAGCACCAACTATGAAACACTATTATCACACTTGAGCATTGAATATAGCACATATTGGATGTGTTGCATGAATTGATCAATGATTGAGCATAATGGGCTAGGGGTAACTGTATTTAGTGTTGATATTATGATAGACATGGTTGCTTGTTGATACGCATGAGTATTGAAATCTTGATGTCAAAACTAGACTATTACTTTAATCATATAAATGTCCAAATGTACATGCTTCAATGAAAAGTATATGTGCTAAATATGATAGGCAGCATTCCATGTCAAAAAAATATGTCTTTATCATTTACATACTCGAGGATGAGTAGGAATTAATCTTGGGGATGCTGATACGTCTCCAACGCATCTATAAATTTTGCTTGTCCCATGTTGTTATATTATCAATCTTGGATGTTTTATAATCATTTTATAGCAACTTTGTATCATTTTTTTGGACTAACCTATTGACATAATGCCAAGTGTCCGTTGCTGTTTTTTGCTTTTTTTTTTACTTCATAAAAAATCCCTATTAAACAGAGTCCAAATGCAGCAAAACTTTTTGACGATTTTTCCGGACCAAAAGACAACTTATGGGCCAAGGAAGCAACCAGGGGGATGGCGGTGGGTACCACAAGACACCAAGGCGCGCCCTGGTGGGTTATGGGGCCCATGGAGGTCTCCCGCACCGCCTCTCAGCTCTACAAATATCCAAATATTCCGGAAACCCTAAGGGAGTCAACGTAAAATTGTTGCAGCCACCACAAGTTCTAGAACCACGAGATCCAATCTAGAGCCCTTCTTTTGCACTCCGACAGAGGGGTTCATCATCCTCATTGGTGCTCCTCCGATGATGCGTGAGCAGTTCACCATAGACCTACGGGTCCATAGGCAGTACCTAGATGGCTTCTTCTCTCTTTTTGATTCTCAATACAATTGTCTCTTGGACATCTATTTGATGTAATGACTTTTGTTGTGTGTTTGGTGGGATCTGATGAATCTATGACCATATTTGTTTGCCTTAATATCCATACTTTATCATTACAGCCTCGTATTTCTTCTCTAATATTTATGTTTTGTTTGGCCAACGTGTTCTATTTATCTTGCAATGGGAAGACGTGCTTTGTGATGGGTTTGATCTTGCGATGTCCTTTCCGAGTGACAGAAGGGGCAGCAAGGCACACATGTATCGTTGCTATTAAGGATAAAAACATTCGGCCTATTCCTACATGAATAGATCTTGTCTACATAATGTCATTGTTCTTATTGGATTACTCCGTTTATCCATGAACTTAATACACTATATGCATGCTGGATAGCTGTCGATGTGTGGAGTAATAGTAGTAGATGCAAGCAGGAGTCGGTCTACTAATCTTGGACGTGATGCCTATATACATGATCATTGTCTTCGATATCATCTTGTTATTCACTTTTTTTATCAATTGCCCAATAGTAATTTGCTTACCCACCGTATGCTATTTTTCGAGAGAAGCCACTAGTGAAATCTACGGCCCTCGGTTCTATTTTCCTATCATATACTTTCAGATCTACATTGCTATTTGCCTTTTACTTTATTTTCATTTTTATTTTCAGATCTATATTATCAAAAACCCAAAAATTCCTCGCTGAATTTTATTTTCTGTTGTTCCATTTGCTTTTACCAATCCACCTATTTACCAATCTTTTACCCGGGAGGGATTGACAACCCCTCTTGCATGTCGGGTTGCAATTATTTGTTATTTGCATGCAGGTACCGTTTACATAGTGATGCTTGAGTCTCCTACTGGTTCGATAACCTTGGTTTCACATCTATGGTAAATACCTACCGTCAGTTTGATGCATCATCCCTTCCTCTTTGGGGAAATACCAACGTAGTTCTAGCCGCATCCCATCACCTCGCCATTGAGGCTAATACTTCGATATTTGGCTCACACCCCAACACTAGGATTATGGTATCCAAAGGGCTTAAATTTGCTCTAGTTGGATTATAGATGTTGATTATGCTGGTGACATGGTGGATCGCAAGTCTACATCTGGCACATGCAACTTCCTTGGTCGATCACTTGTTTGTTGGTCTTCAAAGAAGCTGAACTGTGTGTCACTCTCTACTGGTTAAGCTGAATACATTGTTGTTGGTTCGTGCTGCACACAACTTCTCTGGAAGAAGCAAACTCTCAAGGACTATGGCATCAACAAGAAGAGAGTGCCCCTTTATTATGACAATGAAAGCTACATCAAGATTGCACACAATCCAGTAAAGCACTCGAAGACAAAGCACATTCAGATTCATCATCACTTTCTCGCGGATCATGCAATGAAGGAATACATTGATATCATGCACGTCAACACTGAAGAGCAACTAGCAGATATCTTCACAAAGCCCTTGGGTGTGAAAAGATTTTTCAAGCTGCGATGTGAGCTAGATATCTTAGAATCCTCAAATTCCATGTGAATGGACACACATCCTAAGGCTTATGCATGTTGATGACTTAGGTGCACAACACACAAAGTAACGTATATCTTCAATTCATGAAGACATACACTCCTAGTGTGAAAATATCAATATGGAAGTTGACGTCAGAGCACCATGATAATTGTGCGCCGTGTATGTGTCTAATACTTCCTATACGGTTGGTAACGCCACCACCAACTTTTCTTGAAGATTTTCATTTGGTGTCGCATATATTGCATTATCTTCATAATTTGTACATCTTCAAGAAACATTGGATTTATCTACTTGATCTATTTGGTCTCATTGCCTTTATATGTATATATGTATATATATATATGTGTGTGCGTGTGTGTGTGTTTCTGCCCTCTACATCATTCTCTTATAGCTATGTCTTGAACGTGTTTTCTCTCGCACTAAGTGAGTGTGATCGGACCCTCATCATGTGTGTGCTTATCTCTCCCACTCACTCTAAATATTCATGTGCATTCTATTGACATGTGTCGAATGTCTTCACTATGTCCTTGTCAGTCAAAGATTTTGAGACCAACATTTAAAACATTTTTATTATCCTTATCCTTTTACAAGACCCCACAAAATCCTGAAGTACCATCCGAAAAACAAGCTATGTGGTGGGGTCATGGCACGGTTGTCTAAACTGCATATGCATGCCACACGTTGCGCAGGTGTGAACCGCTAGGGGCAGCGTACTAAATTTGTAGCACTGCAACTCTACTTATAAATACATAGCCCCGACGTTCATTAAATCCTTTACCTCTGTCGCCTCTCGCCCTAGCAACCCTAGCGTTGTTGCTAGCCACATCGTCGCCAGAGAATAAGTGCTTCGCTGCTGCAACCTCTCCATCGTCGTACTCGCACCGGCCACGGACATCCTCTCCCTTCCGTCGCCGTAAATGTATTCCACCAATAAATTAGGGCGCGGGAGATTGAACTGATTAGCCTCCCTCTCCGACTCGTCTAGCAGTTCTTCCATTGTTCTTGAGCGGTAAATAAAACCTCACTTATGACTATTTGGTATATCTGATATTCTTTCTATATCTTCAGAATGTTGTTTTTGCCAGTTCCAAATCTAGATGATTGTCCTTTGCATCTCATGATTTGCAGAAGTACCTTCACTTATGCTTCATAACTAGGGTGATTCCTCACGTGTAGTTATTCATGAATTCATACAAATCTGGAACCAACTAATCCCCATAAGTGAATAGCTTTGCACTTTAAGGTCAATGTCTTCAAACTGATTTATCTTCAAAAAATCCTTTGATAATGTGTATGAACCCTCCCCCTTCCCTCGAATCTCTAATTCTTTCGTAGAACTACAAAAAAACTGACTTCCGTGATGATACGCGTTTCTCACAGTAGGTGACGATTTCTGTCATGCTTGTACATCCATGATGATTTTATGAAAAAATCAACATAGTCATACTTGTGCTGTCGTAGAAGTGTTCCATGACAATACTAAAGTTATCATCACGGAAGTTTCGACTTCCATGACGATAAATGGCGTGTCATGCAAGTACTTTCTTCAAGGGTGGCCGACACGTGGCATCCATCGTAACGGCTCACCATTAAGCTATTGGGTCTAGTTTTGAATCCAATAACCCATTAATAGCAACGAACAATGGAGATTTCACACGTGTAAAATTCTCATTGGCCGGAGGAACGACATGTCGGATCCCCGTTGGGACAAATGTCAACCGACCAATGGACAGGGTGGGCGTATGGTATGTCGACACATGTCATAGCCCAACAGTGGCCCATTTAGGTTAAAAGGTTGGACCTGTAAAAATAAGTGGGCCGACCCATTACCGGCCTACATGCGTCTGGCCCATACAAAACCACGGCCCATACAAGTTACGCAAAATCGGCCTGTCAAAGACTCGTTATAATTTGACACCATTCCAGTCCATCGTCAGTTCTAGCCCGTTAACAGCCCTCTATGTCTTTGGTGTCAATTCTGGCGCGAGTTTCTTTCGGCCTGCTAGTAGACCATTATAGAGATGGTCCCATTCAAAACCAAGGCCCATAGAAGCTACGCAAAATCGGTCAATCAGGGGCCCATTATAGGTTTGACAACATTCCGGCCCATCATAAGTTCCAGCCCATTCAAAGCCCCCTATGTCTTTGGGCCCAATTGCGACCCGAGTTTCTTATGGCCATTTAGCATACCATTATAGAGACGGGCCAATATCATGTCGGTACGGCTTTCGGCATTTTGCCAGCCCATTCAAAATTTGGTCCAGTTTCTAGCCCGTTGTGTCTTTCGACCTGTTAACGGCCCGCCCAACAGTTGGGCCTTTGACGGTCCAGTCGGTGTACAAAAGTAGGGGCGCTCTTTTATACACCTTATTTGTCCACGGGCAGTTAGAGCCATGCCTGCCACCACACATAAGAAAGCAGAGGAGGGAAGCCATAGACACAAAGTTACCGGAGCAACGCCAAGATGGTGGCACAAGAAGACCAAGCAAGAAGACAGGCTCTCCCCCGACAAGGACTCTTGCCGAGGCGGCCTGCACACCCCTGGCAAGAACCGTTGCCGGGGCAACTCACCCAAACGCCTCTATCGCAGCCACCGTTGAGCCTAGGAGCTCCAACATCATCAACAACATTGGGACCAAGGCTCGGGAAGCACCCACGTGACGGCATGCAGATCTTTGTGAAAACAAAGGTCTATGGCTCACGAGATGAGAAGCAGACGACACGACAATCACAAGGCTCCTTGCCGGGGATGCCCACGAGGCCCCGACAAGGCTCCTTGCCGAAGACACCCCAAAACCCCAGCAAGCCCCTTGCAGAGGATGCTCGCAGAAGCCCCGGCAAGCCTCTTGCCGAGGACGCTCACGAAGGCCCTCGCAAGGCCCTGGCTAGGAGCAGGCGCAGGACCGCGGTAAGCCCTTGCCGCCCCGTCGTCGCCCCAGCTCGGCAGCCAACCCACTAGCCCAGGAAGGTACCCACATGGCGGTACATGGTTCCTGGTCCAACTAGTCAAGCACCTGCGTGGTGGCATGTAGATTTCGTGAAGACCCTACCACCACGCCATCTCAGCTGCCTGTGTAAGTGCATCTAGTGCCCCTTAGTGATTTTTGTTTATTGAAGACTTATAGGTTAAGGAACTAATGTGTTTATGAGTGTACACAGGTTATAAGTCTTTTGAGGAGTTTGATAATTACAGGGAAAGTCGACCCCTAAAAATGAAGTTCTCCAACTGAAGACTTTGGATTTCTGAAGACTTTTAAAGTGAAGAAATTGGTGTGACCCTGAAGACTTGGTATTCATTTGAGGATCATGAAGCATGAAGACTTTTGTTTTTATAGTTTCATTTTCTCTTTCTTGAGTCATAGGAAACACCGTACTGTTAAAGGGGGTCGAGGAAATACTAAGGAAAAAATTCCATGTGATGCTCAACTCAAAATCCTACACCTACCAATCCCTTCGAATGAAGCCATTGGAAATCTCATACAGTTCAGTCATATTCTTCAGTGACAGAGACGAAGTTCTTCTGATCTCTCTGTCGCCGAGGAATTTATTCTGACTGAGGAGTTAGGAATTCGCCAGTGCGGATTACCTACACAGTGAGGAACATGATAGCCCTGAGGAATTTGATACTCAAATTTCCGACCATTGCTAAGCTGTCCCAAAATATCTACCTACCTAACGGTCATATCATTAGAGGGCATTTATGTCTTATCATGTCGGGCTGCTCCCTAGGCTATAAATAGCCGCCCCCTACAACCACTAGCTGGTTGGCTGCTCCGCAAGAAACTGACACTTGTCATAAGAGCAACCCATCCTCCGAGGTCTTTCAGCGAAAATCATCAAGTGAGGAAAAACCCAAAACCAAACCCAAAACCTTCAAACCCAAAAGTGATTGAGCATCACTAAGGAGATTGATCCTACGTGGATCCGACACTTGTTACCTTTGAAGACTGTGCTTCTTCCAGACGGTTAGGCGTCATGGTCTAGCGCATCCAAGAGGAATTGTGGATCACTGAGTGACCGAGTCTGTGAAGGTTCGGAAGTCACCTGAAGACTTACCACGAGTGATTGGGCGAGGTCTGTGTGACCTTAGCTACAGGGGAATACGGTGAGGACTTGGTGTCTTGGACTATCTGTCCTTGACTGGGTGTCTGGGACTGTGTGTCCTCAGGTTTAAATAACTAGCCGCCCTAACCAGATGTACAACTGAGACAACAGTTGGAACTGGTCTAACAAATCATTGTCTTCACCAACCTTACTGGTTCTATTTCCTCAACTCTTTCATTTCCTCATATCTGTGTTGTGTGCTTGTTCATATCTGTTTGAAGACTTTGACTGAAGACTTCCTCAATTTCCTCAGTTCAATTTCTTCAGCCTGTTTGTCTTCATCCTGTGCTATCTTGTGTTTACGCTTTCTGTACTCTGTATTTGTCTTCATATCTTCATGATGACCATGCTTGTATTCTGTCATGTTAACTTCTGAGTACTTATTCCGCTGCAAATAGTTCTTCACTAAGGAATTTCCTCATTATCAAATTCCTCAGTGAAGAATTCATAAAAATCGCCTATTCACCCCCCTCTAGTCGATATAACCCACTTTCAATTGGTAACAGAGCAAGGTACTCCCTTCTTCTGTGTGCTTTTGGTTTAACCGCCTGGAGTTTTAGTTATGCCGACCGCATGTATGATCAAGGTCTCAGCTGGGTGTCCTACCTTCGATGGGACGGACTACCCCTACTGGAAGAACAATATGCGAATGCATCTTGAGGCAATTGATAACGATCTCTGGTATGTTGTGGAAAATGGTGTTCCCTCGGTATCACCTTCTTAGAATGCTGCTGATGTGAAGAGATTCAAGCAACTCGATTCTTAAGCAAAGAATATCATTTGTGGCCATCTAAGCAAAGGACAGTATGGAAGAGTGAGTACTTTGGAAACTGCGAAGCTTATCTGGGATAGGCTGTCCAAAGTCAACGAAGGAGTCTCAACACAGCATGACTCTCGAGTTGATGTTCTTTGCAATCTCTTCAACCGGTTCAAAAGACTTGACAATGAAAATGTTAAACAAACCTTTGGTCGTCTCACTGACATCTCAAATGAACTTCAAGCACTTGGTGCCATTGTAATGCCTAGGATGGGACTATACCTCCTACGTGTCGAGGCACGACTTAAAGGTATAAGCCCATCCTAGAATGATCTCAAGTTTGGTATCTTTGCACAACTCATGTAAAAGAGGGATTAAATTGCAAAAGGAGATAGTTGGCTTACACTCGCCACTTCACACAATACATTACATGAGCATTCATCATTCAAAACATCACAACCCGACTACGGGCGAAGATCCAAAAGAAAGATACCAAAACAACATAAAGCCACAGGTCAGGATCGAATCCTAGTAGAAGAACCACTACTGACTATCGAAACGTCACAAGCAAACGGCCACGCTCTTCATAGAGCTCCTGGAAGTTCTGATCCAACTCCTGCATCAAACTCGGCTGAACCTGCATCTGGTGTGGTGAAGTAACTGTGAGCCACAGAGGACTCAGCAATCCCGTTCCCGGGTAACATGACTATTTAAGCCTTGGGTGTGGAACAAGGCTGAAGAAAGAACGAGAGGTGAAGGAACAACAAGAGTCTGCAGCAGCAACTAGCACTAGCTTACGTAAGTGAGAGCGAGAAGAGAAGCCTCGGACGAGAAGTGATCACGAAGTGATCCTAGCTAGAAGCTCCACAAACATAACCCCTCCGTGTTCAACTCCCGAATCCCTATTCGGAAATTGACGGTCACGGAACACACGCTGGTAGTGTATTAGTAACATTGTGTCAAGTTATCTACAACCGGATATTAACAAGCTCCCATCTGCCACATAACCGCGGGCATGGCTTTTGAAAGTTAAAACCCTGCAGGGGTGTTCCAACTTGACCCATTACAAGCCCACGATCCGCGGAGTCGCAACTCCATAGGTGGGAAGACCCGAGTATTCTCGGAATCCCGTGCTCAAGTTAAAACAAACTAAGGTAAGGCTAATCCAGCAAATCCTCCCGGCGTGTCGACACCCTGATAGTAGCCGCGCGTATCTAAGTCTCAGGACACGACCGGATGAGTCATCCTACAGGTTTTTACCAAACCTCAAGTTTCCTTAAGGTGGCCCCGCAGTCTGCTCGTTTCGGACCAACACTCATGTGGAGCACTGGCCCGGGGGGTTGAATTAAAATAAAAGGGATAGCTAGTCCACATGCAAGTTTTATTAGTTATTAGGCAAATAGTACCAATGTTGGGACTTGCTGGAAAAGACTTAGCACTTAGCGGTTTATCAAGGGGGTCCTATACACCACAACCGTGTTAGGAACGCATAATCAAGGAACATAACACCGGTTTATACGGTTCCTAACGGCATGAGTGGAACAAATCACCAAGCAAAAGTCTTAGCCTTCCACCCTTGCCAATATATAGATGATTTCATTTTAAGCATTTATATAGTGTGATATAACCCAACCAAACTTCAACATGAAGCAAGCATCTTCAATCTTCACCTGCAACTAGCAACGCTATAAGAGGGGCTGAGCGAAGCGTACTTAGCCAAGCAACGGTTTGCATAGGTAGGGTGGTTAAACATGGTAGTGGTTACAAGTAGGAGGCTGACAGGAAAGACATGGGCATCGAGGCAAAACTATAGAGCGATACTCTAGCAATAGGCAAAGATAGTAATGGTATCCGGGTTCGGTCATCTTGCCTGGGATTCCACAAGGGAGAAGAACGGATCCATGAAGTAGACGAAGCAACACAGTCGAGAGAATCCTCACAACTCCGGAACGAAACCGGAGCTAACAAGAGAAGCAACCGGAAAGAAAGAAACAACACGGTAAACACACAAGCATAAACATGGCATACGATGCACATCCAAGTATGATGCATGTCCGGTTTAATTATGCAAGGCATGGCAAAGTGCACAAACAAAACTACAAGTTAAGTGGAGATCAATATGCAACGAGTTGCATATTGACGAAACACCACATTTTATTATTTAGTTGACTCTCGTTATTTACAAGACAAGATCAATTGTTTTTAACATAGCAAGAGGTGAAGCATAAAGAAACTACACTATTTAGACAATTTAAATGACGCCGGAAAATAACAACAACATATCCGGAAAATCCCCATAAGCATGTTTAGCAATTATAAGCAAACAACAATTTAACATATCAATGTTGTTAACATGACGCGGATGACATGATCAAGTTTTATGCAATTTTATTAAAAGGTTGACTTAAAAGAGATATAGATGATAAGGAGAAATAGTCATCGTGGTGGAAAGAAAAAGGGTGCCACGGCAACATATCGGTGTCGGTAACTCGTTGAGACTCCGGTGCAAAAGGAAAGATGGCGTGAGCGAGTCAAACGAGATGAAAGGTGGGGCGATCACGTCACCGGGTTCCCACGGGTCGGCGACGAGGCAACCAAGGAACATGACAGAAGGGCGAAACGGGCACGATGCACACAAGGAAACATTTCATACAACCACAACAAGCATCCACGGGTCACGTCTCGGGGTTATACCTTCGAAACACTCGTTTCGGGACGGTTCGAGATCGTAGAGGAAGTAGTGGTACTCGTGGTCGGAGAGGAAGTAGTGGAAGTAGACGTTCTCGTGAGTCGAGGAACACGTTTGTAGTCGTACACGGGGCGACGGTAGTCGTTCATGTAGGCGTTTCCGTTTTCGAAGAGGTACTTGTCGCGTCGGCGTTTGTAGTGGTACTTGTGGTCTCCGAACTTGTCGACGGTAGTGGTACTTGTCGACGAGGTACTTGGCGTCCGGGGGTACTTGACGACGTAGAGGTACTTGGCGCAATCCACGACAACGGTGCTTGACGGTCCGGTTACGGGTCTTGCCGCCTCGTCGGGTAGTCGTACACGGTTCCTTGGCAACTTCATCAGCACAAAGCAACACAAAAAAAATAAACACAGTGCAGGTCTCGGGACTCCATGGTCACGGTCACAGCAGCAGCAGGGGCGACGGGAACGGAGGCAGAGCAGCGGCACGGCGAGCGACGAAGCGAAGTGGCTGGAGCTCCTTGGCGTGACGAGGACGGCCTCGACGGGAGGAGGGCTCGAGGGAGCTCCGACCTGACTGGCCTGGAGATGAGGCAGGTGCACCGGAGGCTGGAGAAGAGGCCCGCGCGTGGCGCGAGGCGCTGGTGGCCATGCTGGAGAGCGGAGGCAGCCAGGCGACGACGGTGGTCCGCGGGGCGAAGGAGGCAGGAGGGTCGCGGGCTCGGGGCGCTCGTCCTGGCGGCTTGGAGATGGAGGCCACGCGCTGCGGCCTGGCGCTGGTCGCGGGGGCTGCAGGGGCTCGGCCCTGGCGACGGGGGCGCGGAGGCGCTGCGGAGCTCCCCTCCTTGGCGACGAAGAGGAGAGGAGGAAGGCACTCGGGCGGCCCTGGCGAATGGGGCGCGTCCAGAGGCGCTCGGGGAGGCTCGTCCGGGCGGGGCGATGCGGGCGATGGGAGGTGAGGGGAGAAGAGCGACGGGGCCTGGCCACGAAGAAGCAGGCGGCCGGCTGCTCTGGCGCTGGAGGCGAGGAAGGATCGAAGCAGGGGATCGATGGGACAAGCTGGCGGTCGAGGGAATCGGGGATGGGGTTCGGGCGAGCGAGGAAGGAGCGATGGCGGCTGAGGGAAAACGGGGAGGAGAGTGCGGTCGGGCTAGGGTTAGGGAGATCGGGCCAGGAGGGAGAAGTTGGGCCGGCCTGGGCCTCGGTTGGGAGGCCGGCGGCTGAGGGATGGCCAGAAGGGCTGGTGGTTTTGGAGGCCCAAGAGGCTGGTTCTCTCTTAATAAAAGAGAGAAAAGGAAAAAAATAGAGACAAAGAAAGAAACAAGATAGAGGGGGTTAGGAGCAGAATTTGCACAAGAGGTCGATATCCTGGACCCGCAAAAATGCCAGGAATTTAAATAAAATAGTTGGGGGGGTTTTGGAGGAACCTCGAAACAACGGAAAGAATTGAAGACAGGGTTTTAACGGTGAAACTTGAATCAAAAGATGTCTGGAGAATAAATGCAAGTGTGTTGGGTTATTCCGAAGCACAAGGAATATTTTAATATAGCTCCCTAAATATTGGGATGATATGTTTTAAAGAGAAGACATTCTTCCCTCGATTTAAATGGATCGAAGATCCACACGATTTATTTAAGTTGAGATGCGAGATTAAAGACATGATGGCATGATGACATGATGCAATGCAAAAAATAAATAACACAAGCACAAGGAAACACACGGGCAACCCGGAACACCTGGAATCTTCTGGAATCTTCTGGGACGTCGGTCTTCGGGCATCACAACTTCATCTGAGAATTTCTGACTCCATAAAGAGAAGGGTGGGAGGGTGGGTAAAACAAAGACAACTTGGGATGAATGAAACAGACAAATCGTCAGATTTCTCAACGACGTCCGTATGGAATAACTTGAAAAGAAGGCACATCGGTTAAAAAGGATTAACATGAGGATCTTGATGATCAAGAGGAATTAGCACTCCCATAGAAATATGAGAACATCGATTAAGAAAGGCATGGAATCAACACTTGACATCGAAGCAACTCGAATACCAGAATCAAAACGAAACAAAGGATAGATATGCAACATGATCTTCACAATATCATCCGAACAGAGAATTGAACGAATGAATTCCGTAGGTACATCAACTAGTCGAGAAGCCACTTGAAGAACAAAAGATAAATAAAAAGGAACAAGGATTAGATAGAACAAATACAAGGTAGAAGTTTTGTTCGACATCTTCGTGCTGAAAGCTCATGGAACGTGTTACAAAAGGGTTTTGCAATCCCCGGATCAGCATAGCCAAGGACCCTTTAAGATGCAACTCCCGATCAGAACAAGTCCATAAAACCACTTCACTCAATGTAGAACCCCGAACTTCATATCGTGCATCCGTTGGAAGAATGCCTAGAACTACTAGATGAACCCACCTATAGATTTCCGAAAGTTTCCAGTTATGCAATCAGGTGTTGGGGATACAGGGGAAGCACCGCGCAATCAACTCTAAACCTACATCCAGCTGTATCCATCCTTCAACACATAACCAGTCTTTCTCGGAAACTGTTTACCTCTGACCTTCGAAACGCATCCACTATACAAGCTATGGCAATACTCTCGAACTACCTCCCCAGTACTGGGTGATGTCGGGGTTATCTTGCCACTAACCGCATAGGAGAGTTTTCGATGTCGGCCGTCTTAAGTATTCTAGTACTGCCGCGATGGATTTGTGACGACAACACCTCGGAGCTCAACTCCCCGGGACACTGCCACAACCCCTAATGACAGGAGGCATCGAGAACAATGTTCTCGCCACAAAGACATCGAAACAATCCAAACAATACTCGCGAGATCCTAAAAAAATTTTGGTGCAATTTTTGAAAGTAGAAGAGACAAGAGTAATCGTCAGGATTCCTCACCAGAATGAAAAGAGATGAGGAGCAAAAGAAATCCTACTCTCCGATATATATATATATAGGACTCAAAACATTTTTCAGTGTGTGCCTAGACTCAACCGTCAACGATTCGATCAATCAGTGGGGGCTTCTAGGTCGGAGAAGGCTCTGATACCAACTTGTAATGCCCAGGATGGGACTATACCTCCTACGTGTCGAGGCACGACTTAAAGGTATAAGCCCATCCTAGAATGATCTCAAGTTTGGTATCTTTGCACAACTCATGTAAAAGAGGGATTAAATTGCAAAAGGAGATAGTTGGCTTACACTCGCCACTTCACACAATACATTACATGAGCATTCATCATTCAAAACATCACAACCCGACTACGGGCGAAGATCCAAAAGAAAGATACCAAAACAACATAAAGCCACAGATCAGGATTGAATCCTAGTAGAAGAACCACTACTGACTATCGAAACGTCACAAGCAAACGGCCACGCTCTTCATAGAGCTCCTGGAAGTTCTGATCCAACTCCTGCATCAAACTCGGCTGAACCTGCATCTGGTGTGGTGAAGTAACTGTGAGCCACAGAGGACTCAGCAATCCCGTTCCCGGGTAACATGACTATTTAAGCCTTGGGTGTGGAACAAGGCTGAAGAAAGAACGAGAGGTGAAGGAACAACAAGAGTCTGCAGAAGCAACTAGCACTAGCTTACGTAAGTGAGAGCGAGAAGAGAAGCCTCGGACGAGAAGTGATCACGAAGTGATCCTAGCTACAAGCTCCACAAACATAACCCCTCCGTGTTCAACTCCCGAATCCCTATTCGGAAATTGACGGTCACGGAACACACGCTGGTAGTGTATTAGTAACATTGTGTCAAGTTATCTACAACCGGATATTAACAAGCTCCCATCTGCCACATAACCGCGGGCACGGCTTTCGAAAGTTCAAACCCTGCAGGGGTGTTCCAACTTGACCCATTACAAGCCCACGATCCGCGGAGTCGCAACTCCATAGGTGGGAAGACCCGAGTATTCTCGGAATCCCGTGCTCAAGTTAAACCGAACTAAGGTAAGGCTAATCCAGCAAATCCTCCCGGCGTGTCGACACCCTGATAGTAGCCGCGCGAATCTAAGTCTCAGGACACGACCGGATGAGTCATCCTACATGTTTTTACCAACCCTCAAGTTTCCTTTGAGGTGGCCCCGCAGTCTGCTCGTTTCGGACCAACACTCATGTGGAGCACTGGCCCGGGGGGTTGAATTAAAATAAAAGGGATAGCTAGTCCACATGCAAGTTTTATTAGTTATTAGGCAAATAGTACCAATGTTGGGACTTGCTGGAAAAGACTTAGCACTTAGCGGTTTATCAAGGGGGTCCCATACACCCCAACCGTGTTAGGAACGCATAATCAAGGAACATAACACCGGTTTATACGGTTCCTAACGGCATGAGTGGAACAAATCACCAAGCAAAAGTCTTAGCCTTCCACCCTTGCCAATATATAGATGATTTCATTTTAAGCATTTATATAGTGTGATATAACCCAACCAAACTTCAACATGAAGCAAGCATCTTCAATCTTCACCTGCAACTAGCAATGCTATAAGAGGGGCTGAGCGAAGCGTACTTAGCCAAGCATCGGTTTGCATAGGTAGGGTGGTTAAACATGGTAGTGGTTACAAGTAGGAGGCTGACAGGAAAGACATGGGCATCGAGGCAAAACTATAGAGCGATACTCTAGCAATAGGCAAAGATAGTAATGGTATCCGGGTTCGGTCATCTTGCCTGGGATTCCACAAGGGAGAAGAACGGATCCATGAAGTAGACGAAGCAACACAGTCGAGAGAATCCTCACAACTCCGGAACGAAACCGGAGCTAACAAGAGAAGCAACCGGAAAGAAAGAAACAACACGGTAAACACACAAGCATAAACATGGCATACGATGCACATCCAAGTATGATGCATGTCCGGTTTAATTATGCAAGGCATGGCAAAGTGCACAAACAAAACTACAAGTTAAGTGGAGATCAATATGCAACGAGTTGCATATTGACAAAACACCACATTTTATTATTTAGTTGACTCTCGTTATTTACAAGACAAGATCAATTGTTTTTAACATAGCAAGAGGTGAAGCATAAAGAAACTACAGTATTTAGACAATTTAAATGAGGCCGGAAAATAACAACATATCCGGAAAATCCCCATAAGCATGTTTAGCAATTATAAGCAAACAACAATTTAACATATCAATGTTGTTAACATGATGCGGATGACATGATCAAGTTTTATGCAATTTTATTAAAAGGTTGACTTAAAAGAGATATAGATGATAAGGAGAAATAGTCATCGTGGTGGAAAGAAAAAGGGTGCCACGGCAACAATTCCGAAAATGATGCCACGGCAACATATCGGTGCCAGTAACTCGTTGAGAGTCCGGTGCAAAAGGAAAGATGGCGTGAGCGAGTCAAACGAGATGAAAGGTGGGGCGATCCCGTCACCGGGTTCCCACGGGTTGGCGACGAGGCAACCGAGGAACATGACAAAAGGGCGAAACGGGCACGATGCACACAAGGAAACATTTCATACAACCACAACAAGCATCCACGGTTCACGCCTCGGGGTTATACATTTGAAACACTCGTTTCGGGACGGTTCGAGATCGTAGAGGAAGTAGTGGTACTCGCGGTCGGAGAGGAAGTAGTGGAAGTAGACGTTCTCGTGAGTCGAGGAACACGTTCGTAGTCGTACACGGGGCGACGGTAGTCGTTCACGTAGGCGTTTCCGTTTTCGAAGAGGTACTTGTCGCGTCGGCGTTCGTAGTGGTACTTGTGGTCTCCGAACTTGTCGACGGTAGTGGTACTTGTCGACGAGGTACTTGGCGTCCGGGGGTACTTGACGACGTAGAGGTACTTGGCGCAATCCACGACAACGGTGCTTGACGGTCCGGTTACGGGTCTTGCCGCCTCGTCGGGTAGTCGTACACGTTTCCTTGGCAACTTCATTAGCACAAAGCAACACAAAAAAAATAAACACAGTGCAGGTCTCGGGACTCCATGGTCACGGTCACAGCAGCAGCAGGGGCGACGGGAACAGAGGCAGAGCAGCGGCACGGCGAGCGACGAAGCGAAGTGGCTGCAGCTCCTTGGAGTGACGAGGACGGCCTCGACGGGAGGAGGGCTCGAGGGAGCTGCAACCTGACTGGCCTGGAGACGAGGCAGGTGCACCGGAGGCTGGAGAAGAGTCCCGCGCGCGGCGCGAGGCACTGGTGGCCATGCTGGAGAGCGGAGGTAGCCAGGCGACGACGGTGGTCCGCGGGGCGAAGGAGGCAGGAGGGTCGCGGGCTCGGGGCGCTCGTCCTGGCGGCTTGGAGATGGAGGCCACGCGCTGCGGCCTTGCGCTGGTCGCGGGGGCTGCAGGGGCTCGGCCCTGGCGACGGGGGCGCGGAGGCGCTGCGGAGCTCCCCTCCTTGGCGACGAAGAGGAGAGGAGGAAGGCGCTCGGGTGGCCCTGGCGAATGGGGCGTGTCCAGAGGCGCTCGGGGAGGCTCGTCCGGGCGGGGCGATTTGAGCGATGGGAGGTGAGGGGAGAAGAGCGACGGGGCCTGGCCACGAAGAAGCGGGCGGCCGGCTGCTCTGGTGCTGGAGGCGAGGAAGGATCGAAGCAGGGGATCGATGGGACAAGCTGGCGGTCGAGGGAACCGGGGATGGTGTTCGGGCGAGCGAGGAAGGAGCGACGGCGGCTGAGGGAAAACGGGGACGAGAGTGCGGTCGGGCTAGGGTTAGGGAGATCGGGCCAGGAGGGAGAAGTTGGGCCGGCCTGGGCCTCGGTTGGGAGGCCGGCGGCTGAGGGATGGCCAGAAGGGCTGGTGGTTTTGGAGGCCCAAGAGGCTGGTTCTCTCTTAATAAAAGAGAGAAAAGGAAAAAAAATAGAGACAAAGAAAGAAACAAGATAGAGGGGGTTAGGAGCAGAATTTGCACAAGAGGTCGATATCCTGGACCCGCAAAAATGCCAGGAATTTAA
>LR738712.1:238531361-238572333 GCA_902687465.1 Secale cereale
CTCGAAACAACGGAAAGAATTGAAGACAGGGTTTTAACGGTGAAACTTGAATCAAAAGATGTCTAGAGAATAAATGCAAGTGTGTTGGGTTATTCCGAAGCACAAGGAATATTTTAATATAGCTCCCTAAATATTGGGATGATATGTTTTAAAGAGAAGACATTCTTCCCTCGATTTAAATGGATCGAAGATCCACACGATTTATTTAAGTTGAGATGCCAGATTAAAGACATGATGCCATGATGACATGATGCAATGCAAAAAATAAATAACACAAGCACAAGGAAACACACGGGCAACCCGGAACACCTGGAATCTTCTGGAATCTTCTGGGACGTCGGTCTTCGGGCGTCACAACTTCATCTGAGAATTTCTGACTCCATAAAGAGAAGGGTGGGAGGGTGGGTAAAACAAAGACAACATGGGATGAATGAAACAGACAAATCGTCAGATTTCTCAACGACGTCCGTATGGAATAACTTGAAAAGAAGGCACACTGGTTAAAAAGGATTAACATGAGGATCTTGATGATCAAGAGGAATTAGCACTCCCATAGAAATATGAGAACATCGATTAAGAAAGGCATGGAATCAACACTTGACATCGAAGCAACTCGAATACCAGAATCAAAACGAAACAAAGGATAGATATGCAACATGCTCTTCACAATATCATCCGAACAGAGAATTGAACGAATGAATTCCGTAGGTACATCAACTAGTCGAGAAGCCACTTGAAGAACAAAAGATAAATAAAAAGGAACAAGGATCAGATAGAACAAATACAAGGTAGAAGTTTCGTTCGACATCTTCGTGCTGAAAGCTCATGGAACGTGTTACAAAAGGGTTTTGCAATCCCTGGATCAGCATAGCCAAGGACCCTTTAAGATGCAACTCCCGATCAGAACAAGTCCATAAAACCACTTCACTCAATGTAGAACCCCGAACTTCATATCGTGCATCCGTTGGAAGAATGCCTAGAACTACTAGATGAAGCCACCTATAGATTTCCGAAAGTTTCCAGTTATGCAATCAGGTGTTGGGGATACAGGGGAAGCACCGCGCAATCAACTCTAAACCTACATCCAGCTGTATCCATCCTTCAACACATAACTAGTCTTTCTCGGAAACTGTTTACCTCAGTCCTTCGAAACGCATCCACTATACAAGCTATGGCAATACTCTCGAACTACCTCCCCAGTACTGGGTGATGTCGGGGTTATCTTGCCACTAACCGCATAGGAGAGTTTTCGATGTCGGCCGTCTTAAGTATTCTAGTACTGCCGCGATGGATTTGTGACGACAACACCTCAGAGCTCAACTCCCCGGGACACTGCCACAACCCCTAATGACAGGAGGCATCGAGAACAATGTTCTCGTCACAAAGACATCGAAACAATCCAAACAATACTCGCGAGATCCTAAAAAAATTTTGGTGCAATTTTTGAAAGTAGAAGAGACAAGAGTAATCGTCAGGAGTCCTCACCAGAATGAAAAGAGATGAGGAGCAAAAGAAATCCTACTCTCCGATATATATATAGGACTCAAAACATTTTTCAGTGTGTGCCTAGACTCAACCGTCAACGATTCGATCAATCAGTGGGGGCTTCTAGGTCGGAGAAGGCTCTGATACCAACTTGTAATGCCCAGGATGGGACTATACCTCCTACGTGTCGAGGCACGACTTAAAGGTATAAGCCCATCCTAGAATGATCTCAAGTTTGGTATCTTTGCACAACTCATGTAAAAGAGGGATTAAATTGCAAAAGGAGATAGTTGGCTTACACTCGCCACTTCACACAATACATTACATGAGCATTCATCATTCAAAACATCACAACCCGACTACGGGCGAAGATCCAAAAGAAAGATACCAAAACAACATAAAGCCACAGGTCAGGATCGAATCCTAGTAGAAGAACCACTACTGACTATCGAAACGTCACAAGCAAACGGCCACGCTCTTCATAGAGCTCCTGGAAGTTCTGATCCAACTCCTGCATCAAACTCGGCTGAATCTGCATCTGGTGTGGTGAAGTAACTGTGAGCCATAGAGGACTCAGCAATCCCGTTCCCGGGTAACATGACTATTTAAGCCTTGGGTGTGGAACAAGGCTGAAGAAAGAACGAGAGGTGAAGGAACAACAAGAGTCTGCAGCAGCAACTAGCACTAGCTTACGTAAGTGAGAGCGAGAAGAGAAGCCTCGGACGAGAAGTGATCACGAAGTGATCCTAGCTACAAGCTCCACAAACATAACCCCTCCGTGTTCAACTCCCGAATCCCTATTCGGAAATTGACGGTCACGGAACACACGCTGGTAGTGTATTAGTAACATTGTGTCAAGTTATCTACAACCGGATATTAACAAGCTCCCATCTGCCACATAACCGCGGGCACGGCTTTCGAAAGTTCAAACCCTGCAGGGGTGTTCCAACTTGACCCATTACAAGCCCACGATCCGCGGAGTCGCAACTCCATAGGTGGGAAGACCCGAGTATTCTCAGAATCCCGTGCTCAAGTTAAACCGAACTAAGGTAAGGCTAATCCAGCAAATCCTCCCGGCGTGTCGACACCCTGATAGTAGCCGCGCGTATCTAAGTCTCAGGACACGACCGGATGAGTCATCCTACAGGTTTTTACCAAACCTCAAGTTTCCTTGAGGTGGCCCCGCAGTCTGCTCGTTTCGGACCAACACTCATGTGGAGCACTGGCCCGGGGGGTTGAATTAAAATAAAAGGGATAGCTAGTCCACATGCAAGTTTTATTAGTTATTAGGCAAATAGTACCAATGTTGGGACTTGCTGGAAAAGACTTAGCACTTAGCGGTTTATCAAGGGCGTCCAATACACCCCAACCGTGTTAGGAACGCATAATCAAGGAACATAACACCGGTTTATCCGGTTCCTAACGGCATGAGTGGAACAAATCACCAAGCAAAAGTCATAGCTTTCCACCCTTGCCAATATATAGATGATTTCATTTTAAGCATTTATATAGTGTGATATAACCCAACCAAACTTCAACATGAAGCAAGCATCTTCAATCTTCACCTGCAACTAGCAACGCTATAAGAGGGGCTGAGCGAAGCGTACTTAGCCAAGCAACGGTTTGCATAGGTAGGGTGGTTAAACATGGTAGTGGTTACAAGTAGGAGGCTGACAGGAAAGACATGGGCATCGAGGCAAAACTATAGAGCAATACTCTAGCAATAGGCAAAGATAGTAATGGTATCCGGGTTCGGTCATCTTGCCTGGGATTCCACAAGGGAGAAGAACGGATCCATGAAGTAGACGAAGCAACACAGTCGAGAGAATCCTCACAACTCCGGAACGAAACCGGAGCTAACAAGAGAAGCAACCGGAAAGAAAGAAACAACACGGTAAACACACAAGCATAAACATGGCATACGATGCACATCCAAGTATGATGCATGTCCGGTTTAATTATGCAAGGCATGGCAAAGTGCACAAACAAAACTACAAGTTAAGTGGAGATCAATATGCAACGAGTTGCATATTGACGAAACACCACATTTTATTATTTAGATGACTCTCATTATTTACAAGACTAGATCAATTGTTTTTAACATAGCAAGAGGTGAAGCATAAAGAAACTACACTATTTAGACAATTTAAATGAGGCCGGAAAATAACAACAACATATCCGGAAAATCCCCATAAGCATGTTTAGCAATTATAAGCAAACAACAATTTAACATATCAATGTTGTTAACATGATGCGGATGACATGATCAAGTTTTATGCAATTTTATTAAAAGGTTGACTTAAAAGAGATATAGATGATAAGGAGAAATAGTCATCGTGGTGGAAAGAAAAAGGTGCCACGGCAACAATTCCGAAAATGATGCCACGGCAACATATCGGTGCCGGTAACTCGTTGAGAGTCCGGTGCAAAAGGAAAGATGGCGTGAGCGAGTCAAACGAGATGAAAGGTGGGGCGATCCCGTCACCGGGTTCCCACGGGTCGGCGACGAGGCAACCGAGGAACATGACAAAAGGGCGAAACGGGCACGATGCACACAAGGAAACATTTCATACAACCACAACAAGCATCCACGGGTCACGTCTCGGGGTTATACCTTCCAAACACTCGTTTCGGGACGGTTCGAGATCGTAGAGGAAGTAGTGGTACTCGCGGTCGGAGAGGAAGTAGTGGAAGTAGACGTTCTCGTGAGTCGAGGAACACGTTCGTAGTCGTACACGGGGCGACGGTAGTCGTTCACGTAGGCGTTTCCGTTTTCGAAGAGGTACTTGTCGCGTCGGCGTTCGTAGTGGTACTTGTGGTCTCCGAACTTGTCGACGGTAGTGGTACTTGTCGACGAGGTACTTGGCGTCCGGGGGTACTTGACGACGTAGAGGTACTTGGCGCAATCCACGACAACGGTGCTTGACGGTCCGGTTACGGGTCTTGCCACCTCGTCGGGTAGTCGTACACGGTTCCTTGGCAACTTCATCAGCACAAAGCAACAAAAAAAAATAAACACAGTGCATGTCTCGGGACTCCATGGTCACGGTCACAGCAGCAGCAGGGGCGACGGGAACGGAGGCAGAGCAGCGGCACGGCGAGCGACGAAGCGAAGTGGCTGCAGCTCCTTGGCGTGACGAGGACGGCCTCGACGGGAGGAGGGCTCGAGGGAGCTGCGACCTGACTGGCCTGGAGACGAGGCAGGTGCACCGGAGCCTGGAGAAGAGGCCCGCGCGCGGCGCGATGCGCTGGTGGCCATGCTGGAGAGCGGAGGAAGCCAGGCGACGACGGTGGTCCGCGGGGCGAAGGAGGCAGGAGGGTCGCGGGCTCGGGGCGCTCGTCCTGGCGGCTTGGAGATGGAGGCCACGCGCTGCGGCCTGGCGCTGGTCGCGGGGGCTGCAGGGGCTCGGCCCTGGCGACGGGGGCGCGGAGGCGCTGCGGAGCTCCCCTCCTTGGCGACGAAGAGGAGAGGAGGAAGGCGCTCGGGCGGCCCTGGCGAATGGGGCACGTCCAGAGGCGCTCGGGGAGGCTCGTCCGGTCGGGGCGATGCGGGCAATGGGAGGTGAGGGGAGAAGAGCGACGGGGCCTGGCCACGAAGAAGCGGGCGGCCGGCTGCTCTGGCGCTGGAGGCGAGGAAGGATCGAAGCAGGGGATCGATGGGACAAGCTGGCGGTCGAGGGAATCGGGGATGGGGTTCGGGCGAGCGAGGAAGGAGCGACGGCGGCTGAGGGAAAACGGGGAGGAGAGTGCGGTCGGGCTAGGGTTAGGGAGATCGGGCCAGGAGGGAGAAGTTGGGCCGGCCTGGGCCTCGGTTGGGAGGCCGGCGGCTGAGGGATGGCCAGAAGGGCTGGTGGTTTTGGAGGCCCAAGAGGCTGGTTCTCTCTTAATAAAAGAGAGCAAAGGAAAAAAAATAGAGACAAAGAAAGAAACAAGATAGAGGGGGTTAGGAGCAGAATTTGCACAAGAGGTCGATATCCTCGACCCGCAAAAATGCCAGGAATTTAAATAAAATAGTTGGGGGGGTTTTGAAGGAACCTCGAAACAACGGAAAGAATTGAAGACAGGGTTTTAACGGTGAAACTTGAATCAAAAGATGTCTGGAGAATAAATGCAAGTGTGTTGGGTTATTCCGAAGCACAAGGAATATTTTAATATAGCTCCCTAAATATTGGGATGATATGTTTTAAAGAGAAGACATTCTTCCCTCGATTTAAATGGATCGAAGATCCACACGATTTATTTAAGTTGAGATGCCAGATTAAAGACATGATGCCATCATGACATGATGCAATGCAAAAAAATAAATAACACAAGCACAAGGAAACACACGGGCAACCCTGAACACCTGGAATCTTCTGGAATCTTCTGGGACGTCGGTCTTCGGGCGTCACAGCCACTGACATCACCGACCATGAAGTGGTGAAGAAATAGCTGAGATCGCTTGCTTCCTCATTTGATAATGTGGCTTTGATGATTCAAGAGCGTGGTGACTACAAGTCACTTGATCCCGCTGATATCCTTGAAAGGCTGTCACACCCTGCATTTTGTAACATGTTATTTGTAACTTTGAAGCATGAAAATTTGGACCAGCAAAAATTTTTAGCATCATTTGGCTTTTATTTGGAATTGAGTTTTCTTCATTTGCTTTTTCATGTGCTCATTAAAGTCAACTATGACCTCTTGTAGATTTCATCTCCACACCCAAAACTTCTGCCCAATGATCATGCCAAGTGTTATAAGACAATATAGTAACTTCTTACAAAATTAATTTGGCCAAAGAGTATTTTATAAATTTAGTTTTCCAAAAACCCCTGAATTGAGATTTGCACTGCAAGTACTTGATTAAGGGTGTGAAAATTATTTCAAAAGGTTTATTTGAGACCTAGTAGTCATAGGACTCCCAGAAACCACAAAGGTATAATTTTAAAAGTTATTTTCCTATTTTATTTAAAAGCTTTTTCTTAAGGCCAGAAGTGGTCTTTAATAGGGGAAAATTATTTAACTGTTTCAAAAATATTTGCCAAAATTCAGAGAGACTCATAGGACATATATTGTCCATATATAAGAGTTTCAACACTTGGTCATGTTCAAAATAATGGGCTAAACCCTCTAAAACCCTTTCTTTATATTTCAAGCTTTTGAAATATTAACAAAGGAAACTTTCTCCAAAAATTCCAGGGAAATTCTATCATGTCATATATGACAAATTTGATGATCTTGCCAAGTCCCATGCCTTGGGAAGCAAGAAAACCTCCTCAAACCCCTTCATAACCATTCTGTCCATAATTGAAGTTTGAGCAACTTTACATTGCCAAACTTGTCCAAATGCTCTCAAACTTGGTGCACATGCTAGAATGACCTAATAAGGCATCTAGACCAAATGGCACAAGAATTTGAATAGAGCAACTTGATCAGATCACCTCAAAACCCTTTCTGTTCAAATGAAATTTGAACAACTTTACATTACCAACTTTTTATCTGGAGCTTCAAACTTTGTGGGCATGATCAATACCCCAAATGATGATGCTACACCAAGTGGTGCATCAAGGGGAGATGATTAGCTTAACTCAATCAAGATGAAACTGTTTCTGTTGATTTCTAGGGTTCACCAAAGTTACATTGGCTAGTTTCTCCAAATGGGCCCAAATTTGGTGAAGCACCCTATTTTCTCATATCTTTCAACCCTGTCAAGTGCCATGTCAAGTGGACTTCATTTACTTGATCAAACAATGATCAAACACCTTCTGCAGAAATGCTAAAACCTCCAATTTGACCACTTTCACTTTTCTCCATGGCCTCAACTTCTTACCACAGGCTCATTGAGTTACCAGCTACCTCTAGTAACTCCCCCAGCACCTCAGCTCCATGATTGAAGGGTGAAACCCTTGTTTTACCTTGCTGCACAGCCAACTTTCACCATTTCACCAGCCCTCTCCCTCTCTCTCTGCATCCCCAGGGCATCCAAGGGCTCAGGGCATTTCTTTACTCCTCCTACAACGTGCTAGACACTGTTGGACACGCTGGATCGGACTAAACCGGCGAGAGCACGCTGATGCCAGCAATACGCATGCTCTGGAGCGCGCAAACAGTGCCCTCCGCACGCTGGCTCTGGCCAATCGGCCTCCCCCGACAACCTCGAGCCTCCCCCTCGCGCCAGTAGAGGCGCCTCGACGTCCGCGACCTCCCCGGCGCTGTCCCCCCTCCTCCTGCGCCCTCCAGTAGCCGCCGTCGCACGCGTGCTGGCCGCCCGCGGCGGCCACTCCTCTGCCTCGCACGCGCGCACCCCTCTGACGCTCCCCCGCTCCTCCTCTCACCTCTACTGGACGTGGAGCTTGTCCAGGAACTCCACGGACTCACTCCCCTGGCCTCCCGTGCGCTGTAGCGTCGAGCCGGAGCTCGCCGGCGCACTGGACCACGGGTCTCCGTCGAGCCCCTACATATAGGCCCTCCCGAGCCATTCCAACAGCACCAGCAGCACCTCCTCCTCCCCAGCATCACTCCTGCACCACCAGCTCGACCCCAGGAGGTCCCAGTGCTCGGGATCGACCAGAGCTCCGCCGCGTCGGGCCGCCGGCGATCTCGAGGTACGGGCCTCCCCTGCCTCTCCTTCCACTCGTTTCGAAACCGCCGCACTCCACTGATCATTTTCCCCCTGTTTCCCCTCTCCATGGCAGCCGGAAACAGCCGCAGCCACCACCCTCCGACGAGCTTCCGCCGCCCCACCTCGCCGCCGGTGATCCAGGACTCCCCGCCGTGCCGCACTACCACCACTACAACCGCGACACGACGCTGAGCTCAACCCTGCCCTCCGTTGCCGTCGCCGTGGCCGGAATCTTCGCCGGTGAGCTCGCCGCCACCGTGGCCGTGGGGTTAGAGATGACAGGCAGGCCCCGCCTGTCATCCCCCCACCTCTCTCCCCCTCCTCTATGCCGCTGACCCACGGGCCCCGCCCGTCAGGTTTGAAAACCTGACGTGCGCGCGCGCTAGCTCCGTGCGGCTGGGCCAGTCCGTCTGGGCCGTGCACTGTGGCCTCCTCTGGCCCAGTGCACAGGATCCTTTTTCATTTTTCTTTTCTGTTGATGTTTTAAACATTTATACGGAAAAGATATTTGATCAAAATTAAATATCTTCAACTCCTAAAATCTTGCAATATTCCAACCTATTTAATGGTACCACTTTCATTCAAATCCATGAAACTTTGCTGTACTGTTCAAATTTAAATTCAAATTTGGGCAGTATAACTCCTGTTCAAAAATCAATATGTCCTATTCTGTAACTCCAAAACTCCAACTAAAATTTTTCCCCATCTTAGAAATCCCTCTAGTATTTTACAAAAATAAGTTGACATTTTTCTGAGCACTTTGATTTTTCTGTTTTATTTGTATTCTTATTTTTCCGTGGTTATTATGCGACGTATAGATCCCGTATTTGACGAAGTTGCTGTGGAAGAAGAAGGAGAAGGAATTGAAGACTTTGAAGACCAAGCCAATCCAGGCAAGCAGCCCTTTGACCATGATACACTTGTTCTTCGGAACCCGTTTGCTTCCGATGCATGATGATAGGGTTACGATGGTAACCTAGATGAACCACCACATGATGCATGCCTTATTGTTGATCTTGCTATGCGCTAGATGACATGCAAATAGTTGGTCATGATGCTTATATGATGCATGTGTGATATGAACCCTCGTAGTTGAAATCTTTGCATGAACCCATCGGGTGCCCCTAATGCCCGAGGGTGATAAAGTGTTAGGTCATCACTTGAGAAAGAAGTGATGTGCCGGTAGATCATGTGCATGGTGGAATGATGGATTAGATTTATGTGTGACTACCGTCCCAACCAAACATGTGCAACCACACTACCCCTTATGGGACGGGGCTTTATTGATTACTTAGGTCGATGCTAGCATGGTGCCCGCATTACTAGTGACGGGAAGACTTGAGGTCTTTCCCGGGAAGGGGTCGTGCTTGGATAGACGGCCATGACTGTTTTTACAGGGCACCGGACACACCGTTGGTCCCTTCGGGTACGCGTGACATTAAAATTTGGGCAAGTCCCGTGACTTATTGTTTGTACCCGAGGGCCGTGTGCCAACGAGTGGACTCTATGTTAGTGTCGTCTAAGGAAAGGTAATGACCGAGTGCTTACCCCGGGTACTTGAGGTACCGCGGGTCGTGGATGACACGGAAGTTCCCCGGATCTTGTGGGTAAAGTGCGCAACCTCTGCAGAGTGTAAAACTATTCGAATAGCCGTGTCCACGGTCATGGACAGTTGGGTGGTGCTACTTAAACTAAGTCCAGAATTTTACTTCATTGGTGATAAAATGTGTGTGACAAGTCAAGGTGGTGACTTGACTCGATGAGATGAATCATATTCTTGTTGATGTCGGTAACCTGTCTTCGGGGTTACGCGAGGTTATTGATGCATAAACTTGATGATAGCATATTTGTTCTAGCCTTGCTAGATTGATCATTGTTATTCAAATGCACTGTTACTGTTACCACATCATGGGTTGCTTGCGAGTACATTCAAAGTACTCATTGGCTTGCCACTGGTTATTTAATTGGCCAGGCATGGAAGAGCAGGAATATGAGGAAGAGTTCTTTGGAGACGAGCATGCGAACTAGGACGCTATCCCAGTCAGAATGCCTGTAGGGTTAAGGCATATGGCATGGGTTCTACCCGTTTACCGAAGACTTCCGCTATTTGAGTTATTTCCCATTCAGCCATGAGGCTCTATCTATGTAAGACTTGGCCATAATGGCCTTAATTCGTGTAAGACTATTTGTATGGATGTAAGACTCTTGTTATTTCAGCTTCTGTGTGTTCAGTGAGCATTGATCTCTGGGATCACTGTACACGTGCATTCGGTGATCTCGACTCCTAAGTCGGGGTCCCCACAGAGCTGGTATCAGAGCCATCCTGACTGTAGGAAGCCTTAGTTAGCATGGGCGTTAGTTAGTTGAGACCCCTTTTCAAAAACCTTCTGAACCTCTCTTCTTTTCTAAACCTGAGATTTCCTCAGCTATTTAACCCCTCCTATTCCACCTTTGTAGATGGCCGCTGTTCCCGAAGAGCACCTGGCCACTGGGTTTCCCCTACTTCTCGAGGATAGCCTCCAGGAGTGTCAGTTCCACCGAGCACCCATCCTCACCTACCTTGAGCATTGGGTGAGCGACACTGAGGTGGAGTACCATGTGGAAGTGATCGTGAAGGCAAACGATCCTCCCACAAGTTGGTTCTTCGAGGGACCCCAGATGGCAACACTACCACTCGCTGCCGAGGCTGCTGCACTCAAGGCATTAACCCGTCTCCGCGAGCTTCTTCCGGAGATGGCAGCCAAGATGGCAACTCGCTTCTTACCTTACCGGAAGGAAGGTGACGAAGAAAGCAGCGCACTAGCCCCTCCACTGAAGGAAGGACTCTCGCTTCGGTTCCAGACCTACTTCAGTCTATGTGCCGACAGCTTGGCACAAGACCTGGCCTCGGAATCAATGAAGCTTCGAGAAGAACTTTACAAGACCAAGGCACTTCTTCGACGAGCTCAAGAGAAGGCAAACAGGATCAAGAAGGAAGGAGCCCCTTCTGGACAATCCGCTATCGCATATCGAGGCGGAAGGCCCTCCGAGGATGTGTCTTCCAAGGGTGAAGAACCACCTCGGCGACGCCGGATGACAGCAAGGGAATACCGCAAGCTTTTCCCTGCACCACCATCGAAGCACCGTCGTATCCAACTCCTCCACTCCCCCACTCCCTCCAGCGACAAGGGAGCCCAGACAGATGAAGACAAGGAGGAAGACCCAGAAGAGCCGGAATACGCGACCGAGCATTCCGCCGCTTAGGCATTATTCGCTACTCGGATATGCCCGTTGTAACCCCTACGGTAGGATAGGTCGTGTAACCCCTATGCGCAGTCGAGTCCTTGTATGGTTCATATGAAACCATCTAGCGTTTGCTTTTGTTGTGTCTGGATGTAAGTCGTAATCTTCCTACGGGAATGTGTAAACGACTACATCACCCATCTGGATTTTAATGAATGTGTTTGGCCTCTCGGCCCTTGCATGATTTGATTTAGTGTCACACCCACCCCCTTACTAGGCACCCATCTATCTTGCTTTCCCTCTTCCGAGTCATGAGACCTTTTACCGCTCCAACAGGATGCCTGTTGTAACTCGTACTGGTACCTCTACCCAGCAGCCCGAAGCCGGAGCATCCTCTCAGCCAGAGGCAGGCCACGACCAAACCAACGACCAAGCTCCACCACCACCTCCTCCAAGCATGGACATGGCTCAGCTTCTCCAAGCTTTCCGAGAGGAACGCCAAGCCAACACTGCAGCTCTTCAGCTGATTGCTCAAGCTGTCACCAACAACCGCCAACCGGTGGGGAATGGCAATGGACGTTCCACGTTGGCAGAGTTCAAGAAGCATGCACCGCCAACCTTCATCGAGACTGCTGAACCCCTGGATGCAGATGACTGGGTCTGTTCCATTGAGGAAATCCTGGAACTAGTCGGATGCACCGAAGATCGCGAGAAGGTGGCTTATGCAGCCCACTGCCTCGGGGGAACTGCTAGAGGTTGGTGGGATGGATTCAAGGTCATGCATGCTGAACAAGACATCACTTGGGTGAACTTCAAGGCAGAATTCCGCAAGGCCCACATTCCTTCCGGAATCATGGCTATCAAAAAGCGCGAGTTCCGAGCCCTGAAGCAAGGAAGTGGCACTGTCAAGGAGTACATGCAGAAGTTCAGCATTCTGTCAAGGTATGCCCCTGAGGATGTCGGCACTGATGCTGCCAAAAGGGAGCGCTTCATGGAAGGCCTTAATCAGACTCTGCAATACTCGCTTGTCGTGTGCGACTGCCCATCTTTCCCTAACCTGGTGAACAAGGCACTCATGCTTGAAGACAAGCGGCGTGCTTTGGAAGACACTCGCAAGCGCAAGTTGGTCAGTAAGGGAAGTTCCAGCAACCAGAAGCCTCGTCCGTGGCAGTCAGCCCCGGCCAAGCCCGCCTATCAGCAGCCAAGAGCTCCTGCACCTCGTGCCAATCCTCAGCCTCAGCAGTATGCCAACCCCAGGCCATCTTTCAACCCCAATACCAATGGTGGCAACAAGATCAACACCCCAAACCAAGTCACTTGCTTTGGGTGTGGTCAGCCCGGACACATCTCCAGGGTGTGCCCCAACAAGAAGCCTGATGCCCCGCGCCCCAATGCGCAGAACCAGGGACAAGGCCGTGGAATGCCACCAAGGAACCCAGCTCCTCGCAATCCACCGAACTATGGGAAGGGGCGTGTGAATCACGTCACTGCTGAAGAAGCCCAGGAAGACCCGGACGTCGTGTTGGGTACGTTCCTTGTCAACTCAGCACCTGCAACTGTCTTGTTTGATTATGGAGCAACGCATTCATTTGTCACTCAAAGATTTGCATTAAAAAGTGGCATGACCCCTACACCCCTGAATAACCCTATGGTGATACAAACCCCCGGAGCCGAGATGAGAGCCAAGATAGGCTGTAAAGGAGTCAGTGTTACCATTAACGGTGTAGACTTCCTAGCAGACCTTATCGTCCTGAGATCGCAAGGCTTGGATGTGATCCTAGGTATGAATTGGCTCAGTAAGCACCAAGGCTTGTTAGACTGTGCCAATCGGACAGTCACTGTGACCAATGACCAAGGAGTCGAAGTTAAGTTTGCCCCCAACTCCTCCTCCGCTCAAACCGCTAAAGTCAACTGTCTGTCTGAAGTTGGGCTAGAGCAAGTACAGGTGGTATGTGAGTATCCTGATGTCTTTCCGGATGAACTACCGGGAATGCCCCCTGACCGTGACATTGAGTTCCTCATCGAGCTCGTGCCCGGAGCAGGACCCATCTATAAGAAGCCTTATAGAATGGGGACGGAAGAATTAGCCAAGTTGAAGAAGCAGCTAGAAGAGCAGCTAAGGAAGGGATTTAGCCGCCCGAGTGCCTCCCCTTGGGGATCTCCTGTTCTGTTTGTGGCAAAGAGGGACGGTACCATCCGCTTATGCATTGACTATCGTTCCCTCAATGAAGATACAATCAAGAACAAGTACCCACTTCCCAAGATCGAAGATCTGTTTGATCAGCTCAGCGGAGCCAAGGTATTCTCCAAGATCGACCTCAGATCTGGGTATTACCAGCTGAAGATGAGACCCCAAGATATTCCGAAGACGGCATTCGTAACCAGATATGGCCTGTACGAGTGCACGGTCATGTCTTTTGGGTTAACCAATGCCCCGGCCTACTTCATGTATCTCATGAATAAAGTCTTCATGGAATATTTGGACAAGTTTGTTGTTGTCTTCATTGATGACATTCTTGTGTTCTCGAAGTCGGAGGAAGAGCATGAGCAACATTTGAGGATGGTCCTAGACAAGCTTCGTGAGCACCAACTGTATGCCAAATTCAGCAAGTGTGAGTTCTGGCTGCATAAAGTTGGATTCTTAGGTCATGTCTTGACCGAGGAAGGATTATCTGTTGATCCTGCAAAAATCGAAGCTGTGACCCAATGGCAATCTCCAACGACCGTCAAGGAAGTCAGAAGCTTCCTCGGATTGGCGGGCTATTACCGTAAGTTCGTGGAAGGATTCTCTAGCATTGCACGACCAATGACTCAGCTCCTCAAAAAGGACAAGAAGTTCGAGTGGACGCCAAAATGCGAAGAGAGCTTCCAAGAGCTCAAAAAGAGATTGACCACCGCCCCAGTTCTGGCAACACCTGATATTCACAAGGAGTTCGTGATATATTGTGATGCCTCTCGAACCGGATTGGGAAGCGTTCTGATGTAAGAAGGCCGTGTCATAGCATACCTCTCCAGGCAGCTACGACCCCATGAGGAGAACTACGCTACTCACGATTTTGAGCTAGCGGCAGTAGTTCATGCCTTGAAGACATGGCGGCATTACCTCCTAGGGAAACGGTGTGAGATTTACACAGACCATAAAAGTCTGAAGTATATTTTCACCCAAAAGGAATTGAACATGAGGCAGCGGAGATGGTTGGAACTCATCAAAGATTATGACCTCAGTGTTCAGTATCACCCTGGGAAGGCTAACGTGGTGGCCGATGCCTTAAGCAGGAAGGCTTGCTCTTTGAATGTCATTATTCAGGAAAGGCAGCCTGCCTTGTTTAAGGAGATCGAACAATTCAGTTTGGAACTGGTCACCCCCGGATTTCTGGATCATTTGGAAGTCAGACCGACTCTGATGGACGACGTCAAGAAGGCTCAAGACGGACATGCAAGCATCGAAGGCATCAAGAAGAAGATGAAGCTGGGCAAGGCCCCAGGATTCTCCGAAGACGAGCACGGGATTGTTTGGTACAAAGGTCGTCTCTGCGTACCAAACAACACCGAGCTGAAGACGCTGATTCTGCAAGAAGCCCACGACACTCCATATTCCATCCACCCCGGAGGAACCAAGATGTACCAAGACTTGAAGGCACGATTCTGGTGGCACGGTATGAAAAGAGAGATTGCAACCTATGTTGTAAAGTGTGATGTGTGCCAAAGGGTCAAGGCTGAGTATCAGCGACCTACTGGATTGCTTCAACCACTCCAAGTTCCTGAGTGGAAGTGGGATAAAGTCGGAATGGACTTCATCACTGGACTACCAAGGTCGAATAGAGGACATGACTCTATCTGGGTCATAGTCGATCATTTGACCAAGATGGCCCATTTCATTCCTGTCAAAACCACTTATGATGGCAACCGGCTGGCAGCTCTTTACATCGACCGAATCGTAAGTCTTCACGGTGTTCCCAAGGAGATTGTGTCAGATCGAGGAACCCAGTTCACCTCAAGGTTCTGGAAGAAGTTCCAAGAAGCCCTGGGAACCAAGTTGTCTTTCAGCACAGCTTTCCACCCACAGACCGGAGGTCAGACTGAGCGAGTCAATCAGATTCTCGAAGACATGCTCCGAGCCTGTGTCCTGGCATATGGAGCCAAGTGGGAAGACTGTCTCCCTTTTGCCGAGTTCTCCTACAACCACAGTTACCAGTCAAGCCTTCAGATGGCACCATTTGAGGTGTTGTACGGACGCAGATGTCGCACACCCCTCAAATGGTCAGAGACTGGAGAAGGACTAGTTTTTGGACCGGATAATCTCCGCGCAGCAGAAGAGCAAGTCCAACTAGTCAGAGAGCGATTAAAGGCAGCCAAGTCAAGGCAGAAGAGTTATGCTGACACCCGACGCCGAGACATGAGTTTCCATGTCGGGGACCATGTGTACCTGCGGGTAACTCCTCTGAAGGGAACCAAGCGTTTCCATGTTAAGGGGAAGCTCGCACCAAGGTTCATTGGACCCTTTGAGATCGCTGCACGACGAGGAGAAGTGGCTTATCAGTTGGAACTACCACCTGAGCTATCCGATGTGCACAATGTGTTCCATGTGTCACAACTCCGGAAATGTCTCCAAGTTCCAGACAAGCCCAATCTCTACAAGGATGTGGATCACCAAGCCATTGATCTGCAGCCTGATTTGACCTACCGCGAGAAGCCCATTCGCATTCTGGACGAAGCAGAACAACGTACGCGGAGCCGTACCATCAAGTACTTCAAGGTCCAGTGGAGCAACCACACCGAAGCAGAAGCAACCTGGGAACGAGAAGACTATCTTAGATCCGAGTTTCCCGACCTCTTTTAAGCCCTAGTTTAGGAATCTCGGGGACGAGATTCTTGTAAGGGGGTAGGTCTGTCACACCCTGCATTTTGTAACATGTTATTTGTAACTTTGAAGCATGAAAATTTGGACCAGCAAATTTTTTTAGCATCATTTGGCTTTTATTTGGAATCGAGTTTTCTTCATTTGCTTTTTCATGTGCTCATTAAAGTCAACTATGACCTCTTGTAGATTTCATCTCCACACCCAAAACTTCTGCCCAATGATCATGCCAAGTGTTATAAGACAATATAGTAATTTCTTACAAAATTAATTTGGCCAAAGAGTATTTTATAAATTTAGTTTTCCAAAAACCCCTGAATTGAGATTTGCACTGCAAGTACTTGATTAAGGGTGTGAAAATTATTTCAAAAGGTTTATTTGAGACCTAGTAGTCATAGGACTCCCGGAAACCACAAAGGTATAATTTTAAAAGTTATTTTCCTATTTTATTTAAAAGCTTTTTCTTAAGGCCAGAAGTGGTCTTTAATAGGGGAAAATTATTTAACTGTTTCAAAAATATTTGCCAAAATTCAGAGAGACTCATAGGACATATATTGTCCATATATAAGAGTTTCAACACTTGGTCATGTTCAAAATAATGGGCTACACCCTCTAAAACCCTTTCTGGATATTTCAAGCTTTTGAAATATTTACAAAGGAAACTTTCTCCAAAAATTCCAGGGAAATTCTATCATGTCATATATGACAAATTTGATGATCTTGCCAAGTCCCATGCCTTGGGAAGCAAGGAAACCTCCTCAAACCCCTTCATAACCATTCTGTCCATAATTGAAGTTTGAGCAAATTTACATTGCCAAACTTGTCCAAATGCTCTCAAACTTGGTGCACATGCTAGAATGACCTAATAAGGCATCTAGACCAAATGGCACAAGAATTTGAATAGAGCAACTTGATCAGATCACCTCAAAACCCTTTCTGTTCAAATGCAAATTTGAACAACTTTACATTACCAACTTTTTATCTGGAGCTTCAAGCTTTGTGGGCATGATCAATACCCCAAATGATGATGCTACACCAAGTGGTGCATCAAGGGGAGATGATTAGCTTAACTCAATCAAGATGAAACTGTTTCTGTTGATTTCTAGGGTTCACCAAAGTTACATTGGCTAGTTTCTCCAAATGGGCCCAAATTTGGTGAAGCACCCTATTTTCTCATATCTTTCAACCCTGTCAAGTGCCATGTCAAGTGGACTTCATTTACTTGATCAAACACTGATCAAACAACTTCTGCAGAAATGCTAAAACCTCCAATTTGACCACTTTCACTTTTCTCCATGGCATCAACTTCTTACCACAGGCTCATTGAGTTACCAGCTACCTCCAGTAACTCCCCCAGCACCTCAGCTCCATGATTGAAGGGTGAAACCCTTGTTTTACCTTGCTGCACAGCCAACTTTCACCATTTCACCAGCCCTCTCCCTCTCTCTCTGCATCCCCAGGGCATCCAAGGCCTCAGGGCATTTCTTTAATCCTCCTACAACGTGCTAGACACTGTTGGACACGCTGGATCGGACCAAACCGGCGAGAGCACGCTGATGCCAGCAATACGCATGCTCTGGAGCGCGCAAACAGTGCCCTCCGCACGCTGGCTCTGGCCAATCGGCCTCCCCCGACAACCCCCTCGCGCCAGTCGAGGCGCCTCGACGTCCGCGACCTCCCCGGCGCTGTCCCCCCTCCTCCTGCGACCTCCAGTAGCCGCCGTCGCACGCGCGCTGGCCGCCCGAGGCGGCCACTCCTCTGCCTCGCACGCGCGCACCCCTCTGACGCTCCCCCGCTCCTCCTCTCACCTTTACTGGACGTGGAGCTTGTCCAGGAACTCCACGGACTCACTCCCCTGGCCTCCCGTGCGCTGTAGCGTCGAGCCGGAGCTCGCCGGCGCACTGGACCACGGGTCTCCGTCGAGCCCCTAAATATAGGCCCTCCCGAGCCATTCCAACAGCACCAGCAGCACCTCCTCCACCCCAGCATCACTCCTGCACCACCAGCTCGACCCCAGGAGGTCCCAGTGCTCGATATCGACCGGAGCTCCGCCGCGCCGGGCCGCCGGCGATCTCGAGGTACGGGCCTCCCTTGCCCTCCTTCCACTCGTTTCGAAACCGCCGCACTCCACTGATAATTTTCCCCCTGTTTCCCCTCTCCGTGGCAGCCGGAAACAGCCGCAGCCACCACCCTCCGACGAGCTTCCGCCGCCCCACCTCGCCGCCGGTGAACCAGGACTCCCCGCCGTGCCGCACTACCACCAATGCAACCGCGACACGACGCTGAGCTCAACCCTGCCCTCCGTCGCCGTCGCCGTGGCCGGAATCTTCGCCGGTGAGCTCGCCGCCGCCGTGGCCATGGGGTTAGAGATGACATGCGGGCCCCGCCTGTCATCCCCCCACCTCTCTCCCCCTCCTCTGTGCCGCTGACCCACGGGCCCCGCCCGTCAGGTTTGAAAACCCGACGTGCGCGCGCGCTGGCTCCGTGCGGCTGGGCCAGTCCGTCTGGGCCGTGCACTGTGGCCTCCTCTGGCCCAGTGCACAGGATCCTTTTTCATTTTTCTTTTCTGTTGATGTTTTAAACATTTATACAGAAAAGAATATTGATCCAAATTAAATATTTTCAACTCCTAAAATCTTGCAATATTCCAACCTATTTAATGGTACCACTTTCATTCAAATCCATGAAACTTTGCTGTACTGTTCAAATTTAAATTCAAATTTGGGCAGTATAACTCCTGTTCAAAAATCAATATGTCCTATTCTGTAACTCCAAAACTCCAACTAAGATTTTTCCCCATCTTAGAAATCCCTCTAGTATTTTACAAAAATAAGTTGACATTTTTTTGAGCACTTTGATTTTTCTGTTTTATTTGTATTCTTATTTTTCCGTGGTTATTATGCGACGTATAGATCCCGTATTTGACGAAGTTGCTGTGGAAGAAGAAGTAGAAGGAATTGAAGACTTTGAAGACCAAGCCAATCCAGGCAAGCAGCCCTTTGACCATGATACATTTGTTCTTCGGAACCCGTTTGCTTCCGATGCATGATGATAGGGTTACGATGGTAACCTAGATGAACCACCACATGATGCATGCCTTATTGTTGATCTTGCTATGCGCTAGATGACATGCAAATAGTTGGTCATGATGCTTATATGATGCATGTGTGATATGAACCCTCGTAGTTGAAATCTTTGCATGAACCCATCGGGTGCCCCTAATGCCCGAGGGTGATAAAGTGTTAGGTCATCACTTGAGAAAGAAGTGATGTGCCGGTAGATCATGTGCATGGTGGAATGATGGATTAGATTTATGTGTGACTACCGTCCCAACCAAACATGTGCAACCACACTACCCCTTATGGGACGGGGCTTTATTGATTACTTAGGTCGATGCTAGCATGGTGCCCGCATTACTAGTGACGGGAAGACTTGAGGTCTTTCCCGGGACGGGGTCGTGCTTGGATAGACGGCCATGACTGTTTTTACAGGGCACCGGACACACCGTTGGTCCTTCGGGTACGCGTGACATTAAAATTTGGGCAAGTCCCGTGACTTATTGTTTGTACCCGAGGGCCGTGTGCCAACGAGTGGACTCTATGTTAGTGTCGTATAAGGAAAGGTAATGACCAGGTGCTTACCCTGGGTACTTGAGGTACCGCGGGTCGTGGATGACACGGAAGTTCCCCGGATCTTGTGGGTAAAGTGCGCAACCTCTGCAGAGTGTAAAACTATTCGAATAGCCGTGTCCACGGTCATGGACAGTTGGGTGGTGCTACTTAAACTATGTCCAGAATTTTACTTCATTGGTGATAAAATGTGTGTGACAAGTCAAGGTGGTGACTTGACTCGATGAGATGAATCATATTCTTGTTGATGTCGGTAACCTGTCTTCGAGGTTACGCGAGGTTATTGATGCATAAACTTGATGATAGCATATTTGTTCTAGCCTTGCTAGATTGATCATTGCTATTCAAATGCACTGTTACTGTTACCACATCATGGGTTGCTTGGGAGTACATTCAAAGTACTCATTGGCTTGCCACTGGTTATTTAATTGGCCAGGCATGGAAGAGCAGGAATATGAGGAAGAGTTCTTTGGAGACAAGCATGCGAACTAGGACGCTATCCCAGTCAGAATGCCTATAGGGTTAAGGCAGATGGCATGGGTTCTACCCGTTTACCGAAGACTTCCGCTATTTGAGTTATTTCCCATTCAGCCGTGAGGCTCTATCTATGTAAGAATTGGCCATAACGGCCTTAATTCGTGTAAGACTATTTGTATGGATGTAAGACTCTTGTTATTTCAGCTTCTGTGTGTTCAGTGAGCATTGATCTCTGGGATCACTGTACACGTGCATTCGGTGATCTCGACTTCTAAGTCGGGGTCCCCACAAAGGCTAAACACTCATGGGTTCCAGCTTGCTGAAAAGAGAGATCTCTATGGTCCGAGCTATGGCAGATCACTTGCCCTGAAGGCCAAGGTCGTCTCTGAATCTGAAGGTGAAGATTCTGGTAGTAGCCTTGGTGATCCTGAAGAATTGAGCCAGGAGCTAGCATTGCTTGTGAAGAAATTCCAAAGGTTCTCAAGACGTGGTCGCTTTGGAAATTTCACTAAGAGAAATGATTCCTCACCCAGCGACTACAACAAACAACTATGTCACAAATGCAAGAAGCCTGGTCACTACATTCAAGATTGTCCTCAGTGGGAAAAGGATTCCAAAAAGAAGAAATACAAGGATTACAGTTCTGATGATGCAAAGAAGAAAAAGAAATCGACAAAATCTTCATCATCAAAATCCTCAAAATCTGCATTTCACAAGAAGAACAGCTCCAAAAAGGCTCGGGCTTTCATTGGCAAGGAAATTGACTCTCAAGTTGAATCTGAGGATCATGAGGAAGAGGAGGAATCTGAATCTGGTGTGGCAAGTCTAGCTCTCGCTACTGCATTCGTCAGCAAGTCTATCTTCAACACTGAAGAAAATGATTTCACCAACAAGGCTGATGAAGACAATGATGACTATGCTCCCACCTATTGCTTCATGGCAAAGGGTGCCAAGGTACTCAAATATCCCTCCTCTGAATCTAGTGAGGATGAATCTAATGAAAACCTTAAGCCTAGATATTCTAAGCTTGCTAAAATTGTTGTGCAACAACAAAAGGCTCTTGATAAGGTTCAAAACATGCTAGATAAAAGTGATGATATGTTGGGTGAAGAAATGGATCGATCTAAAATCTTGACTGAAAATCTTCAGAGACTTCAGTCCAAGTGTGATAACCTTCAAAGTCATCATAACACTCTGTTGTCTGATCATGAGAAGCTTTCTTATGAATTTCTTCAAAGAAAGAAAGATCTTGAAAAGCTAAGAGTGAGTTATGAAGATCTTCAGAAGGAGCGCGATTCATTACTCGCTCAACAAATCATCGCTTCTCAGGAAGAATTCATTCCTCCATGCTTGAAATGCATTGAACGAGAAACTGCTAATTCTTTACCTGAATGTTCAAATGCTTCAAATGCTACAAATTCTTCACCTGTCTCTGCTAACACTAATTCCTCATCTCAGGACATTGCTAGTATCACTGACAATGCAGGGCTGACGGAATTGTACATGACAGGCATGTACAAACGCCTCAAAGGGCATCAGACTCTTTGTGATGTGCTTAAAAACCAGATCCTCAACAGGAACCCTAGGAGAGAGGGAATTGCCTTTGAGAGGAACCTTAATGCTGATGGTTCATATTGGAAACCTGAGCAGTATCCCAAAACCTCATGGGTTGCTGCAAAGGGACCTCCAGTTGATCCATCCAATTTATCTGGCTTTACATGCGAATCTCCTCATTCTTCTGATGAGTCATTTGACTCCAACTATAAACTATTCAAAAATCAGAATGGTGAAGTATTTGCTAGATATGTTGGAACTAACTGCAGGAATGGTCCCCCTATGAAGAAAATCTGGGTCCCTAAGAGGCAACTTGAAAATCTTCAAGTGACTGTCCTCATGACACCTCGTGTGAGTAATAGGAACCCCAGATCCAATTCTTCATATGGATCAAAATCCTAAGATGGAGTAAAATCCTCAAACGAACCAAATTCCTCATATGGATCAAATTCCTCAAAAGGATCAAAGTCCTCATATGAATATCATCGTGCTAGCAACTCTGTTTCGCAGGGAAGAGCTAAGGGCTATGAATATGAGCATTATTCTTCTAACCATTATGTTCATAAGTCCTCGAAGAATTACTCTGCTTACTCATATGCTTATCCTAACTCCTCTTATGAGAAACGAAACAGCCTGGCATCTATGCCACCTTTCTCTTATGGAGCTCGTAGAGTGATGAACTCTTTGCCACCCCTTCAGATGTGGGTGGTGAAGAAGAAGAACTAATCTCTTCTACAGGGTCAGGTCTCCAGACGTGCTCAAACGTCTGAAGAATTTTCTAGAGACCTGAAATGTGCCGCAAAGGACGTAGGCTAATCACAAAGAAATGAACTCTCATTTCTCACGTCCTCATACTGCTTTATCTGTTGCATTGCTTGATGAAATTGATCTGATGATTTGATTTCATATTCTTCACTGATGAAGTATATGAGTTTGTAAGCTGCACTAAATCATTTGCAGGATGATCAACCCAAAGCCACTGAGTGGGTCCTCGATAGTGGATGTACTAATCACATGACCGGTGACAACAATCTCTTGATGGATGCTCCCATATCACCATCTCATCTGAAACACATCTTCTTCGCTGACAAAGGAAAAACTCAGGTATTGGGTCTAGGTAAGGTTGCGATCACTAGGGATTGACACATGGACAAAGTCATGCTTGTCGAGTCCTTAGGGTACAACCTCATGTCTGTTTCAATGCTTTGCGATTTGGATATGGTTGTTGCTTTTGGCAAACATCGTTGTGCTGTGATCATGGAATCTGACAACTCCATAGTCTTTGAAGGCTTTAGGAGAGGAGACTTGTATATTGTTGATTTCTCTACAGGTCCCCAACCAGCTATGTGTCTACTTGCAAAAGCTTTAAAAGGCTGGCTATGGCATCGACGATTTGGTCATGCAGGCATGAGGAATTTGCACACACTTGCAAAGAAGAAGCATGTCATTGGCATTGAGAGTGTCAAATTACTCAAGGATCACTTGTGCGGTGCTTGTGAAGCTGGAAAGATGACCAAGGCCAAGCATCCAGCGAAGACTATCATGACTACTACTCGACCATTTGAATTGCTACACATGGATCTCTTTAGTCATAATCTTTATTCTGTAGTTTCAAATGATGCTTCTCAATATGGTTTTGTTATTGTTGATGATTATTCTCGATATACATGGGTACACATTGTTACTTACAAACACGAAGTGCAGGAAGTCTTCAAACGATTTTCCTCGAGGGCTTCAACCAACTTTGGTGTGAAGATCAAGCATATCAGAAGTGACAATGGAACTGAGTTCAAGAACTCTGGTCTCTATGAATATCTTGATGAACTTGGTATTACTCATGAGCTATCTGCTCCTTATACTCCTTAGCAAAATGGCGTCGTGGAGTGCAAGAACAGGACTCTTGTTGAGATGGCTCGCACTATGCTTGATGAATACAAAACGCCTTGTCGTTTCTGGATTGATACTATTGATACTGCGTGCCACATCATCAACAGAGTATATCTTCACAAATTCTTCAAGAAGACTGCCTACGAACTCCTCACTGACAAGAAACCCAATGTGAGTTATTTCAAAGCCTTCGGTGCTAAATGTTGGATTAGATATCCTCATCACAACTCAAAATTTGCACCGAAAGCACATGAAGGGTTTATGCTTGGTTACGGAAAGGACTCGCACACCTACAGAGTCTTCAACAACGTTCTTCACAAGGTTGTTGAAACTGTAGATGTGCGGTTCGATGAAACTAACTGCTCGCAAAGGGAGCACCTGCCTATTGTGATAGATGAACCAGCACCTGAGGAAACTATAAAATTCAAGGCTAGTGAGGATGTCATTCCCACCGAAGAATCTGTTGAAGAATTGATTCCAGAACCTGAAGATCGTCAAGCTAATGCACCTGAGGAAAATGCTGAAGAAAATGGTGCTGAAGAAAATGCTGATCAAATTCCTCGACGACAACCAGCTCATCCTCGCGTTGCGGAAGAAGTGCAAATTGAGAAAATCATCAGCGACATCAATATACCAGGTCCTCTCACACGCTCAAAAGCTTCACATTTATCTAACTTTTGTGGGCACTTTGCTTTTGTCTCTATCACAGAGCCCACTAAGGTAGATGAAGCATTTCTGGAGCCTGAGTGGATTCAAGCTATGCAAGAAGAATTATATCAGTTTGAACTCAACAACGTCTGGGAACTGGTCAATCGTCCAGATCCTTGCAAGCATAATATCATCGGCACAAAGTGGATCTACCGCAACAAGCAAGATGAAAATGGCCTTGTGGTAAGGAATACGGCACGACTTGTAGCTCAAGTCTATACACAGGTTGAAGGAATTGACTTCCATGAAACTTTTGCACCTTTTGCTAGACTTGAGGACATTCGCATATTACTTGCTTATGCTAACCATCATGATATCATTCTCTATCAAATGGATGTGGAAAGTGCATTCCTCAATGGTAATCTTGAGGAAGAAGTATATGTTGCTCAAACCCCAGGTTTTGAAGATCCAAAGAATCCTGACAAAGTCTTCAAACTCAACAAGGCTCTCTATGGCCTCAAGCAGGCCCCTCGGGCTTTGTATGATACTTTGAGGGAATTCCTCATGAAGAAAGGCTTCAAACCCGGTTCACTCGATCCAACTCTTTATACTAAATCTTATGCTGGTGAATTATCTGTGTGCCAAATATATGTTGATGATATTATCTTTGGCTGTACTGACCAACGCTATAGTGATGAATTTGCCTATATGATGAGTGAAGAATATCAAATGTCTATGATGGGAGAGTTGAAATTCTTCTTAGGTCTTCAAATTCGTCAACATTGCAATGGTATGTTCATATCTCAGGAGAAATACCTCAAAGATGTACTAAGGAAATTCTGTATGCACGATTGCAAAGGCGTCAAAATTCCTATGCCCACAAATGGCCATCTATGCACTGATGAAAATGGTATTGACTTCGATCATAAGGTATACCGCTCCATGATTGGTTCTTTATTGTACTTATGTGCATCTAGGCCAGATATAATGCTTAGTGTTTGCATGTGTGCCCGATTTCAAGATGCAACGAAGGAATCACACCATAAGGCTGTGAAACATATTCTTCGATATCTAGCTCACACACCAACACTTGGATTATGGTACCCCAAGGGCTCGGCTTTTGATCTCATTGGATATTCAGACTCTGACTATGCCGGTGATCGTGTGGACCGCAAATCAACATCTGGTACATGTCATTTCCTCGGAAGATCTTTGGTCTGTCGGTCCTCGAAGAAACAGAATTGTGTATCACTATCTACCGCTGAAGCTGAGTATATTGCTGCTGTCTCTTGTTGTGCTCAATTGTTATGGATGAAGCAAACTCTCAAGAACTATGGTGTTAACGTGAAGAATGTGCCTCTACTCTGTGACAATGAGAGTGCCATCAAGATTGCTCACAACCCAGTTCAGCACTCGAAGACAAAGCACATTCAGATTCGTTATCATTTTCTTCATGATCATGTGTTGAAGGGAAACATTTCTATTTAACATGTGAAGACTGAAGAACAGCTAGCCGATATCTTCACAAAGCCCTTGGATGAGAAGAGATTTAGCAAATTGCGGTGTGCGCTAAATATCTTAGAATCTTCGAATGTTCTTGGAATTGGACACTCATCCTAACACTTATGCAAAATTGATGTCTTAGATGTGCAACACAGGAAGAATTTGTTTTTCTTCAATCAATGAAGAATAACGCTCTAAGTGTGAAGAAATTAATGAAGAATTTGATTCTCAGAACCCTACGACAATTGTACGTGGTGTCTGAAATCATCATTCTTATACGGTGGGTCACGCCACCACAAAAGTTGAAAATCTTCAATTTGAGTTTTTGCAATTCCTCAGTTATTCATATTCTTGAACTTCGCATTATCTTCACTATTTTCGTCTCTGTTCTTCATTGGCTATATATATATATATATATATATATATATATATATATATATATATATATATATATATATGAGTTTATGTCCTCTACAACATTCACTTATTGCAATTTCTTCAAGTTGCTTTTTCCGCAAAGTGAATGCGATCGGACCCTTCCCCCTCTGTGCTAAACTCAACCCATTCCATTCACAAATTCTTCATATGTGTTCTATTTGAAACTGTTCAAAATCTTCACTGTTTCCTTGTCAGCTGAAGAATTTGCGAACGCAACGTTAAAACTTATCCTTTTCGAAATTTTCGGTCTTGCCACTCAAATCATTCCGCACCCCACAACAATACTTATCTATTCACCCACGATCTCACATGATCTCCACTACACAATACGTGGGTGACACATGTCGTGCGAATAAGAAGGGTCAGGGGCACGTTCGTCCTATTTCTTCGGGCGAACGGTTTTTCACCTCAGCTATAAAGACCCCTCCCCTTCCCTCACTTCACCTTTTACTCCGCTCGTTCTCACTCTCCCGCTCGAGCTTCTTCAACCCTAGTGCTGCCGCTACTCCATCGTCGCCGGTGAGGAAGAGCTTCATAGCCTCGACCTTGTCGCCGTCGTACTCGCGCCGGCCGCGGATTTCTTCACTCCGCCGCCGCCGTAGCTGTCTTCCTCCGCCAAGTTAGGGCATGGAAGATCTGCACACACGAACTTCACTTCCCCATCCCACAGTTCGTCGTGTTCTTCATCCAGGGCAATTTAAAGTTATTTTTACTGCCCTCTTTGAATCAAACGTGTTCTTCAAAATTCTCAAAAGGTGTTTTCTTCATCAAATCTTCACACACTAAACACCTTACATAACCTCTATTCTTGATTTGATTTCTCTAAGCTATGATTTTCTTTAAGATTCCTCAATTGTGTGGATTTTTAAATCTATACAACTCTGGAACCTGAGACAAAGAACGCTTAGTCAAATTCTTCAAGACTCAACTGGTCAAATTCCTCAAACTTGTTCTTTTTACAGAAACCTTCTGAGAACGCATATGACCTCTCCAAATTCCTCGCAACTATACTCTTTTCACAGGTATTCATGTCCGCTACTGAATCACTAGGTTCTCATAAACTTAACTCATTTGCAGCGTTCCTTGAAGAAAAGTTGCACACTTCTTCAGAAAATTCAGTTGCTCAAATTCATCATCTGAAGAAAATGGCTGGCGGAAAGAAGCCACAGAAAGGAGGAAAGAATCTAGAGGTCAATACGGCGTTTGAACTACTTGAAGACATTTATGCTGACTATTGCACTTCTGATGAGGCAAAATTCGGAAAAGAGGACAAGAATCAGCGCAAAGTGCGCATACAACGAATAGAGAGGAGATGGGCACGTGAGTGGAGGGAGTACAGATATGTCACTCCAAAATACATGAAGAAATTCGCACTCAATCCTCCCTGCCCAAGACCTCCGCTGGTACATGGCCAGGTTGCTGATCCCACTAGCATTAAACGTGGTGAGGACTTTCCTGAAGAATGGGCTAAACGCCAGGCCAAGTTGGCCAGACAAGCAAAAGAAGCAGTGAGGAAATTCAATGAAGACACTGCTACTGCTGCTGCCTCTGATGAGGCTTCTGCTTCCAAGCCTAAGAAGGCCATGGCTAAGAAGCCTGCTCACAAGCTAAGTGATTCTTCCTTAGCAATGCCCTCACGGCCAGTTTCTTCATAGCACTCACAACAAACTCCTCAGACTGCTCCTGCTCATCCAAAGTCCTCAGCTCCTCCACAAAAGTCTTCAGATGTTGCAACAAAATCTTCTGCTCCAGTGCATCTTGCCACATGTCAGAGGACTACAGGCATATCCATTGCCTCAGGAGCCTCTACAAGCTCCTCTGCTTCCCCAAGTTCCTAAGCGATACTAAGTTCCTCATCTGGTCCCTCGCTGCTGAAGAAAAACACAACTGCTGGAAGAGGTTCTCGCCCTAGTCCTCATAAGAAACAAGTTTCTTTCCAAGTGTCGTCTGATGACGAAGCTGATGATGAAGAACTTGTTCGAATCATCAGTGACAGGCAAGAAAAGGCCGCTAGAGCCAAAGGAAGCGAAGTACCACTGATGTTGGATCCCAAGGTGATCCTTGATTTCATTGATCTCTGGCATAAGGACCCAAACACTCCAATGCCTGACTTCAACCTGACTCCTGGCCAAAGTCATATGCTGACCGCCTTCATAGATGAAGAAAAATGGAAGTTTGAATAGGCCAGGCAGACCAAGAAAGCGCAGTACAAGAAGGAGCACTTCCTGAAGAAAAATGTTGTCAACATGACAACCGAAGAACTAGTCAAGATTAAGGGCGAAATAAAAGCCCTCAGTGATGAATTTGAAGCATATCGTGCTGACTGGTTGGGCGCCAAAGTCAGATTTGTAAATCTGACCAAAAGTTTTTCTTCAAGTACTACTCGTAAGACGCACATTGAAATTCCTCAGGCTGAAGAATCTGCTCAGTTAGCTGAAGGACATGCCAGCACCGTTGAAGAAAATCAGGCTGCTGAAGAACATCCCAAGGCTGATGACTCCACTCCAGCCGCTGAAGAAATTGCCAGGGCAACCTCTAGTGTTACGCCTGAAGAAAATGTCAGGCCAGCTGAAGCTCCCAAAGCTGTGCCTGAAGATCGTGAAGAAATCAGGACAACTGCATCAGTTGTGCCTGAAGAAATTGAACCAAATTCCTCTGCTGCTCCTGCGCCTACTCCAACTCCAATCCTTTCATCTGCATTAGATGTGAATAAGACGAAGGCTGTAGAGCGTGCAGCTGTGAAGAAAAGGAAGGCATCAACTTCTTCAGATTCTTCAGTTCCGAAGAAAATGAAGCCTTTGACAAGCTCAACTGAGAATCCAATTGATGCCATTCCAATTTCATCCATGCCATCAAAGGACCTTGTTCCTCTTGATGAAGAATATGTAATTTCAAGTGAATCGGATGAAGACATTTCCTCTACTGCTTCCTCAGAGCAGACGGATGAAGAAATTCAAGTGGATGCTATACCTTCAACCCATGTCATCTCCTCGCCCATGCCTCAGTTTACTGCTGAAGAGGCCGGCGTTGAAGAAATGGAAGAACAAGACTCTGACGTGGACATTGGGAATGCCACTCCACTGATGATTGATGAATTCTGGGATAGTCAGCATCCCAACTCCCCTTTGTTCACACCACTCCAACAAATTCCTCATTCACCAGCACCAACTGTTCCTTTGGGCTCTGAGGAAACTCATCCCACACAGTCTGTTCATGAAGACATTCCAGCCACTAGTGCTGAAGAAACTGCTGCTGCTGCTGAATCGATGAAGACTGCTGCTGAAGAGGAACCAGAAATTCCATAGACTGAAGAACCAGAGATTGCAAATCCAGAGGTAGTGATGCAATTGACAGATACTCCTCAACCGAAGCCAAAGGATCCTTTCTCAAGGAAGCAATCCTTCAAGAAGGCTGATTTCTTCAGCGAGCATGTGTTCTGCACTAATTTAATTCCATATGACTCTGCTCGCATAAGGAAGAGGCGTTTCTGGACTGCAAGTCAGGCGAATTTCTATTCCTCAGTGCTTTAGAACAAAGATAAAGTCTTCGATCATCACCATATTCCTCACGTGGATATGGAGTCTCTGCCGTGTTTTGTGCCGGTCCTTAGTGTTCTTCACGACGCTGGACTTCTGGGTTTTTGCACGGATATATGCGATTGGAATGAAGAACTGATTCTTCAATTTTATGCAACCCTGCACATCACTGGCAATTCTGAAGACATAAATTCATGGGTGCTGGACTGGATGTCCGAAAACACTCATTACAAAGCTCCAGCCTCTGAATTGCTTCAGGCTCTACCCCTTAGTCCTCCAAATGAAGCAGCACGTTGCATGTATGAAGAAACCAAACTCACTGATCACTGCATGCAAGTGCTTATGAAGCCTTTGAAGCCAGGACAAGCTCCACGGACCAAATTCCTCGTGAAGGAATTGATGTTTCTGCCACGGAGTGTCTATCGCATTCTGACGAAGACTTTGAGTCCAATCAAGGGCCACGACTCGAATGATGAAGAATTCGTTGGCATCATGAAGAATCTACTATTCAACATCATCCATGGATTTCCCGTCAACTTCCATGATTTCTTCATGAGGACAATGGGAAATGTTGCACTGTCCCCTTTCAACCTAAAGCCTTATGCTCCATGGATTATGAGATTTATCAGGACAAGGTCTTCAGTGAATTACAAAGCTGACACTCTCAATCATTGCAGCTACTTGCCCCCAATTGAAGTCCTCAAACGGACATTTTCCTCAGCTGATGACAAGGGCAAGGCCACTACTGTTTTTGATGAAGGCACTTGTCCATTGGATGGCCAGTTTCGCAAAGCTGCATCTTATTCCACCAATGATGACTCTGCCACTCATGACTCTGCCGCCAACGCTCCCAAGCAAAATCCTCAAGGCACAGCTCCCAGGGTGATGACTGATCATGAGCTTCTCCTCAATCTTCATTAGAAGGTTGATCGCAACCACAAATGGGTCAAGCGTCAGTTTGGTTCTATTCTTCACAACATGACCTCTACACATAATGCAGTGAAGAAAAACCATTACTACCTTCATGAAACCCTCAACCATACCTGGGCTGTTCTGTCTCATTTGTATGGCGAAGAAGATCTGAAGAAAATGGGTCTCAAGGATGACTTTGACTGGTCTGCTCCTCCTCCGAAGAGATACAAGAAGGTCAAGGTTCCTCCCTTGGTGGCCAGCTCTTATTCTTCATCGCGCGAGACCGACGAGTATGAATACCTGGAGGTCACTGCGGCAGGCCCTACTTCAACTATTGACCCTAACAATGTTGGAGCTCCTTCATCATCATGATATTCTTCAGGGGAGTTAGTCCTCAGTTTCAATCCTTTTGGTCATTCGATGACAAAGGGGGAGAAATTTGAGTTAGTCTTCAGGCGGGTCTATATATATGGGCATTTTTTTGTTTTTTGTTTTTTTCTAAGTTACAACTCTCGTTCTTCTGATGACTTTGAGGATCGAGTTGTAAACTTAAACTCTATGGTGACCTGATACTTTCGTTGTGGTGTTTCTGCATGCCTATTCCTCATTAATGTTATGCACGCATGCTGAATTACATCAGTCACCATATTTCATCATGCATTTCAAATTGTTCATATTATATGTCAAATGCATGTATGAATTACAAGATATAGGTGGAGATCTCCATGATTCTACTCTTCAAGTGTGCATTGCTTCGAAAGCAAATTCCTCACTATGCACAACTTCAGGGGGAGTTCTTCTATATCTTGCAATCAAATTCCTCAATATCAGTAATTACACTTCATATGTTTATCCCCGTTGAAAAATTAACCTATATTGTCATCAATCACCAAAAAGGGGGAGATTGTAAGTGCATCTAGTACCCCTTAGTGATTTTGGTGTATTGAAGACTTATAGGTTAAGGGACTAATGTGTTTATGAGTGTACACAGGTCTATAAGTCTATGAGGAGTTTGATAATTACAGGGAAAGTCGACCCCTAAAAATGAAGTTCTTCGACTGAAGACTTTGGATTTCTGAGGACGTTCTGAAGACTTTGAAAGTGACGAAAATGGTGTGACGCTGAAGACTTGGTATTCATTTGAGGATCATGAAGCATGAAGACTTTTGTTTTTATAGTTTCATTTTCTCTTTCTTGAGTCATAGGAAAAACCGTACTATTAAAGGGGGTCGAGGAAATACTAAGGAAAAATTTCCATGTGATGCTCAACTCAAAATCCTACACCTACCAATCCCTTCGAGTGAAGCCATTGGAAATCTCATACAGTTTAGTCATATTCTTCGGTGATAGAGACGAAGTTCTTCTGATCTCTGTGGAATTTGTTCTGACTGAGGAGTTAGGAATTCGCCAGTGAGGATTACCTACACAGTGAGGAACATGATAGCCCTGAGGAATTCGATACTCAAATTTCCGACCGTTGCTGGCTCAGCGCCAGCTATCCCAAAATATCTACCTACCTAACGGTCATATCATTAAAGGGCATTTATGTCTTATCATGTCGGGCCGCTCCCTAGGCTATAAAAATCCACCCCCTACAACCACTAGCTGGTTGGCTGCTCCGCGAGAAACTGACACTTGTCATAAGAGCAACCCATCCTCCGAGGACTTTGAGCGAAAATCATCAAGTGGGGAAAAACCCAAAACCAAACCAAAACCTTTAGACCCAAAAGTGATTGAGCATCACTGAAGAGATTGATCATGCGTGGATCTGACGCTTGTTACCTTTGAAGACTGTGCTTCTTCCAGACGGTTAGGCGTCATGGTCTAGAGCATCCAGGAGGAATTGAGGATCGCCGAGTGACCGAGTCTGTGAAGGTTCGGAAGTCACCTGAAGACTTACCACGACTGATTGGGCGAGGTCTGTGTGAGCTTAGCTCAAGGAGAATACGGTGAGGTCTTGGTGTCTTGGACTGTGTGTCCTTGACTGTGTGTCCGGGACTGTGTGTCCTCAGGTTTAAATACCTAGCCGCCCTATCCAGATGTACAACTGAGACAGCAGTTGGAACTGGTCTAACAAATCATTGTCTTCACCAACCTTACTGGTTCTATTTCCTCAACTCTTTCATTTCCTCATATCTGTGTTGTGTGCTTGTTCATATCTGTTTGAAGACTTTCTCAATTTCCCTAGTTCAATTTCTTCAGTCTGTTTGTCTTCATTCTGTGCTATCCTGTGTTTAGGCTTTCTGTACTCTGTGTTTGTCTTCATATCTTCATGATGACCATGCTTGTATTATGTCATGTTAACTTCTGAGTACTTATTCTGCTGCAAATAGTTCTTCGCTAAGGAATTTCCTCAACAGCAAATTCCTCAGTGAAGAATTCATAAAAATCGCCTATTCACCCCCTCTAGTCCATATAACGCACTTTGAGACCCCCCGCTGGCCTGGATGCGCGTCGCAGCCAGACGGAGCAGCCACGGACGGGACGTGCCTCGTTTCCGTCCCCGATAAAGCAAGTGGACACCTAAGTAGCGCATTTAATGCGTCTTGTTCTATAATGGCATGGGATAAGCCTGTGCACTATACACCATTGCACCTCCTGTGTGCCACTATGGCAGCCCCTTTGGACTATAAAAGGAGGCCCACATCATACTTGAGAAGGATTCAGATCCTCTGGAGCTAGACATGCACCATAGCTAGTTCAAGAACTCAAGAACACTCAAATATACACCAAAGCAGGACTAGGGTATTACGCATTCTCGCGGCCTGAACCTGGGTAAACGATCCTTGTACTGACTCTTAGACCCACTCTTTGCACAACCTTGCGCCCGCCAACGTAGAAGGGATTCCAGTGATCTCATAGGTGTCGTTTCTACCGACATCTTTGGCACGCCAGGTAGGGGGCACAGTTGTGAAAATCCGGTCTAGCAGTTAGTGTAGCAGTTCTCCTTCGCCATGGATCCCAAGAAGAAAATGATCACGGCGATCGGTTCGTTTGGAGCCGAACAGCCCATGCCGGCGCGGGCTGCCGACGGGGTGGTCGCGGATGGAAACCGAGGCGTGACCCGCAAACACCCGCGTCGTTCAATCAGCCGAAGCCTGGCAAGCGGCATCGTTCGTACACGAGATGACGAGCCACATGCCACCAGGTCCAAGGGAAGAGCCAGGCCCCCCGCAGGCGGCACGGGGACCTCCAAGAGCAGTGTTGTACCGTGTACGGGTGACGCGGCGACTTCCAAGACGCCCACGGCGGCACTCACGGTGCGCTCCTCCCAGGTCGTGCGTGATGAGCTGCGTCGCCACGCTTAGGACCTCGGGCACCGCCGTGGAAAGAGCCTTGCGCATCAGTCGCAGGATATAGAGGATCAACATGCTCTCCGAGGCGCTAGAGAAAACGGCGTATAGCTGCAGGACTGTGGTGGAGCTCCTTCTAACATGGTTAGAAGTCGCAGCGCGTCACGGTCCATGAAGCTTTCACCGCCACCCACGCCGGCGGAGGCCTTAGCGCGTGCAGTTGCTCCTCGACTTCCCTCCTGCCGCGGAGAAGCTCAATGAGTGGAGAGCTACCATCCGGAGCCTTGTCACCATTGCCAAGAAAGACGAGCCACGGCCAGCGGGGCCCTCAGGTCTTTTAGGACGACATATCCATAGTGTCATCCGGCCGACGGACCCACCGCGATTAGCGCCAAGTTCTTGAGGAGCGTTCCCACGAGGACGCTCGAACTACCATCGAGCGCCGGCGCGAGGCACGCCACCAGTCGGATAGGCGGGCAGGGCTCACTACGGACCACCCAGCACCGGCAGGCTCTAGAGGCTTACCTTACAAGGTAGGTTGTCTAGCCTTCACCAGCGAGCTGCGGCACTTCCAATGGCCCACTCACCGCACTTTCAAGCCTGACATCGGCGAGAAGTACAATTGCAAGACTCACCCGTCGGAGTTCCTCATCATCTACACTATTGTGATCCAAGCCGCCGGAGCACGTGACAACAAGGTGCTTGCCAATTACTTCCCGTTGGCACTCAAACCCAACGTCATGTCATGGTTGATGCACTTGCCAGTAGATTCTATTTCTTCCTGGTCAAGTACATACAGAGATTCAGCCGAGTGCAATACAACATCCCAGATATTCATCCCGCCGCGATCATCAGCGCTTTCCATCAGAATATGCGCAACCGCAAGATGCGTGAGGAGCTGGCGATGAATAAAGTCAAGGATGTGGCCGAACTCTATGTTCTGGCCGACAGGTGCGCTCGGGCTAAAGAAGGAAGGAAGTACCCCGGCGAAGATGCCGGTGTGTAAACCGATTCCTCGGATGAAGACACCATCGCCCCAGTGAAAATGGGCCGACACCGCAACAAGAAACACAAGGGCAAGGCCGTGCTTGCCATCGAGGGATCCGACGACGTCGGCGCTGCCAAGAAAACCAAAGCAGACAACCCCGGCAAGGAAATCGCCGGGTGTGTCGTCTGTCGGGTCATGGCGGCTGCCGACAAGCCAGGTAGCTCCGACAAGCAATACTGCAAGATCCACTGCACCAAAGGCCATGACCTCCAGAACTGCCGACAAGTCGAGGAGCTCGCAGAGCAGCAAAAAGACGAATATGAAAGGCGGGACAAGGAGAAGGGCTAGGATGGCGCTGAGGGATCCGGCAAGAAACGTGGCGGCCAGCCTGGCCGCCACGGCAAGGATAATCAATAAGAAAGGCCCGCCCGGGGCCATGACAAGAAGCGAGAAGATGATGAACATGATGGGGATGATGAGTCCGGCGAGCAAGAGTTCCAGAAAGCTACAGAGACCATGTGCGTCGACGGTGATGCCTCCTTGCACACCTCTCACCGCTAGCTCAAGCAGTGGGTGTGTGAGATCAAAGCAGCATAACCATTGTTCGATGCCCAGAAGCTGCTGAAGTGTTCCAGCACTCCTATCATCTTTGACACCGAGGACCACCCTGCTCGCACAACTGTAGTCGGGTGTTGGCCATTGTTGGTTTCACCAACAATATGCAAACTCAAGGAGACGAAGATGCTGGTTGTTGGCGGGGCCGGTCTGAACTTGATCTCGCCTGTCGTGATCAAAAGGTTGCAAATCCTTGATGGAGACCTCGAGGAGACGGGCACATTTTAAGTGGTCAACCCAGGAAGGAGTCAACCCAAGGGTAAAGTCACACTGCCCGTGACATTCGGGGGCGAAGTGAACTACAGGACGGAGAGGGTTGTTTTTTATGTTGCCGAGATCCCCTTGCCTGACAACGGGATCCTAGGCCGCCCGGCATTGGCAAGTTCATGGCGGCATCACAATACTCCTACAACACGCTCAAGATGTCTGGGCCGATGTCCATCATCACTGTCCCCTCCTTCAAGAAGGATGCATTGATCTGCGCTGATTATCTTTACCGGGAAGTAGTTGCAGCAACTGCCGCCATGACACTTGCTCCTGCCGCTGAAGCCCCGGGAGGGAAGAATACCGGTAGCGCACCCACTCCGGCAAGTGGTCCTCTTCGGAGTACAGTGCTCCCGTCGAGAACGTGCCAAAGAGCTCCATCGGCAAGAGCAAGAAATCCAGAGCTACTCCACCAGAAACCAAGAAGGTGTCCATAAAGGAGGACGACACGAGAGGGGCTTTCACCATAAGATCCACCCTCGGCAGCAAATAGGAAGACGCGCTCGTCACCTTCCTGGGGGCGAATGTCGGCGTGTTTGCATGGCAAGCATACGACATCCCGGGAGTTCCTAGGCAGGTGATAGAGCACCATCTTGCTGTCTGCCCTCATGCGTGACCCGTCATGCAGAAGGTCGGGAAGCAAGCTCTGTAGCGGCAAGAGTTCATCAGAGAGGAAACCAGGAAGTTAGAGGCAGCATGCTGAGTGAGAGGAGCTCTCCATCCAACGTGGCTGGCCAATCCGGTGGTGGTGCGCAAGGCAAATGGAAAGTGGAGACTATGTATTGATTACATAGACATCAATAAGGCTTGTCCAAAAGAACCTTTCCCATTGCCGCGCACGGACCAGATTGTAGACTCCATGACCGGATGTGACTTGTTATCATTCCTCGATTCTTACTCAGGCTACCATCAAATCTTCATGACAAGAGAAGATGAAGAGAAGACAGCGTTCATCACCCCATGTGGTACGTATTGTTTCATACAGATGCCTTTTGGGTTGAAGAGTGCTGGCTCAACATTCGCAAGAGCAGTCCGAATTGGTTTTGAGCCTCAGCTACATAGAAATATAGAAGCCTATATGGATGATATAGTGGTCAAAACCAAGGAAAAAGCAACACTCGTCCAAGATTTGGAAGAGACGTTCGTAAAACTGCGCAAGATCAACCTTAAGCCGAACCCTGAGAAGTGTGTCTTCGGCATTCCGTCTGGCAAGCTTCTCGGTTTCTTCATGTCATAGCGTGGAATTGAGGAGAATCGAGACAAGATCAAGGCCATCGAGTAGATTGAAGCACCCAGGCGGATCAAGGATGTGCGTCGGCTTGCTGGCTGCATTGCCGCCATGAGCAGATTCATCTCTAAATCTGCCAAGCGCGCCCTCCCACTTTTCAAGATCTTGAAAAAGGCGGGCCCGATGGAGTGGTCCCCAGAAGCCGAAGAAGCACTGCAGGATTTGAAGAAATACCTCTCCTCTACACTGATACTAGTCGTGCCTGAACCGCAAGAGCCGTTGCTGCTGTATCTAGCGGCAACGAATCAAGTGGTCAGTGCTGCGCTAGTAGCCCAGAGGGAGGTCACCACGGAAGCAATAGCAACGACAGAACCTGATGCCAGTGGAGCCGAAGCGATGCAACCAAATGAAGTAGTGTAGAAGAAGAAGATGCTGCAGCACCCGGTTTACTTTGTCAGCTCCCTCTTGCAGGGGGCTAGGTCGAGGTACTCCAGTGTGCAGAAATTGCTCTTAGGCCTCCTTATGGCCTCGAGGAAGCTGCATCATTACTTCTAAGCACATGAAATTACTATCATCATCCGCCTCCCATTGCAGCGGATATTGCATAACCAAGATGCGACTGGGAGGATTGTGGAATCGGCCTTGGAGCTGTCGAGCTTAGGTTTGATGAATTGCTATGAGTTGATGTTGTTATATGATGGATTGATATGAGCAGTTGCTGTTGCTACCTCAGCTATTGCTGATATATATGAATTGTTATGAGCTGCTGCTGCTGCTGTATGATTAATTGGTATGAGTTGTTGCTGCTGGTGCTGCTATATGATGAATCGGTATGAGCTACTCCTATTGGTGCTGCTATATGATGAATCGGTATGAGCTGCTGCTGTTGGTGCTGCTATATGATGAATTGCTATGAGCTGCTACTCCTATGAGTTGTTGTTGCTGCTGTATGATGAATTGGTATGAGCTACTGTAGCTGCAATATGATGCTTTCAGGTGCTGCTGCTATATTATAATAACCAGCCACTAGGACCAAGGAATTTTGCTAAATGATGGTTCTTCATTTAAATTTAGGGAATGAGCTATGATTGGAAGACATTGAACACAATAGATTGTGCCAAGTAGATGGTATCTTTGTATTTTCATTTCGAACAAATAATGATGGTCTGTTTTCCTATCATATTAATTACTGTGATGGGTTCAATTCGTGATGTTTGCAAGTCAAATTAATTTTTATATGAGCAGCAAAATGACAAAATATAATGCAATCTAGAATGTTCACTGATCATAGATAAGCTGAAAAAGTAGGCTGTGAAATGAATTGGTTGGCTTATTATCTGGAGCTTATATTCAAAAGGAGCTTATTTTCTTAGGATAACTACAAATAACTTTCCCTAAGAACCATGTCCAACAACACTAACGTACAAATAACATTCATGATGATTGCAATGGACCTACCATACCACGCTCTATAGGCTCACTGCCAGCCCTCCTTTTTTTGCGATGTTCCATGAAAATGCCACATACATCCTGTACTAAGAAACCTTGTCCTTTTCATTGTTGCGCCCCATCTACAAGTTCACACAGCTAATTAGAGATATCTCTACATGATAATACATTGCATATCCCTTGCACATATTTAAACCACCAATTAATGATTGTGTGCGTCGCATAAACTAGCCATGACTATATGTACTGGACTTGTAAACAATCGAAGGGAGCCTAATTTAGTGCACTAGAATTCCTTCATGTCACCTATGATTTAGTGTAATGTCTGACGTCTAGATCTCTAATATAGCAGCCAGTAGTGGAAATCATTGGGTGCACAAAGGGATTACTAGTTAAAAATCCTAGCAAAGCATGATGCATGGCATACAACAAATACAAGAGAGAGTCACACTTAAAAGAACAAAGCAATGCCGCACTCTAGGATCTTGGTTGGACAAGGAGTTAGATCTAGAAGAAACATCGTCCTTGTAGCTCTTTCCAGCTGCATAACATGTAACAGCGACCTGTTAGTATATTTGAAGTACATCTGGCATGTGATGATGGACATGTTTAAAGGTGAGAAGTACCTAGGCCGCGGCTGGTGCTTGGCATCGTGCCTGGCGGTAGTAATCAAGTAAGAAACGTTAAGGGTGATGACGCTGCGCTGGCTGTCGTGGTCCGGTAAAGAGATCTACGACCATGGAGGAGGGTGTTTGTGAAGCGGCTCAGGTAGGGTGGACTATAGTGTGGACAAAGCAGATCTGAGGCCGTGGACAATGGGGTCGGTGAAGCTGCTCCAGTGGTTGGGTTGAGCATGATGCTGACGATGTGGATCTGTGGCCGTGGACAAGGGCGTGAGAAGATGCTCCGGTAGGTTGGACGAGGGTGTCAACGAAGCGGGTCTTAGGCCGTTGATTGGGCATTGGCAAAGCTGCTACAGTAGGGTTGAGAATGGTATCGGTGAAGCTACTCCGGTAGGGTTGATGATGGTATCGGCTTAGCGGCTCCGGTTGGGTTGATGACGGTGTCAACAAAGAGGATCTAAGGTCGTCCACTGCGATGTCGGTGAGGCGGCTGCGGGGGTGTGGACAAAGTGGCTCCGGTGCAGTGTACGAAGGAGCCGCTGTTCAGATGCATTGCGTTTGATGAGAGCACCGACGAAGCAGATCCCGCACTTTGGACAAGGCCGATACTGAATGGGTTGTGGTATAGTGTTGGATTAGTAGTCTACTGTTTCTAGTGGTGGTGGGAGGGGTAGATGCGGCCACAGAACACTACTAGAAAAAGGCCTACTAATGGCGCACCAGTTCTGGCCATTAATGGCGCACTACTGGTGCGCATTAGTAGCACGCCATTAGTATTTGGATACTAATGGCGCACCACTGGTGCGCCATTAGTATCTAGTATACTAATGGCGCACCACAGGTGCGCCATTAGTATAGGGCACGGTGCGCCATTAGTATGCCTCTTAGGGGGCCATATATATCCAGGTGCTTGGCATACTAATGGCGCACTACATAGAAGTGCGCCATTAGTAAATTTGTTTCAAAAAAAAATTTAAATTTTTTTTCAATTTTTTTCATTTTTTTTCTTAATCTCAGGTCATTATGACTTAATCTCAAGTCAAATCGCACTCTGTGGTCAAACTTCCCATAAGGTCACCCATCCTCACCCTACTCCAACCCGAGCACGCTTAACTTCGTAGTTCTATCCAACCCCAGCACCAGCTCACTTCACAGGCACTTGTTGATATATCTATCATATCAATCCTATTAACCCTTCTTGATGTCTAGGAGTTTGTTAATGTTCATGAGTATGATGAAATTTTGAAAATATATTTCAAACTTCCCGGTCATATTACATATTATATTTTGGAAAAAAAAATTATAATTTTTTTTTCCAAAATTTTATAAATTATTTTCCTGTTACTAGTGGCGCACCTAGGAAACGGTGCGCCACTAGTAAGTTTGAAATTTTTTGAATTTTTTTGCCTCTAGATCTTAAAAGGCCCGTAACTTTTTTTCTGTTAGGTTTTTGGGGATTTTGAAAATGTTTAACGGGGTTCCCACCGTTAAATTCGGATGTAACTTTACGAGTAGATGATTTTTCATATGAAAAACTTTTTAATCCGAGTTCGTATGCGAAAGTTATGCCCGTTTTACTAAATTCCAGACATATTCTGTAAATAAACTCAAAATTCATATTTGTAAATTTTCCCAACAAGTAGACCACATATCACATGGGAAACTTATTTTCTTTTATTTTTTTGACATTTACATCATTTTCTTTTATTTATTTTTGAACTGGAAAAGGCGGTCCACCGGGGGGGGGGGTGCAGTAATGGCC